>VXAU01000639.1:3291526-3372981 GCA_013399695.1 Formicarius rufipectus
GGGGGGGGGAGGCTGTGCTGGGCAGCCCCCCAGAGGAGCTGGGCAAGGCTGAATCTCGTGGCTCACTGTGCAGAGCAATGAGTCGAGGGACTGGGGATCACTCCATGCTCTCATCTTCCAGCGTGCCCAGAGCTGGGAAGATCCCAGCCAGGATGATCATCCCTGGGCTCTCCCTTCGCCTTCTGGGCTTAAAAAAGAAAAGTAAATGGAGTTTAACTGCAAGAGACAGTCATCCCTCTTGGACCCTGCTTGGGTCTGAACCCCAAATGAGACACAGCAAACTTTCGACCCCACGAGGCTGGAGAGAGGGATGGTGCCTGGAGCTGGGGCTGCCAGCCTGGGCTGTCCCCTCCTGGCCACACACAGCTCCCAGCGTGGGGAGGGGTGTCAGCACCGGTGACTGCTCCTCTGCAGAGGTTCCATCCTCCAAACCATCCCAGTCTCTGCTCTCCTCGGCCCCCTTGGCTCGGCGGAGGCTCTGCAGGTGTTTTCTTTGGTGGCATGTGGACGTGGCAAGGGACAACCCTGTACCTCCTCCTGGGCTGTCACTGCCCGCCGCAGGGGGAACAGCTAAATGAGGTGATTTTTCTCCTGAAGAGCTTGAAAAAAAGCCCTTGGGCTGTTGGTCATCGCAGTACATTCAGAGGCAGAGGCGGATGCCTGTGGGTCCTTCTGATTCCTGAGTTTTCTGTGTTGATTGGAATGGTGTGGAGCCCTGAAGGAGGGGCAAGTCTGCAGCGGTGAGAGGGGCTGTCAGTGCCTCTCTGCCAGAGGACACAGGTCCTCCTTCATTCCCTGTGCTCCATCAAATCCAACAGACATCAGTAAGGATTCCCAGAGAGCCCACCCCCCCTTTGGTGAGCACTTCCCCGGGGGAGGGGGCTGCATTTCCCCAGCCCATCGAGAGAGACAATTCACAGTGTTCTCGAGCTTTGCGCATGGAAACACATCAATAGTTTCCCCTTTTGCCTTTTCCAAAAGCCATCGTTCTAAATGCAACAAAGGGGAAGGGAAAATCATTTTGTTTTCCCGAGTTGGTTTGCTGTGCTGTGGGAAGCCTTTGACGACAGTGGGTGGAGTGCCTTGTTGCTGTGTTAGGAGCGCTCTCACCAGCCCATATCTGTCCAGGTGGGATTTGCTGCTGCCCTGGGAATCTGCATTTTCCTGGTCTAGACATGATCTAGCAAATGAAGAATGAAGGTGATCCTCAGAGCAGACCAGAAAGATGTATCTTGGCATACCTGAGTGCTCCTAAAATCACCAAAATATACATGAGGAGAAATGGTAAATTGTCCCTGGTGCCATCTCTGATGCTTTAGCACCTCTAAAGAGGTCTTTAAGGTGATTGATTGCTTATGTTTTGGAGGAATGGTTTTGTGTTGGTTTTTTTTTCTTTTTTCTTGATATTCTTTTTTTTCTTTCTTTATGCTGAACAAGTGTATTTCTCCTTTGGGTGTGAGAAGAGGGATGTATTTGAGGGAAACAGGTTATGTGAAAAGACTTTTTTTGTCTGAGGTTGGGAGTGTTTTGTCTCCTGGAGTCTTTTTCCCCTCTGTAAGTCAAGTGGCTTCTCTTGACATCCAATTTCTTGCCCCTGGCTTTGGCTCTCTGTGGACAGAGCACAGGTCCTGGACAGCTCCAGGGATGTCATTTGTTTCCTGCAAGCATTGGCTAGTGACTCTTTCCTTCTGATTGTGGAGAGAAGCAGAATTTACCAGTAGTTAAAGCACTTTGCCTCAGAGGCAGCCCCTGCAATCTCACTGTCCCACTTAATGCATTCCCACCCCTCCCTCTGTGGCAGGGCTGAGCTGCCCGGGGCAGGGCCACCTGTGGAAGGGGACACAAAGGGAGCAGGCACATTAGTCAAGTGGAAGGGTAACTTCAGCCTTCCCCTGCCTGTTTCCAGCAGAAAACACTTCCACACATCAGTATCTGGGAATTGGCAGTAAGTGTTGCTCACCTGCCAAGCTCAGGGGAACCCCCCTGGGTTCTCTCAGGGAACCCCCTGGGGGAGATGCACTTGACCATGACAAGATAAGCAGGAAAGCAGGACTTTCTTCCTTTTAGGGGTGGTGGTATCTCCAGGAAGACCTGCCTGAGGCCAGTGCTGTATGAAAATCACTGAGTTGGTCAGTAAAGGCCAACCTAGACTGAGTTAATTGCTGCTCATCTCTGGGTTCCTTGTGCTGGTCTCTATTTTGCATTTGTGTTTTTAATTAGTTACTACACTGCCTTTATATCAGTAAGGGGGACATAGTTTTGAGTGCCTGCATTCCATTGTTGACTCAGGAAGGTGCTCCCCACCTCCCTTTGATAGGAGCTCACATCTTGCAGGTAGGAAGTTGTCCTTTCTGTTGGCTTCAGAGGCAATTTCTTTTTCAGTTTGTTGCCTTTTCAGTCAGATTGCAATAATCTGTCTGGCTATTTCTGCCTAAATAGTCTCTAGAAACTTGTTCTACCTGGCAGGTGCAGCTGAAGCCTCATGGGCAGTCAATAAGAGGGTGGGTTTGTAGCCTTCTTATAGAAATGTATTTTAATTAGCAATTTCAGCCAAAGTAACTTTCTGTTGCATTTCCTGCTGTGGCACAGCATCAAGCAGTGGTGGTT
Organism: Formicarius rufipectus; assembly: GCA_013399695.1. Taxonomy (NCBI): domain Eukaryota; kingdom Metazoa; phylum Chordata; class Aves; order Passeriformes; family Formicariidae; genus Formicarius; species Formicarius rufipectus. Next base: position 3,294,134 of record VXAU01000639.1, read on the forward strand.
CCTTTTGCTTTTATCTCCTAATTGCTATCTGCTGGTTGCTATTTTGGCAGTTTATTTGAACAAGATGATGTGCATAAGCTCAGGAAAGAAAGCAGAGTACAGGCAGGTTATCCCTGGAAAAAACACCTGCAGGAGAAACTCACTTTGAGCCTATTTAGGGGGCTGACAGCTGGAAGATGACATATTTGTACAGACATAGGAAGGAATGGCCTTTAGAAGGGAGTGGGCACTCTTTAATATTATTATTATTATTGCTTCTGTCAATGCAAGTGAAAGGAAAACTTTTCTTTAAAGAGAATGCCACAGGTAACTGTAGCTCAGTAGTGGGAGGCAGAGTTGAAGCCAAATGCTGAAAGAAAAAAACATTTCAGGAAAAATTAGGTAGGAATGATAGGGATAATAGGATAATATCCCTGTAGGGTGACAGGAGTAAGTTGAGCAGAAGTACCTGGGTGCATGGCTTTTCTTGTTCTTTCATGTTTTGTCATCTCCTAAAGACCGAAAACGTTTAGAAAGGTGGAAATTGCAGGCCCTTCATGTTCTTTACCCTGCCCTGGGGTGCCCTCTCAGAACAGTCAATGTGGTGCATCAGGTTTCTTTTGGACCTTTGCAGACTTTCACACCTGGTGGGACTGTCCATTTTCACCCATCAGGGAAGGGGTAGAAGTGATGCAGGATGCAAACTGCAGCTCCCAAGTTACCTCTGTGTACAGAAACTTCAGTGGTGTCCCTCTTCAGAGCTGCCTGAATGAATTTCCCCCAGCACTGGTGAGATTTAGGGTTCCTGTGCCTTTCCCAAGGCTCTCAATTCATCATGGGCTTAATGGTGCTTTCAGGCTTGCAGTGTGAGGTGAGGCTTTCAAGATCACCCTCCCTGGAGGTCACAGGCTGGAGGTTGGACCAGCACCTCTCTGTGAGGTGCTTTATAGACAGCAGGATGTTATTTCCTAGATTGTCTTATAAAACTGACTGCTGGGCTGCAGAGTTTGTCCATGGCTGAGAACACCAACGTGATGTCAGGGCTCTGCGATTCCTGCTGATGATTCACAGCAGATCATTTGATATTTGGGGTTCTGTTCATTAATAAGTTATGCTCCATTTACCTTGTTTTCTGTGGAATTTATGGGTCAAAAGTGCAGAGTGCACCAAAACCGATCCATTCATCACATTGCTCTTCTCCCTGAGGGATTGGCTGAGCCATCCCTGGGGGCTCATGGCACAGAAGGTGTGGCCCTCAGGACAGAGCAGAGCAGCCTGAGGAGGCGCAACAAGGCTTTGGCTGTTCTTTGAGTCTGCAGCTTGCCCCACTGGGTGTCTTTGAGCTGGTTTTAGTAGCCAGGCTCAGTTTGTCACTGGGTGGGGGTGGATTCTAAACCCTCTGTGTCATTTTTCCCATGACCTGCTCCCCATGGCCCATTGGCAGCAGCTGCCCAGGGCACACCCCACCCCTCAGGGTACACGCTGGGTGTTTGGGAACTTTTGTGGGATAAGGAAGTTCTCCTGCCTCCACACCCACCTGAGGGTCTGCTAATGGGCCATCAAGGATGCCAAAAAATATGCCATTGTTCACCTCCCAGAGTAAATCACCCATTGTGAAAGTCTCCACCCTGGGGGAGGGACTGGGCGTTCCCATCTGAGCCCAAGTGGATAGAAGCTTGGGGTTTTGGGACTGAGATCTCTCTTCAGATCCAGAGGAGGAGCAGAGCCTCAACAGGACAGACTGCAGCCATCATTGTCACCAGCAGGTTTCTTGTTTTCTTTTTACTTTGAACTCGGGGTGGGCCATGTGGTGCTCAGCACAGAGGTTGGTGAGCTCCATTCTGCTTGTGCCGTGCTGGGCTGTACACCTGTTGTTTTTATGGCTCAAATGAATTTTCCTTCTGTCTCAATGTATTTTGTGATCTTTCATTAAATTGTTCTTCTGACTTGCAATCCCATTCTGAGTTGGATTCATTTCTCCTGCTGGTTTAACTCTAAAACAGCACAGCAAGAAACTTCCCAGCCCATTTGTTGTCTTCTTTGCTGGGTGCACCCCCAGGTGTTGTAACATCAAAGGAGATGTCCTGCTTGTCCCCTGGTCCCACCGAGTGACAATTCTCCTCTGGACTCTTGGAACCAGGAGTTCTGATAATCCAGATCTTTGTCTGTGTGGGCGTTGGCAGAAACCAGGCCCCTGACACAGAACAAAGGTGACTTTGTTGGGTGGCAGGAGCCACGAGGGACTGGCAGATGTGGGGTGGGGGGGCAGGTTGTTTAAAAAGCAAAAGAAATGAGACCACTCACCCCCCCTTGCCCTGGAAATAACAGGAAGGTGTCTGCAGACCACAGCTGCTCTAGTTGGCATCTGAACAACAAGCATTGCTCCTTTTTTTATGTTCTTTTTAGTTAAGCACACAAATACTCTGATGTTGGCACCATCACTCACACACTGACATAAGCTGGAGAAGCAGTTTGAGAGCTGTGAAGACCAAAGAATAACCGTTGTATTTATCCTTTTGATTTTCCCCCACTTAATGGATAAAGCCCCGAGCAGAAGACAAAGAAATAACAATTAGGAGGTACTACTTCAGAGGGTGAATTGTGAGAATGTCTCCAGTGCCACAGGCAGGGCAGTGTGAGGATACAACAGCTTTAAATGGCCCATCTCCCTGGCAAAGGGGGAGAATAATGTAGATTAATTCAGCATTTTTAGCCCTTGGTATCTTGTTTAAAGCTGCTGTGGATATCTCCAACCTCCCACAATGTCCTGCAACCTGCCAGGCTCCCTTCTTCCCCTGGGTTACTTGCTGAATGATCATTCAGCTCTGAGGGGCTCTGGCACGTGGTTTTGGCTGACTGTAGGAGAATGGAGGCTGAGGAAAGTGGGATTTAGAGATGTAAAATAAAGCTTGGTTTTAATATGAAAATGAAAAATTAATTTTGTACACAAATTGCTGAATTCAGCTGATTTTCACTCTCTTCCACATCTAATTATCATCAAGTGTGTTGATATAAACACTGAGTAGTTTATAAGAGAGCAGGTTTGTTTTATGGTACAGGAAGCAGCTGAATCTTGGCAGGCAGGTTGGATTCACCTACAGGCAACAATCATGAGCAAAACTCAGTTCAAAAATGACCTCAACCAAGAGTGGTTGTTCCTGCTTGTGAGGCTGGGGGGTTGGTACTTCCCCAGCAGCACCAGGGAGGTGGGAGATAGTCCTGGGCCACCCTGCTCATGGATCCTGGCTTCCTCTGCTGGATGGACCTACCATTCCACACCATTTAAAACATCTTTCACCCTTGAAGCTCAGGCAGGAGAGGCTGAACGTGTTCTTTGTGCTCCCAAAGCCTGTGTGAGGTTGGTTTTAATGGAGCTGAAGAGGTTTCTTGTGCTCATGTCAAGGTGTGTTGGGCAATGGCTTGGACCAAAGGCAGTGTAGATGGGCATCACCTTGGACAGGTCCTGGCTCTTGTGCTCACCATGAGTGGACCTGTGTGACACACAAGTCCACAGTGACTTGGAGGAGACCCCCAAGCTGCTGTTGGCTGCAGCTCTGGCTCCCACCTTAGGGAGGGAAACCTGTCCTTAGGCAGAGCTGAGGTCTGACTTAGGGTGCACAAAGGACACTTCTTAGAGCTTCTCTTGGAGCAGGAGCTGATCCACGTGGTACCAAACCAGGTGCTGATGTGCTCAGCCTCTTCCAGGGGAGGCTCCAGGCTGAACCTGACCCCTCAGTGCTGGGCTCAGGTGTCCCTGCACCTTCCTGGCCTTGTGTTTGGAGGTACCAAGTTTGGAATTAGTGAAGCTTTGCTTCTAAAATACACCCTCTGTGAGAAGCTCCTGATGGAAACCTAAGAGAGGAGAAATTAACCTCAATTTGTCTTAATTGCTGTAGTACTGAAAGAGAAAAAATTCTGTGCGTGTGAGTGGAAGCAAGAAGATGATATTTGGATGTGTTTTGGAGGTCCTGAGTATTGGAGCTTGTATGAATGTAATTTCTGTTGGGAATTGAGTCTAATAGCAATGTAATTTATATGAAATGTATGGCTGGAAACTGTCTTGGTTCCACTGACGTGAATGGTAAAACTCCAGTGTCCTCAGCAGGGACAGAGTTTGATGCCTGGAGAAATGTTTTATTATTAAAAGTTTATTAACACTTGATGTGGAAGGAATATCTTCCTGTGCCGTGGGGTTATGTCTGAGGTGAAGAACTGAAGAGCAGAAACAATGCACCAAACCTTCATTTTAGCCTGAAATTCTCAACACAGTGTTGAATTAAAGGGCTGTTTTGAAGACTTTTGGCAAATACAATTCTTATAGACAAAAATTCTCAAAATGGGGTATAGAGAAGGGCTGTAATAGATTTTTATCCTCTTGAATTTTGCTTGTGTATTAACTCCTACTGAATTACAAGAGGCAACCTGCACAAAATAGGAGCAGTTTGACTTGTTAGTTTTCCATTTTCTGTCACTGTTCCTGTAGGATTAGCTCTTCACACACCTAATGACTCCTTCCCTTCTTGGTTCTGCCTGTCTGGGATTAATCTCTAATTTTTATTTTTGCTGTACATGTTTTGATTCTCTTTTTCAAACTGAAATCTTTGGGCCATACAAATATACTTTGACCATCTCATACCAGGAGTGCCACATGTCATTTTTATTTTCATTCACATGCACTTCCAAAGTGCTTTTTTTATGCTCTTGCAGTGCTCTCAAAGGTCTGCTGCAGTTATGGGTGACACCTTTGGAGATTGTTAACACTCTAATTAATTGTTAATGCCAATTAAGGGTGCAGACCCCTTAGCTCTGTGCTCCATGAGCAGTGGATGGGCTCTGTTTTGGCAGGCTGATGACTCCAGGTGCATCAGCTCATCTGGAGCTGCTTTTCTAACCTTGGAAGAAGGTGCCTTGCATGGAAAGGCAACACTTGGCACGAGCAGAAATGTTCTGCTTTGCCCAGTTTCAGCCCAGCTTTGCTGCCAGATTGCGGGGTTCAGGGGTGGCCTGTGCACACACAGGAGAGCAAGGTGGAGTCACTCACTTCAAGGATTTCAGCAGCTCTCCCTGGGTGCTTTCCTGCCTCTTTAGGCAGCTAAACACATTTATCAGCCTGGCTGCTGAAACACAGAGCTGGGGTGGGTATCCCTGGGTACTGGGATGGAGAATGTCCATGACTTGTGGTGACTGAAGGGCTGTCCTGGAGATCCTGCTCCTTGTGGCACGTGGGCTGCAGGTTTGTGGATGCAGTTGCCACACAAGATCTCAAAGACCTCCAGGACCAGAGTGAGCTTGAAAATTCTCTGTACGGCCCTTCATCTCTGTTAGAGGCTGGAGAGAGACAAATTTATTAGTGCTTCAGAACATTTTTCTTGTTAATAATTCATACAAGTAAGTTCCTGAAAGGCTTGAAAGGAGTTCTGAAAAATTACTGAGTATTAGTTGTTGACACTGTTGATTCAGTGGAAAATTCAGAGCACTTGGAAGGGCCTGCCAGGATAAAAAGGCTGTGAAGAGGGAGGTGGATATTTCTGATGCATCTCTGGAGCAAACCAAGGGGTTGTAAGGCTGTATGACTTGTGAGAAAACAGTTCTTGTTTTAAACATTTGCAGAGAAAAGCCCATTCCTAATGGGGGCTGAAGTCTCCTTAATTGGAAGGCAAATCTTATGAAATGCAATCCCAAAGGACAGCTGTGTCCACAGCTGCCACCCAGCAGGCTGGAACCTTTGCTGATGCCCTGAAGAACCAGGACAGGAGTTGATCCTCAGCTGTCAGTTCTGCTTTCCTCCTTTTGGCTGCGCCCAGAGATTTCCATCAACCACACTGCTTTCCTTTAAAAGCCCCCAAACTGGAAGTTTCCTTACTCTGCTGCTCCCTCTGTTCCTACTCTTGTGTTCTGTAGCTGTGCTGAGAGAATTTGAAGTGGAAACCATCTTTATTAACTTGACAGCTGGCACAGGGTGCGGGATCAGGGCTGGGGCAGCTTTCCCTTCCTGGGCTTTGTGCCCCAGCCCAGGTGTGAAGGCGCAGAGCAGACAGGGCTGGTCTCTGCTGTGGGGCTGCAGCTCCCCAGCCCTACATCACTTGTCTCCAAGAAAACCAAGCTGGAGCTGCTAAATCAGCTGCCACCTGAAAGGCACAAGCATTGTGGAAACGGGATTTGGGGAGAGAACATTTGGAGCAGGAAAAAGCACTTGAGATGTGCTTCATGCATAGGTAAATGTCTTCTTTATTTGCATTTGAAGAAACAGGCACCCCAGGTAAGGCCCCCAGCCAGAGCCTGTCTGGAACAGCTCTGAAGTCCAATTCATATTGTCTTCTGCAATTTCTTTTTTTGTTCCTGAAAGCTCCATTGTGAGGGCCTGGAAGCAAACAAATATTATCCACAATATTTCATTTTAATTCAAATTAGTCCCAAAGCCTTTATGCTTCAATAGCTGCAATCTCAGTGAGTTAGTGGCATGTTCAATAAATAAATAATTAAAAGGGGGGGTGGGTAGAAATAGTGTCTGAATCTTTAAGGGGAAAAAAAAAAATCCAAACCAAAAGCACAAAAACCCCTCCAACACCCCCTGGAAAATCCAAAGCAGAACAAAACCCAAAGCCCAACAACAACAAAAGCCACCCAGAACACCTTCCTGTCCTTTGGGGGGCTGTTTGTGGGAGCTGAAGGTGGGCTGGGATCCCCCAGGACATTGGGAATTCTCTGCTGCCCTGATGTGTCCTGCTGAGGTTGGCAGTGTGGAGGGCTGGCCACAGGAGGTTTGTCCCACAGTTTCACTTTTAAAGAAGATCTATAAACTTTATAGCTTTACCCAGCATTTAATGAGCTTGGCTGGAACAGTGAAGTGTGGCTGGAGGCACCAGGAATTAAACCTGTTTTCCCTCTGTTGACCCCTTTTCTCCCTGTGTTATTGCTTGAGGAGCACCAGGCAATTGCCCCAGCTAAATGGGGAGGTTTCAAATAGCAGTGGCTGGCCATTTATTAATCAAGCTTTAGTTATGGTAGTTAAGCATTTAGGGGTAATAAAATGTAAATGTGCTTTCAGCACAAGTTGTGGTTCTTAAAAATACAAAATTATTTAAGGATAACTGTTGCAGTAAGGTCATGGCTGATATTAATTGCTGAATTTACTTGCTGTACCAGATGCTTCTCATCCTAAACTGCAGCTTAAGGAATTGCTTTAATTGACATAGATGACATGGCCTGAATTGCCTGATCTGCAAGGTAAAACATGAAGTCTCCTCTGGACGGTTCTCATTTCACCTCCTTGCTGGTGCAGCTGTTCTAAAAGGTGGTTGACAAGTTGACCCTGTTCTTCACCTGGAGAATGTGTGAGCACAGAGTAGAGTTTGCTGGGCTCTAAAGATTGTTCTGCTGTGGAATGGGAGGCCAGACACAAACACAGCCCTTCAGGTGGGGGTTTGGTGTCTGCCTCTCAGCAGGGATCATGTGCCATCTGTTTAATATTAGCAGGTTTTGTGGCTGTAGAAGATGATTTGTAAGATACCGGTGGAGGTGTGTTATTCCTCTGCTGCTCTCCCATCCAGCTTCCTTGCATGCATCCAGTTAAAGCAAAAATGTGATTTATTTTTGTAAGTAAAGAGAATCTCATTGGGGAAGATTGTAACTAGAAACCTCAGATGTGGTACATAATGGTGAGGTGCTTCTATGGAAAGCAGAAAATGAGCATTTGTGATCTGGGTTGGACGGGGAGGGATGGGCACGTAGGAACACGGGGAGCCCTGGCAGTCTGTGATGGGCAACATGAGGAGCAGCTGCTTTTGCCCCCAGCTGGCAAAGACTTGTGCTGAAGGGATGTTTTGTCATGCAGACTTTGGCTTCTGTATCCAAGTGACTTGGCCATGATGGAGAGAGCTGTGTGTCAGGGGAGGCTTGGATTGGATACGAGATTTTTTTTGTGGGAGGAGTTTTTGTTTGGTTTGGGTTTTCCACTGGAGGAGTGATTAGGCATTGGGATAACTGGTCCAGGGGTGGTGGAGTCCTCGTCTTTGGAAGTGTTCAGGAGGCATCTGGATGAGGCACTCGGGGTGATTGTGGTGGTGCTGGGTGGACAGCTGGATTGGATGATTTTGGAGGTCCCTTCCAACCAAGGAACATCAATAAGCTGCGTGTGGAGCTCTGCAGGTCTCTGGTGACAGAGGCTGTGTGTCCTCACACTTTGCTGTGCTGAGGACCTGGGGTGGGTTTGCTGCCCTGCAAAGAGACCCCAACCTGGCTGTGGCTGTGGTGGGGTCTGCAATCATGGGAGGTCCGTGGTGCTGGTGCAGTGTGGTGGCAGCTCAGCACCCCCTTGCCCTGGCTGTGCTCCAAAACCTGCCTGGAATGGGGGATGTGCTGCCAACCTCTGCACCTTCCCCCTCCTCTGTGAGGAGTGGGGGCCATAAACCATCTGTATAAGGAGAGATTTGTAAGGTTTACACTTACTAAAGTTTGTAAAGTGCTCTGTGCTGCTCAGACAGATGCTGGTGCTGGTACACAGGATTATTTCCCTTCTGCATGGCTTGGGAGAGCTGCTGTGATTTGCTGCTCTCCTGGCTCCTGGGGAATCTGCAAAGGCTCTTGGCTGCTTTGCAGTCCCAAATGAGATTTTCCTGCATCCTTAATGTATTGAATTTACTGTAATATAAAGAACATCATGACACCCAGGTGGTTACATACTAGATTTCATATGAATAGCATTATGGCTGAGCTCAACTTTTGATAAGGAACTGCAACCCCCCTGCTCTTGGCTCTGTCACTGTTTGGGGTTTATTGTTTTGGTCATGAAGAGAAATAGTATTGATACAAATGCACATTGAATGTGACCAACAGCAGGAAGAATTTTGCCCCGTATCTCAAATTTTGCTCAAGATGGAGTTTTCTGGTCTGAACGTGGATGAATTCAAGTTTTGGTTCCTGAATAGGATCTGAGCAGGAAGGAAGAGAAACCCGAGGTGTGACCAAAAGTAGACCCAGGACCAAAGAGTTGCAGCTGGGCTGGGGTGGTGTCTGCAGCTGCAGCAAGCAGAGCATGGGCATTGCTGCTGCTCCTGGTGGCTACCAGTGCTTTGTGTGGAGAGAACAGACAGGGGGCAGGACCTTCATCATCCCTAAGGATGGATTTTCACTCACTGGTTGTTTCTGGAAAAACTTCCCCCTCTTTGTTTTCAACAGTGATCTCACAGTTTGGGACACGTGTTTAGTCCATTTTCAAGACAGGGAAATAACACTAAATGCTGAACAGGATCGTGTCACGTGCAGAAGGAATGATATTAAAACAAAGTACAGTGGTCTAGAAAAAGTAAAAGAAGTCCTAAGGAGGACTGGCCCAGCGTCTGTCCAGCCAGCTTGAAAGAAGGCAGTGGGAGGAGAAGCCCTGCTTAGCACAGGACTAATGGCTTGGCCAAATTACTCTGAATTGCCACGTGTGTGAGTGAGAGCAGAATAAAGCCCAGACAGGATCTGCTCAGGTTGGGCCAGAAAGGTTGCAGGATGTTTTCTTCAGAAGGAAGCTTTCATCTCGGGTTTGTTTTCTCTTTTTTGCTGCTTTAGCACAGCAGCTTTGATGTCGGGTTGTGAGTTGAGCAGAGCTGCCCGTGCTGGGTGGTCTGGAGTCCCCTCCCCACCGTGCTGCCAGGGAGAAACTCACTGTATGTATCCAGTCAGCTTTTGTAGGATCTGCATTTTCTGTGGAAATGAGCTGAAATCTGCTGAGAGAATTTTGTGCTTGGCTATTGATTAAGCCCATCCTGTTCCTCAGCAGGTGTTTGTTGTCCAAATGCTTCTTTTCTTCCCTCCTTGCTGATGCTAATGGTGGAAATGTAATCAGTGCCCTCAGCAGAAAAGAAGGGTCTGTTCTTTATGTAGCCACTGAAGTGAGACACAGCTCTCTGGTCCAGCTGTGCCCTTCCTGGACCAGCTGCTGGTGGGGGCCCAGGATGGGCACTGCAGGTGGGCAGGGGGCTCTGTACCAGCTGAGTGATGGTTTGGGTTGGTTTGATGAGCCCTTTTTTGAGCTGATTGAAATGGGTGTTAATACTGAATGAGATGCTGTGATGCTGCTTGAGGCGTGCAAAGAGGTTGTACAGATCTCTGCTGTTCCAGAGAGAAGTTAGTGTTGGATCAAATTATGAATTAAAGCCCAAGTGGGGAGTATTGAAATATTTAATATATAGTGTATAATGTATAATGTGTCTCATTATAGCAATATAAATCCCTTTTTGACATTCCCAAAACAAAGTGCTTCTCTAGCTCCAGAAGTATGATTTGAGAGCAAACTTAGTCAATATACAGACTACCCCTTAAATCAGAGGAACTAAAAGAGACACTTTGACTGCAAACAACATTTTTGTTTGTTCTTTGACAGAAGAGAAATGTGGCAGGTTATAATGATAACAATAATTTATTTTTCTTCCAACACTCCTGGGTTTTCCTGCCTCTGTTTGCCACAGCTCCCCTGGGTCCCTGTTTCCTGAGTGTCCAGGGAAAGGCACTGCTCTGGAGAGGGGCTGGGAATGGCCAGGAAAGGAAGGGGCTCATCCTTTCCTGGGATACAGCAGCACAGCTGGGAGGTCCCTGGGACTGAGCAGAGCTGCTCTGAAACTCTGTCAAATGAATTTTCTGCCTGTTGTTAAAATGACAACCCCTGGCGATGGCATCGACTTGAAAGGCAATAAACGAGGAAATTGCAGATTCCACTGCCAGGGTATTAATTTCAGCGATTGGAACATGAACTCCTTCCCTGCTGTTGCCCTGGGAAGTGTCTGTGTGTGTGACTCTGTGAGTGTCTGAGCAGGTCCCAGGCACTCAGCACGGGCTGCTCTGTGTCCCTGCAGGGGAGGGAAGGCACCAGAGGGTGCTCGGGGTTGGGGGCTGGTCCGGGTTGGCCCCAGAGATGAACAGGTCACCCCAGCAGGACCCCATGGGGAGGGCAGGAGGTGTCTGCAGTCACTCTGCTCCTCAGAATTTGTGGCCTTAAGCTCCTCACTGCTCTCTGGCTTTCTTATTAAAGTTGTTGGTCCGAAGTGTCCTTTTCAGGGAGATGATCCTGCCCAGGTGCAGGGTTGTTTTTGCAGTATTATTCCTCTGAATTATCATTCATGAAAGGGGCTGGAGATGGTTTTCAGGCTGAAATTTAGAAGTGCCTGAGTTAGAGTAGAGGTTAAAAAGTATTTCTTGTAGTCCATGTTTAGTTTTGCTGCAGAGCCAATTTCCTTCAGGTTTAATCAAGGTCATTAAAACTATGACGGGGCTGGATTTATTAATAAATTTTATGCCTGGAAGCAGAAATTGCTGCAAGGTTCTTCCCAGAGCTGTGCAGCCTGTGCTGAATGCCTGGGCTGCTGTGTCACAGGGGCTGAGTGACTTCCTGAGCTGGGAGAAATAAAAAATCCTGGGAGACCCTGGAAACCTGTGCCTCAGAGTTGCAGCTGTGCTGTGGACAAGGTGGCTGTATTCTGGTGCAAATTAAGCGGATTTTTCTCTGTTCCGTGATTGCAGTTCACTGATGCACAGGTGTTTCTGTGCTGAGGAAGGACTTGCTACTGAGAGCCTGATCAAATGGATGCTTAAATCATATCTGGAAAGCAGATTCTTGGCTGTCAGTAAGAGCACGTCTGCTGAAGTTAACGGAGAGTGGAGAGATGCTGGTCATTAAAGAGTAATGAAGAAATTGTAATTCCACGAGCAGCTGGATCAGTCCTGTCTATTTAACTCCTAAACTGATTATTTCCTTCCTAAGGAAAGCATTTTTTTTAATTGACTTAACACTTGGGATGCAGTGATACTGAAATGGGGAGTGGAAGAAAATGCTCCCCCCTTTGATGGTCAAGAAGCCAAATGACAATTTCAAATGCTCCTGAACCCAACACTCTTCCAAGTTACACTTGGAACTGATGATTAAACTGCCTTTAAGTTTCTAATCTTGAGCTGATATTGAGAAGTCTTTAAAAAGATGTTAGTGTAAAACAATGGACTTCTAATCAATCACACAAAATTATAATATATTGGAAACTTATTATTAATAATGGACTATTATTCTTTATGTATCACGTCTTACTATCTAATCCATCTATATTAGTTACTTTTAAAAGGAATTGGGTGATAAATTACTCCATTAAAACGGAACAAAGAGACTTAAGCTCTTCAATGGGGGAAGTTCCAAAAGGGATTTTTACAGTGACTTCCCAGTTTTTCCGAGAGTGTCACATGCTGTTGGATTCCTGGGCACTGAGGAGACCGTGGTGCTTCAGGAGGGATGGACATTCCTGTAAACTGTGTTGGGCTGCAGAGATGGGCATCAGGAAGGCCAGCTCTGCTTGGTGCAGTGGGTGCATGCCACACACCTTCATTTTGGACTATCAGCTTGGTGATGATGAAATATCTTCAGCATTGTTCTGGTCTGGGCTCCTCTCAGCTGCCACTGGGTCTCTGGTGCCTTCAGTGAGACTGTGAGTTATGGAAACTTCTCCACTTGACCCCGGGATGGTGCTGAGGAAAGGAAAGGAGAAGCCCTTCCCTCAAACTCTTCTGAGGCTGTAGAGAAAAATCTGTGGGAGGACTGGAGAACAGTGTCAGGACATTTGCATTCCTGTTTGCCTTTGCAATTTGCCCCTCTCAGTCTCATTTCCCACCGCTTTGGGGTGAGCTCTGGGGCAGGGACAGTCTGCCATGTGCGCTTTGCTGCTCTGGGCACCTTTCCCTGAGAGCTGGGGGTTTATCACAGTTCCCTTAATGCGCTTCCTCCTTCCCCTCCGGGTGCCAGGCTGGGAGATGAGGGCAGAGGAGTGGGCACACGTGTGTTTGCATTCCTGATGGCTGGAGAAAAAGCCTGGAAAAGAGCACTTTGGTGTTTCCCTGCAGGCAAAGAAGGAGCACATTTTGTGGGGCTATGGGGAGAACACCACCCTTCAGCTTTTTGACCTTTCAGGTCCAAACCCAGGTGGCCAGCCTGGAGTGGGCAAACAGCTGTGGACGTGGTGCTGTTTGAAGGCTGTGGGCACCCCGGGGCTGGCAGGGTCGTGTGTTGGCACTGCTGTGTGCAGGGGTAACTTCACCCTCCTCCTTCCCTGCTGCAGTTTCTGGCTGTTAGGATGGCACCTCAAAGACTGGCTTGGCATCCCGTGGCACTGGGAATGCCCTGGTGCATCAGGAGAGCTGCCAGGTGCAGAGAGAGAGCTTGGCAACTCATCTGGGAGGGGAGAGAAAGTCAAACAAAGGAGCAGAATGGGATTCATCTGTTTGAATGTTTTAGCTGCACAGTGCACATAAAAGGGAAAAATCAATTTACTGGCACCCTAAATAAATAACTGATAAAAGAATATATTTGTCTCGAATTGAAAACAAAAATGGAAATGGTAAATGATTGCCTGGATGGGTAAAAGTGTAAAAAGCAGCAGAAGCAGAGTTGGAGGGCTAAAGGCACTGCGTTTTCATATAAAACAAAATGGAAAATCAGCATAAATTGTGGCTAAAGGCCTACTGGTAAGAGGCCTTTGTTTACTGATGCTTTAAACAGCTCATTTTTCTCCTCATTTTGAATTAAAATAATCTAAAATGGTGGGGAGGGATTCTCTGGGAAGAAGCACAGTGTGCAGCCTGATCTTCCATCCCACAGACTTGCCAGCATTACCATAAACATGCTGGAGGTTTGCTTTGCTTTGAACTCGTTTTTGTGAAAGTCTTGACAAACGAGCCCCAGTGCGTTACTAATGGCACTGGAGTGGTGCTCCTGTCTCTGGGGAACAGGCAGTCTGTCTGAGGGTTGTATTTTCCATGTCTTTGACAGCCTCTGTGATGCCCCACTGGCAACAACAAAGCCTTCACTTGGGCTGTGCTTGGGCTGGGTTGGCATTTCCCAGCTCCATCCCTCTTCCAGCTGCTCCTGGTTTAACTGGGCACTGATGGCTGTGGGCTTGGGGGCAATCTGGGCACAAAGGGCAGAGCAGCTGCTCTTTGTCTGACCCTCTGCATGGGCATTTCCCAAACACAGCAGCCCAGAGCAATTCAGCCAAGTTAGTCATCACTTGGAGGAGCCAAATCCATTGCTTTTGGGGATGTGTCCATGAATTTGCCTCCTGCTGCTGCTGAGTAACCATGGGCTGCCTCAGCTGAGGATGTGGTGGCCTTGATTGAGTTAAGCTCCCCAAGGATGCCACAGCTGGAGCCTGGAGTTTGGTCCTGAGAGTCCTCCTGGTGCTCCCCAGTGCATGTGTACCCATTTCATGGAAGTGAAGAGTCACAGAGTGGTTTGGGTTGGAAGGGACCTTAAAGATCATCCAATTCCAACCCCCGTGCAAGGTTTGTTCAGCCTCAGCATCGCTGGGCTTGCAGGTTAAAGCGAGGTGTGTTGTGGGCTGCTGTCCTCCTGTGTGTAGAAGGGCTGGGACATTGTACCAATAAAGCTGCAATTGGCAGATGAAACCCTTAATCTGGATAAAGTTCAGCTGCCACTGAGGTGGTTTATTCCATTTACTGTTATTGCTCACTGCAGTGCCTGAGTGAGAGCACGTCTGGAGATGTGGCAGGAAATAAACCCATTTCTCTTCTTTTGTCACCAATTAAATGCAGTGTTGTATATCCTGTGGCCAAGTTAGTTGTGGTTTTCATTGTAATGTTGTTTTGTGGGGAAAAGAAAGAAAACAGTAAAGGAGAGTGAGTTCTCTGGGCCAGAATGCTTGTTGAGTCTTATCCTGGCCTTTAATATCAGAGGAGTGCAAGTGGCAGGGTGGGATGGAAGGTAACAGATTGAACAGTTTACAGTAACAAACTCATTCTCTCTGAAACAGAAACTAAAACCTGTAAAATATACTAATAGGCCCACAAAACATAATTAAGAGTTGGTGCACTATGACCCAACTTGCCTTTGAACCACATTTCCTTCTCCAATTAAGTACTTAATTACTTCCACAGGATAGAAAGGAGAAGCCTGCAACATTTATTTTGTATTTTGTAGGATATGGCTGCAGGGCTTCCAAGGGGTCAGAGGCACTGCTTGTTAGTAGGACAGAAACTGTGGCATTAAATCTGCCTGATGACATAGTTGGTTCCCAGTTAAACAGGATGCTGTGGAGGAGTCCTGGGGCAATTGATTCTCCACCTCTTTAACTGGGTAGTTTGGCACCATCAGGGGAGTGCCAGGCAGAGGACCTGGGTAATGACACTGGGAATGAAGCTGTTTTGGGTAGTTGTCCAGGGGGAGCAATGGAAAATATAGTCTAAAGAAGTGATTTTTGGGTCAGGTGAGTTCATTTCAACACTGTAATACCTTCTCTAAGCCCACATTTACGTGCTGTAGGGGAGTCTGGAGTTCTCCCTACTTTGCTTGGTAGAGCAGAGTCTCTTTCCTGTCTTGGCTTTTAAAAATAACCCCCTGATGCAGTAGCTTTTGCCCTCCAGAACAATAAATATCTTGCAGGACAGGTGGAATTTTAAGACCTTATTTTGCTGCTGCTGCATGTTTGAAGCCTCTCTTGGAATTAATGGCGATTGCAGCGCCGTAACCGTGTTAGGAGGGGACCCTGTGACCTTCTAAATGCAGGCAATATTGGGAAGCAGCTCCTGCCTGCAGGTGGGGAAGAGCAAAGCAAACTGCACTTTATTTCAGCCATCACTCATTTGTCCTTTCTCCTCTTGCCTTGCACTCCAGGTCCTGATCCTATTAGCCACTGTGTCCTCTGGTGCTTTAGCCAAGTGGTGCTGGGATGTGGGAGGTGATTCCCTGCGCTGTCTCTGTCAGCACCACTCTCTGAGCAGAGTCGGTGTCCGGACAGTGGGGTTGGGGCAGGTCCTGTGGGTGCCACAGAGCTGTTTTGTTTGCTGGCTCAGAGATAAAGCTCTTCTCATTGGCCTCTCTCTCTGCCTCCAGCCCTGCCAAGCAAATGGAGGATATTTGAGGAAGGGGGAAACGTTGGGAGAGGGCAGGAGATGGGATAAATGGTCATGTAATTAATCTTTGGTGCTTCCCAATTATTCTCTTCTGATCTGCTGCTGTGGTTAATTGAGGTTTTGCCCAGATATGACCTCTCCTAATTCCCACATGCATAATTAGCAGAGTGACTGCATAACCTCCTCCTCCCCTCTGTGGTGTCCAACGTGTGTTGAAGCTCAGAGATGTTGGGTCAGAGTGGTGAACATCAGCTTTGCTGGAGGCAGCCCAGCAGTGGCTGCTCGTTTGGACACAGGATTTTCAGGAACTCAGGTGTTTCTGGACTTTTTCTCTGGTTTGATTTTACCTTTTTTTTTTCTTTTTTTTTTTTTTTTTTAAATTCAGGTGAGTACATGCCTATCAGAAGAGGGTGGCTCACACTCTCAAAGCACTTACCTGCTCTTGAAAACCTCAGTGGGTTTTTTTCCCCAAATGCAGTTTTGTAGTGTGTTGAAATTTTCCTAAGACTTAAAAATTTGGTGTTCTGTGTTACTGTTAGCAGTGGAAAACTTTGTGGCACTGTAAATGGACTTGGAGACACTTTTCCTAGGCAGGTTCAGGAGCCTGCACTTCCTTCCATGAAATTCTTTAAAATGCAATTGAATATTATGTGTTTTTCTTCCTAAATGCATTTTATTCCTAAAGTTAGAGCACTGAATAGCTCTTCTGGAAAAAAAAAAACCAAAAAACCAAAACAGAACAAAAAGAACTTTTTGGGTTCTCTAAAAAGATTTGAGCAACAGGGTGTTTTGTTTTGTTTGGTTGGTTTTGTTTGCCTTTTTTCAAGTAAAATACAAAGTTTTCCCTCCTCCCCCCACCCACCTGAGGGAGAAATCAAAGGCTGTGTTGGCTGAGTTGACCTTCCCCAGCCAGCACAGAAAGTTGGATTAGATTCCTCCAGAGGTTTCCCAGCCCTGCCTTCAGCACAGGCAATATTTCTGGAAAACAAAACAATCAATGTGTTTATAGTTCAAGTTCAAAACACTCCGAAAAAGGAGAACTCTGATAGAAATTCCAACTTGTCCCTTCACGAGCCCCTTCAATGACTCCGTGTCAAAGGTGGTGCTGCTGGAGCAGCTTTTCCTGGCCACTAAGAGGGGATTGCTGGATCTTCCTGGAGCACTAATCACTGCAAATGTCTTGGTGTCCTTTATCTGAATCTTCAAAGGGTGAAGCTATTATTATAGCAAAATATCATGTCCCATGAAATATTGCCATTGAGTGTGCAAGGCTGTTGGATCGGGAAGGGTGCCTGAATTAGCTGGGCTGGGTGATGGATGGGGAGGGCAATAACTCCTCAGGAGAGCCACAGGAGGAGGCAGCAGCCTGATTAGCAGAGAGACATCCTGGGGAAGGGGCTCGGGAAACAAAGATCCAGGAAAAATGCCCCAACCTGACTCATCATGAGGCTGTGCCCTGGGAAGGAGCTGGTAGGGGAGGTGATGCCCTGTGGAAAGCATCTCCTGGGTAGCAGGCTTGGGAGCACGTGGCTGGAGGAGCAGCCTGCCCCTGCAGAGGGAAGGGTTGGGCCCTGGGAAGAGTTTCCTCTTCTCTGGAGATGATGTTAAACCTGCATTCCAGGGCTAGTTTATTATGAATTACCAGGCAGTGAGAATCCCACTGAAAGAGAATTCCTGGCTCTCCCCTCTCTTACCCAAAGGCAGATCTGTGGCTCTGCAGAAAGCAGTGGAGTCTGTTTTGATTTACTGAGTGGACACGACAGGATGATGCCAGGGGGCCCAGAGCCTTTAAGCTGCTGTGTTTTATTGAAACCAATGAGGCAGCATCACATCACACAGCTAAGGATGTGGCCTGATGCTTTTTGTTCCTGGGATGCAAATACAGAAATCTCTTAATGCGGACAGCTACTTCGAGATCCTTCTCCACCTCCTGCTCTGAGTTGTGTGTCTCTCCTAATTACTTAGTTCTAAACACTCCAGGAAGGAAATTCAGCTTGCAAGACTGGAAGCTGATTCACTCGGTGCTCCTGGGTGTCACTCCACGTGCTGTGGAGTCACGGGAAACAGCAGAAGATGCAGGGTTGTGCTGGGCTGCTCTTCAGGTGGTGTGGTGGTTTGAATCCAGGGAGCAGGAGCTCCAGCAGGTGCTCCTCTGCTCTGTCTCATTTGAGGTCTGCAAGTGGCCTGGGCAGTTAAAAGAGAGAAGAAAGAGCTGCCAGCAGTGCAGAGCACCAGCCTTCTGCAAGGCACTTGGGGGCGAGAAACCAAAGGAACTGCTCAGGGCTTACCTGCCAGAATGAGATGAGCTTTGGGAAGGCTATGCAAGAGGAAGCTGATACCTGAGCGTGTGAGGATTAAAAAGAAATAAGTGCAAGAGCCTTGTTTCTTTTTACTTCTCACTTTGAGGATTTCAGACAGCCCTAGCAAAATAATGGCCAGTGTTCAGGAATGGCTTACATTTAAGAGGACAACATCTGATTTTCTGCCATGTGAAAGGCTTTTTAGATCCAAGAGGTTCCTTCTGGTGGAGTCCTGAACCACAGCCTTGACCTGATTGAGTTTGTATTTCTCAAGTTCTTATATAATGCTGTAAAGTTAAAAATGCCATGTTTTTAGTGATTATACTAATGAAATTTAGATCCTTTTCCAGCTTATAAATGCCATATTACATGTAGGCAGTATTATGTTGTGTTATGCAATTCTGGATAGCTCTCACTCACAGATAAATCCAAGTAGACTAAAGAGGAGTATTTTTTAATGTAGATTTCTGGCAGTGGAGAATAAAGTGCTGCTTCTCAGTTGCAGGTATTTTTGGCATTCTAGTTAGAAGTGTCAAAATAAGTGATTAAATTTAAATTACCCAGTAGCAGCTTTGCTACCCCCACCCCAGTGTAATAAAGCAAATACTAAACCCATAAGAGACAAACCCCACAGCCTCCTCCTGCGTTATTCACTTGTGCTGAGGAAAGGCAAGCCTTGCTCTGTGTCTGCAGCACAGAGAAGGCAAAACAAGGATGCTTTGAGGCTGAGGGCAGCAGAAGGAGGCACTGGGGGTTGTCCTTGCAGGGGAGAAGCAGGGAAGTCACCAGGTAAGGATTTCATTCCCCGTCCCTAAAGCAGAGCCCCCACCCCGTGTGTCCTGCGTGCAGCTCCTGGCACAACCCCCAGTGATGCCCAGGGGGAGAGGACCTGGTGTGACTCTGCCCTCAGTTAGGGTCTCTTTGGAGTTATACACTCAATTCAGATTTTTCTAGCTGAGTGGGAGCTCTGGGCAGCAGGCAGAGGGGTGGGATGGCAGTGCCCATCCCGGGGGGCATTGGGCACAGGCTCAGAGTGAGCAGCCTTTGTGGGCAGAGCCTGCCCAGCTGGAAATGGGAGAACCTTGGCTTTGTTGTGGTGTGGAGAGCCGGGGTTTGAGGACAGCAGCCTGGGGTTTGGTCAACACTTGGGGTTTGGTCAACACTTGGGGTTTTTTGAGGAGAACAGAAAAGGAACCAGGTCAACTGCAGAGCAAGCAGAAGGAAAAGACTTTAAAATTTAAACTGGTCGCATCATTTTAAGGCCATGGATTGTTAATTTTTTTGTCTATTTTGGACTTCTCCTCCACGTTAATCCAAAACCATTGGCCATCCCAGCTACTTAAACCAACCCTGGGCTAAAGAGAAACCACTTGTGTGGTGATTGTGACACAGTTAAATCTGCACTGAGAGGGCAGAGGTGGCAGTCCTGCCTGGCACCCCTGCTGGCACTGAGAGGGGCCCTATGGCTGTGCCCATGGGCTGGGTGGCCTTGGGCATCCCCTGAGCTCCAGCTGTGGCACTGGGGGGGCTCTGCCCTGCAGGTCCCACCAGGGTAAGACACACTGCTCTGGCCTTTCACTTGCATGGGTGACATGGAGAGGTTGATGCTCTCCTATGGAAATTCAATAAGCCTCAAACTGCAGCAGGGCTGGTATCTGTAATTTAAAAGAATGGGTATGAAGGAATTGTTTCTCATTTGTCTTTACTGCTGAGTTTCAGAGGCACCAGATAGACTTCATTAGGTTTTTCCTTTTTCTTTCTTTAATTTTTTAAAATAGCTTCATTTATTTCAATCAGTGATGGGTTCTAGAGGTGGCTGACTGTTATGTTTAATAATACACAGGATAAAAAAAATCAAAAACATCCTTTCACACTTTTTGACATATGTGGAAAGAACGTATGAAATCCCTTAGTAGGAGACAGCAATAGACTTCTTTTCCCTCCTAAAAGAACTTCATTATGCAAGATAAATGTGGAGTTTCTGTTGCACTGTGTGATCTGTAGGCAGAATATTTAAATCTTTGTTCCACATGAATTGAAGTTTGCTTAAAAGCAACTGCTGAAACCTGAGCTTCCCCAGTAAATACTGGTACTAAAGCAGGGCAGGTCACTCCTGGCAGCCTCTTCAGGAGGTCTGGGGCAGCCTGGAGCTCTGGGGGGAGGTTTGGGGGCAGCCTGAAGGTTGGAAGGGGCTGGTTTGAATCCCCCTGAGCCCCACGGACCTCAGCTGGGGGTTGTTGAGGGACGGTGGGTTCAGTGTTACCCCCGAGCTCAGACCTGCTCAGGTCCCTGCTGGGCCATTCCTGCTCCTCTCCCTGGGTCCTCTGCTCCACAAAAACAAGGTTTCTTTGACAAGCCTCAGTGTTTGGTTTGGGTCTCCCAGAGTGGCCAGGTCTGTGGGTCCTTCCTTGCTGCTCTGGCTTCTCCTGGGCTCTCTGAGCCTCTTGTTATGTCAGGGCTTGGTGGAAGCTGAAAAAGACTTTGCAGCTTCTCTTTTCACTCCTCTGAGAATTCCCTTCCAGGTTTGGCACCACTCAGAAGGCATCCTGAGAGTTCAAGTTTAGTCATGATCTTTAGTGTCCTTCAAAACTTTGAAAACCTGTTGAGAAGTGGGTTTTTTTCCTCTTGCTGTGAAGTCTGACTTGGGACCCCACGTTTGAACCCCATGAACATCAGCTTGGTAATTCAAATCTTATGGATAATTTCTCTGCAATTTTCTGGTTGAGTTGTCACGTTTCCAAAGGATACAGGACAGGGGAAAGAATAATTAAGAAGCAGAAATGGAAAGAAGGCCTTTGACTCCCCTTGGCATGCAGGGGGTTGGGAGATTCCATCTGTTCCTGTATGGATGCAGTTGTCCCAGATTTTATATCCTCAGCAGAGGATGAGGCTGGGAGATGTGAACCCATATCCACACATCTGGGGCTGCCAGGGAGGTTGTGGAAGCAGCTGAGCAGGTGGTGTAGGTGAGCAGTGCTCCTGGTCTGCAATGCTGCTGGTTCTGGTTAGGATAAACACAAATGTGGTGATTATTAAACATCCAGAGGATAAATATCCAGAGGAAAAATAAAGAGATGACAATATGCCTCGAGGCTTCCTGCATCTCCTCCTCAAGAATCAGCACACCCAGTTCCGTGAGGGCTGAGAGGTTTAAGCTAGTGCATAAGCAAGATTGAATCAGTCAGGAAATGTGTAAAAAGGGGGTCCCTGGGAGGTTTTGCTGTATCATCAGTGCAAATGTGAAGGCTGAAGTTTATCTTTGCATGAAGAGGCCACTGAATCATTTCCAGGACCAGCTGTGTTCTGCCGCAGGGGGAGGGCAGGGGAGGAGCTCCCTGGAGTGCGGAATCCAGGCAGATGTGCTGCTTTGTGAGGTCTCCCCAAACATCAGCACAGGTAACAAGTGATCATCAAGTGCTCCAGGGAAGGGCAATTCAGAATGTCAGAACTCACACTCTGAATTTTCTGAATTTCTTTACCTGAAATGGGATGACCAGACAGGGTTTGGTTTGCAAGTTACAGCTCGGTGAATTGAACACGGAGTCTCTCCTAAGTTGTTCTGGTCTTCACACAAACAAGTCCCTGGAAAGGTGATGTGAAGGGATCTAAGCTGCAGTGTTTCCTTGCAAAGTCCCATTGCTTTTGGTTTTGTGGTGTTATTTCATCTCCAGTGTGGATCTCACTGACTGTTTCCAGCAGGCTCTGTGGAGCGTCCTGTACAACTGGAGGTTTCCCAAGAATGTGTTGTGGAGTTGTCTAATTTCCTTAAAATAAAACTCCCGCTCTTGTGGTTTGTTAAGAATGAACAACTGGTCTTCAGGTGGGTGGTTCAAGGGACTCTTGAAACACCAAAAGTCAGGGCCAAGCTGTTTCCAGAGCCAAAGCTTCTGTTGACTCATTGAGAAGGCCAGAGAAAAATGGTGTCATTAGTTTTAAAGGCAATGCATTTTCATATACATGTAAAAATAGACTCTCCATTCATGCTGGATCTGTCGGGCTTCTGGTCCTTTGAGACCCTCTTCTTTCTCTTTGCTGAGTTCTGTTGAGAAATGTGGTTTCCAAAGGTTACAGCTTCTCCTGGGCTCAATAATTCTGGCACAGCTGTGCACAAGGAGTAAGTAAATCTCGACTTTCTGACACACTGGAGCGGAGGAGCAGGATGGGAGTGATGTCTGGCCCTGCTGAAGGTTGTGTGCTCGTCCCAAGGTTACCCTGAGGCAGATGACACGGGGGTCTGCTTAACCATGGAACAAGGGGGGGCAGGTTCTTGGTGCTGCCCTTGTCACAGGAGCAGCCCTGGGGCTCCCAGTGGCCATTTCTGTAGGGAAAATGCTGGAAGAATCCTGATGGAGCAAAGGTTACCCGTGGGCTGTTTGACCCCTGGTGGGTCCTGGAGGGCTGGAGAGATGCCCTGCAAGGTGGGATGCTCTCAAGGGCAAAGTCATGAAACCAGGCAAGGAGCAGTGATGTTTCCTCATGTTTCCTGTGGAGCTGTTCTGAGCAACGTGGGAGCCGGAGGCACCTCAGGAGCTGCTGTCACAGCTAATGAGCTGATCATTAATCATCAATCATTGCCTGTCTGCAGAACGTGCTCACTGTGTATTTGTGCATATTGCTGGCTAATGGTTCTTGATACAGTTGTACTGCAGCTCTGAGCTTGTCACTTGAGCTTGTAAAGTGTTTTTATTTAATTCCTCTTTTCATGTTAGTGTTTTCAAGGACTGCTCTGGCATTTTCCATGGAAGTATCAAGGAAAGCACTTGTGGTTTTTTTTTTAAACTCCACCTGCTGAACTGATTCCACCCTCTGCCGATGCACTGGGCCATCCCTCCTGGTTCCTCTCTGGATGTTTTGAGTGCTCTCCCACCCTTCTTGGTGAGGAAACCCATCCCAAGGTGCTGTGTAGGCCTATCAAAACTGGTACAATCACTTCATGCCAAGTTTGGCTCATTCTGGAGCTCTATCCCCAGGATAATTCTTTATAATATTTTACTATTTTGGTTTTTATTATTGCTGTCTACACAGACGTGCTGAATGTGTAATCCAGGCAGTTTACAAAGACATTTTTGGGCTTAGATTTTTTTTTTTTGAAACCCATTAAAAATTTGGGCAAATTCCAAATGTTCATCCTTTGTTTCATTTGAAATAAATGGTCCATGCCTTCCTGCTAGGTACCCTTTTCCCTCTCAGGGACACTTAGGCACTTCTTCCTCACGTGCTTCTGTGTGTGGCTTTTAAGGAAGATGTTACACCAAGTTCCCCCTGTGCTTGGGCTCACCTGATGAAGTCTTCTGATGGAAAAACGTACATTTCCATGGCTCATTCTGCCTAATTTATATAAAAATATTCCTTTGGGGTGATATTTGTGGGGTTTGTAAGTGAAATTCAGAGGGGAGCACTCTGGCTGCCCACGCCAGGGCTGTGCTTGGCAGAGGTTTGGGGTCCAGGAGCAGCCCATGCCCAGGACCCAGGGGGTGCTGCCAGAGTACCCACCCCTGGCTCTGGCAGAACATCTGCTGAGCTTTCCTCTCTATCTGCATTAGCAGTGGGAGTTCAGCTGAAATAACAGGCTTGAAAGTTCTCCAGTATGAATCCTGTCAGTATAAATTTGTCCTCCTTCCCCTTAGGATTTTAGCTCGTTGGTGTTCCTTGAGGCTTTCCTGATCTATTTGAATTATTTCCTCCTGTTAATTTTCCAAGATTCCTCCTGTGTGGATCAATTTGAACACTAAGGCTGCAGCCATTTACAGCCACTGTAAATCCCAAGGCAGCTCAAGAGGGAAGGAGAGCTGCTCTCTAAAGGAAAAATCCACTTCATTTTCTCCTTGTTATGACTGGGCAGTGTCCAGTGGGGCTGATTACAGCTGCCTGTGCAGCATCAGCACAGTTGGAATAGAAGGGATGGTTAATATGCAATCACTAAGAGATTTTTGTGGCACTTGCTGGCACTCCAGAAGGTTAACCTGGAGCTCAGCTACTGCAGCCTGAACCTTCTTTCCACTCATGTTGCTGTGAAATTTGACTTGGCTTCAATAGGCTTTTGAGGCAAAATTTAAAATTACCTGCTCATTGCAGGGGATTTTCTTTTGGGGATCTACTCCCGAGCAGTTCTCATGCCTGCAGATCCAGAGGGCTGGTGGTGCATGTCCCTGCTCTGCTGATTAACCAAGAGTGGCAGCCTGGTTTTATAGCACAGTGAAGGGAACACCTGCGAGGAAGGGCTGGTCTTGCTCGGGGCAAGGAAGGTCTGTACACAAAGCAGAGTGGTCTGATTTCTGCACCCAGCAACCTGGCAACATCTCTGGGGAAAGGGTTGCCAAGGACCAAGGTCTGCAGTGGGATGGAGCCACAGCCAGGGAGGCTCACTGAACCCTTCCAGAACTGAAAGGAGAGGAGAGAGAGAGAGCATTAAAACCTCGAAGTGCTAACTTGACCACTACAGAAGTTATTGAAAGTACTTCTTCAATATGGGGTGGGACAAAGGGAAAATAAAAAGTCAGAGATTGCAGCTTGTTGCTACTTTTTGGAATCAGGTGGGGCTTGTTCCTGTCCTCCATGTGTGCTCCTCCAGATGTTTGCTGAAGTTCTACTTGGCCATCAAATAGTTATATTTTCCTGTTTGATCTCAGGCATCCTGGGAGACCTCAGCTCTCTATCCCAGAAAGGTCACAAACTCTGCAGCTCAGCAGGGCTGATTTTGTTACACAGATTCCTGCTCCATTACCACAGCCCACAGGTTATTTCTAATCCACAGGACTGATTTATTTAATCCTTGTAGATGCCATTCGCTCCATGTAATTCTCAGCATTTATTCACAGCACAAACAGATGGTCAACGAAGCCAATTAACCTTTCCTGAGCTCCCTTTCAGGCTCTCCACGTTTGTCTGGAGTCTGTGGACAAATGAAGAAGAACTATCAGGAGACTTCCTGGCAGAGCTTGATGAATAGCAAGGCAGAGTGGCATCAACATCAACCCCATCCCCTCCAGGCTTCAGGGCTGGGGCAGGACTGTTGCTGCCAAAACAGGCCGAAGAAAAGAGCTGCCAGAAGGTGGAGTGCCCCAAGCCTGTCTGTCTGCTTGTTTAATGGTGTGCCAGGCAGGGACAGTGGGCAGCTTCACTTCCTTCTTCTTCCTTGCTTTGGTATTTTTTGAAATGGGATTTTCAAGATATGAGGAGGGGGTCTGGTGAGGTTAAGTGACAAGTTTTGTTAAGAACTCTCCTCTCAGTCATCAAGTGCCTCGAGGAAAATAAGAAAAGTGTTTTATTAGCAATAAATGTAATATATGAGTAATTAGAAATTGCATCCCTGCCCTTCACTGATAAACTGGAAGACAGACCACATAAATTTGGAGCACTGTTCACTGTTAACTTTTATGACAAAACTATAAATAAGTATTGAGGTGGATCCTGTCTCAATCTGTTTATCTGTGTAATGAAACCACAACCTCATCTGCGTTGTACAGAGCAACCCTTGATTGTTTCATGGCTGATTAGTTTATTGCCAGAGCCTGTTGGATGGACACATCAGTGTTGTCCTCCTCAAATCCTGAAGCAAAGGGACTGAAGGGCCTTGGCAGGGTGTGGTGGGGCTGTGTTAGGACTCAGGGTTTGGCCAGTTTATTTTGTCTCCTCCTCAGCAGATCCTGCATTCTGTGCAGAGGGGATTGCTGGACCTGTAAAAGCTGTGGTTGGATCCCACTCTGCTGAAATGCAAGGAAATCCAGTGAAACCTCTGCCTCTTGGGCTTCTCTGTAGTTAGAGCAGGAAAGAGGCAAAGATTAAAGCAGGAGTGATTGTATTGTGCAAATCTGAGTCTGATCTCTGTTGTACAGATTCCACTCTGGAGACAAAAAGAAAAGGATAAAAATTTAAAGTGGAATTAGGGCTGTCATGTCAGGTTGGATCTTTCACGTTGTGGAAAGAAGCAAAGGTTTTGGGACTTGGAGCCCTGTAACGCTGTGCACATCTCGTGGGTGGGCAGGTTCTCCCACCAGAGCTCAGTCCAGCTGGGGAAGCTTCACCACCCCCAACTCCTGACAAGGCATTTCCCTTTCCTGGCTGTTTCAAAAGTTGGCACTTTCTGAAGTGAGGGTTATTACAATTTTAATATCCTGCTCTGCTTATATGTTCAGACAGTCCTATGCTTTCTCTCAAATATGAAAATTATTGTCTGAGGATGAATTCTTAAGATCCCATTATCATACATAGTAAAAGGGGATGAAGAAATCCCACCTAGGGCAGCGGTTGCTGGTGGTACCTCTAAGCCATCTATAAACTCCTGCTGACCAGGGGGCAGCCTTGGAGCCTCCATCCTCATCTTCCCAGGGGTGGGAATGTTGTGTGAGTGGGTCAGGTGTGTGTTTATCCCCATCTGCCCATCACTTGAGCCACAACCCCCCCCAAAATTGGTGTCCCCAGGATGTGGTGGGTGGAGCTCAGGATCTGCCCTGTGTCCTCACCCTGCAGCTCTGGCACAGACCCTGGCATGGGATAAAGGGCTGAGGAGGGTATTTCTCTGCTCTTCTTGAGATATCATATGAGACATTGTTGGATGAGATTATTTGAGAGCTCGTGGGCGCTCAGAGGCAAGACTTGTGAGCAGCAGAAATTCTGCTTTGAGTGGCACTTGATAATGTTATGGTTTTGCATAGGTATGGTGGCTTTTTATTTTATTTTTGACAGCCACTGAGTTGGCCTGGCAGTGTGATGTCCTCCTTCAAGTCTTTCACATGGAA
The DNA here is from genome assembly GCA_013399695.1 of Formicarius rufipectus. Taxonomy (NCBI): domain Eukaryota; kingdom Metazoa; phylum Chordata; class Aves; order Passeriformes; family Formicariidae; genus Formicarius; species Formicarius rufipectus. The sequence goes on from VXAU01000639.1 coordinate 3,321,039, forward strand.
CTCCTGTGTTTTGTGAGGGATAGAGAGGGAAAAGCCTTGCCTATGTGCCTGCTTTGTAAAACAGGAATGACACTCCTCCTCCTTCAAATAAAGGGCATTTATGACTGATAATATATTTCATTCCCTAAACCTTAAAATCAGAAGCTTGTCTAATTTTGAACTTGACATTCTCTGATTAAAATTTAAAATTTAATAGAGCTCTGTATGTGTCCAGCTATAGGGAAAGTTATCCAGCTTCCAGCTGGTTGCTCCATCCCTAACACCTCTCTGAGTAACTAGTGGGGCTGTTCAGGAGCTAAGGGGGAATTTGGTGAGATAGGATGGTTGGAAAAGGGGGTACCAATCCCCTCCCTGTTGGGACCTTCTGTCATCCCTCTTTTGGGGGGATGCTGCTCTTTGCTGAAATACTTCCCAGGGATCATCCCCTTTGGGGCCAACCACACCATGCCAGGCTGTGCCTGCCAGGGAGAGCAAGGGGAGCTGCCAGGGAGCTGCTGCTCTGACAGAAACTCTTTAAGGCCAAGTTGTTTTTAATTCTTTAATGCCTAGTCTTCCTCTGGCTCAGGGAAAGCTGAATGGCAGTAATGTTTATTTGCTATTGCTTTGCTGCTTCTCTGCCTTGTTTTTATTGTTATTTGTATGGCAAATGGCACAGTGCAGGCAGCTGCACAGCAACAGTCTCATTCCAAGTGGGCATCAGGGGTGTTTTCAAGGCTTCTTTAATAAAATCAAATAACTGGTGAATATTTGTCTTTTAGCTCCCATTTAAATCATATGTCAGAGCATAATAGAGGCTGACAAGGATGTTGTTGGGTGCAGAAGAACTTCTCGTGATGATTTATGTACCTGAAGAAAAGCTTGAGCTGAGACTCCAAGTTAAGCTTTGGGATCTGTGTGTTTTCAATGTGATAAAGAGCTAAATTTGAAGTCCATAGAGGGGTGAAAAGAATGGTGTTTGTTACAAATAGATTGGCTTGGTGTTTTGTCCCCATGGATGGGAAACAGCTCCCAGTTCTTGGATGGGAGACAGCTTTGCACCACCTGGGAGACCCAGGCAAGGCCTTTGTCAGTCAGGACTTCTGTGGGGGATGAAATCTGCCTTTTCATTACTGAGTTAAATGTATCCCCTTTTCCTTTTAGAGGATCCTTGCAGAATATGTACTGTAAAAGTCATTAAAAGCACCAGAGAATAAAGACAATCTGACTTCACCCCCACCCACCTCCCCCAGGAAAATCCCACCCTCAAAAAGAGCAAAAAGCACCCCAGAATGTCCTTCTGCCCTTTGTTCCTGCCAAGGTCCCCTTCTCCCTATCCTCAGCAGCCACATAACCTGGGAGGCATTCACAGAGGTAGAAGATAATGAGCCAATACTAGGAAAGTGCTATAAGTAGGAAAAAAAATATTAGTAACCCCAAATTTAGCCTCAGACAGTAAATTTCCTAATTCCCTTCATGAACAGTTTCTTGCAGGAGTTAATTACATTTTAAAGTGATGATTGGTTATCTTGATGTGGTTGAAACCACTGCAATTAAATGTGAGAGCCGTCAGAACAGTAAGAGCAGCATTAATAATATGCAAAATACTCCAAGAACTACTTTTTCCAGCTCCCCTTTGAAACGTTTCCACACCTCCACGCGCTCAGCTCCTTTTCTAATTAATAATTAGCAGGCAAATTTAGTTGACAAGCACAGCCCCTGTTTCTATCGTCGTAGCTGGGAGATGTTTCAGCATTGATACATTCCTGCTCCTGTTTCATGTTTCTTGATTAAATCTAGAGCTGCTTCAATAAGCACTTTAGTGGCTCTACAAGAAACTACTCTTTCCTCTGTAGTTTTGCCCAGTTGGATTTGTGGATTTGTAGCTATTGATTTGGGGAAATAAGGATTTCAGGAAGGAGCTCCCTAAATGGAGAACTAATTGTCTTGGTTCTCCCTGTTTTAAGCCTGGCTTTGAGGAAAACTCTCCTGCTCCTTCCTCCTGATTCACAACTGAAGGAGATGTAAAACCCTTTAAAAGTTTGAAAGCAGCTCATCTTTGAGCACAAGGGATCTATTCATGAGCAAACATTGTTTTTAGCATTAAAGCTGAGCTAGTGCAAATTGTCCCAGTTCCACTGAGCTCCATTAGTCTGGTCCAGTTGGGAATTGAGCTGGCACGTTTGGCAAAGTCCTGCCTGAGCCTCCATTAACACACCTGAACAGGAGGTAAAATCCAGCAGTGTGACCACAAGCTCTTCTATTTTCATCTGCTGAAAGATTTGCTAATTGTTACGCCTTAATTGGACCTTGTAGAGGCTGGAAAAGGAGTCTATTTCCTGCTTTGTGGGGGGGTTTTGGTTTATTTTTTTCCCCTCTGCTGTCAAAAAGACCCCAAACATCCATTACTTTAATTCACTATATAGACAATGAATTAATTGCCTATTGTTTTCCTGTCATTGTGCTTGCTGCAGGCTTAATTAACAGCAAGTAATCTCTGTATTATCACTGTTACTTCTGTCACTTATTACTTTATATATTAGTAGTAGTACTTTTTTTTTCCTCATGTAGTATCCAAGCCCCAAATGACCTTTGGGAGTGATAAACCACCTTTGCTTCCCTGTCCCTTGGGAAAAGGCTGGAAAGCCAGGATGGAGACCCTTGGAGTCAGGAGTGGCTGCAGCCAGTGGGCAGTGACCAAAGCCACAGCCCTGGCTTGGGTAGCCCCAGGCTCTCACCAGCTGAGCTGATCTCGGGGGGCAGACCCTTCAGGCTTGGGTGCCAGTGGAGCAGCTGTTGCTGCAGGAAGGATTTAATGGGAATGAAATGGTTATAACTCTGGTCTGGCAGGATGATCCAGCTGGAGTCTGGTATGTAATATTGCACCCAGAAACCTGGGGGTATGGCAGAGGGAAAGCTCACCTTTAAAATATGAACTCAAAGGAACATCTTGGGTTGTCCTGCCCTGCACCTGCCAAAGGTGAGCTTGTGACTTCTCTGTTCTTAAGGTCTGACTGTCCTCTCCTGCCAAACTGGCAGCTTCAGAAGTGAAAAGGCACAAATCAAGTGGTGTGGGCATATTTAATCAAAAATTAAATCATTAATTTAAGAGCAGGTCTTGGCACAACTCCGTTCCTCCTGGTTGGTGAGTGGGAGACGCTCCAGGTCCCCTCTGACCAAGTTCAGTGACTGTGGAGACTTTGTAGCTACTTCTCACCCTCTCTGCTGTTGCAAGGTGGGATTAAACCATGTTTGCAAAATTAAAGGCATCACTTGCTACCTCTGGAAACTGTTTCTCTGCAGTGGGTGGTGGCAGCGGCTCCCCACGCAGTGCGTTTCTGCACCACCTCCTGGGGCAGCATCTCCGAGGTGCCGGTGCCCGCAGGGAGGGCAGGAATTGGGGCACGGGGGGTTTTGCTGCTGAGGCTGCACTTTATCTGTGCTCCAAGTGCAGAGCATCCGCAGGCCAGGAGCCAGCTGAGGGCTCCTCGGAACGAAGTACTGAGAGTTGCCTGGTGGGGAAAGGTGGTGGAACTTCATCTTCTCTGCTTCCCCCCCCCCACCCATCACATTCACACTCTGGTTTCTGAGCTTTTATTATAAGAGAGCACCGACTCTTCTGAATATTTGATCAATGGAAATTGGCCTTTTGCATGGGTGCACAGTGCAATATTTTATATTTTGCATTAGGTGCTGTGGTGAGCCCAGCGATTCTGCACAGACAGAGATTATGCAGCACAATGATAAAGGATAAAAGGTGATGTGAAGTTCACGACGGAGGAAGGAAGAACAAAAGGAAGGAAGCCACTGACAGACGTGTCTGGGTTTTACAGCTGCTTAACACAGCAGCTGCATGGCAATTCTGAGGTACCAGTGCAGCAGAAACACCAGATTGAGTGAGACAAATTTGCCTTTAGGACAAACCTCCAATTTATTGACATTTGTATAAGCATGTAGTGATCTACAGACGAAATCCCCTGCAGAGCTCTGTGGCATTATTGTACCAGGCAGGCAGCAGCAGCTGGGAGGGATGGGTCTCCTTTGGTTATCCTTCTCCCTCCTTAGAAAGCAAGAAACGCCTGGCTTAGATAAAATAAGTGTATAAATCACTGCAAATGTGTGTAATGTTTATGGTGCTAATTTATAAGGTTGGATTTATCTCCTGCCTGGTGAGAGAGGGTTTCTTCTGATGCCCTCAGTGGCTGCTGCTCCCCAGTTTCTGTCACTTGTTGTCACTTCTTTATCACTTGAAAGGCTACGTGTGAAAGTGGAATTTGTACCAACACGTTTCAGTAGAGTTAAAAATAACTCTGGTGGTTGTCCAGGTTTATTCCTGAAGGAGCAGAGGTTTTCCTCTCGGAGGACTGGTTAATTGGGACTCTCTTGAAAGGTATGAGTCTATTCCAAGCTCTCCGATGAGTGTTGGGAAGGACTTGGCAAGGCAGAAGATGAAACAGGATAAAATGCAGTCCCAAATTTTGAAACTGTGCCCAGTTTCTAAACTGGGTTCTTCCTGGGAAGAGCTTGAGGAGATAAATCACCTTCCCTTAAGAAATGTGGGATTGTGATCAAAACTCCTGCAATATTTTATTTTTTTTTTTCCCCCCTCTTTGTGAGAATTTGTGGTCCGGGTTTTTTGGGATCTTAATGCTGGCCAGCTCTGCTGGTGCCAACACTGATGGGCACGGAGCAAGGTTGGGCTTGGGGGAAAGTCCTCTGACCTGCAGAGCTTGTGCTGCAGTTTTGAGACCCTTGTGAATGAGCTCTGAATTTTTTTATTTTTTTTTTAAATACCTCTGGACAAATTACCATCTAAAGCTTGGGTTGTGTTCACATCCTGCTCTTTGAGATAATATTCCTGAGGCCAGCAAGACAGCACAACTACTAAGGTATCAGGTTAAACCATTTTACCTTGAACCCCAGGCATGAATTATTCAAGCTGCCTCATTAGTATTCATCTGTATAACCTCACTTGTCACTCATCAAAGGTTACATTTTTCCATCTATGCCCAATTTTTCTTGTCCCTGTCTAGACCTCCCAGAACCTTGTATTTTTTTAATAAGCACTGAATTCCAAGAGCACAAGCGACGATGCCTCTTCCCCTTTCTGACTTCAGCTCGTGCTGGAGTTTTTGGTTTTCATCCCAATGCCACGGAAACAGCAGCACGAGTTTTTTAGAGATTTAAAAAAAAAAAAAAAAAGCCCTACTTGTTCCTCCCAAGGTTATCCCGTGCAGCAGGTCTGAAATCAGACTGTGCAGCCTCGGAGTGCTGTGGTCCCACCAGGTGTGGGGGCAGCACAGGGGGAAGGAACAGGTGCCCACCTGCCCAGGGCACCTGGCAAACCTGAGCTTGCTCCACGGACAACTTGCAGGGGTTCAAGCACAGCAGCTTTTACTGGGTCAGGTTTTTCCCCTCGTTATCTGTATAATGAGTTTCCACAAGCGCCTTGAGAGATGTGCGAGAGCCCCTTCCCGCAGAGCCCTCGGGGGATGCAAAGGATGCTGTGGGGTCGGTGGGCGCCTCCCACAGCTCCAGTTGACTTCTCCTGGTGCTGGCAGCGGTGGATGTTGCCCGTCTGCCGCCTTTGCTCCTGTTTTGGGGGTTGTGTTTCTTTAACAAACATGCAGCGTTCGGGACTCCTGCCCAGGGACTCCCCGGGGTCCCTTCCGTGGTGGGGAAGGGAGGGGGGGCTCCGGGAGGAGCAGCAGCTTCATGTGCCGTCCCATGTGCTTGATCTTAACTTGAACAGCCACCCCAGGGACATGGAATGGGCCCGGGAACAGTGTCCTGGGCAGCTGGAATGGGGCTCTCAGCTGGCTCTCCTGGGAAAAGCCCCTGGTGGCCTTTGGACACACAGTATTCCCTAGGAGAGCAGGAAGTGAGAACATGATGGTCAGACCCCTCTCTGCTTCCCATCACTGTTTCAAGTGCATCCTGACAGGGAACTGGAAGGCTTAAAATCCCCAGGAAAACGTGTCAGAAGAAATGCTGGGCTGGAAGAGGGACACTTAATAAGCACCAATAAACCCCCACAGAACAGAGGCACAGGCATCATAAACTCTTGTTTTACCTGGACCAGGTTCTGTGCTGGCACCAGGACACCCGTGCAGGGGCTGTGCCCTGCTCAGGACCTGAGCAGAGCTGGGAGTGCTTTGGGTGCAGGGAGGGGGTGCTGAGCCAGGCCAGGCTGTGCTCTGACATTGCAGAACCAGTCACAGGCTGGGCAAGATTTGGGTTACTGGGGGAAAATCCCCTTTCCTCACACAGCCAAACTGGTAAATTGAGAGATCCTTCAGTACCACCCAGTTTTATTCTGACTATGGGCTGAATGCAAGTAGTGCATCTAAGTTAATTACAAAATTAAAACATTTTAGGAAATAATGAATGTACACATGGAAAGTTCGAGTTGTTTAAAGGTCACTGGGTAAGGACTTTAAAAATCTATTAAAGGTCTTGCATCTGCAAGACTATGTGATCAAATTGTTTGCTTATTTGGCAGCAGCTTCTCTGAGTTATTGAGATTTATTCTTGGGTAAAAGGAGGTGGAAAGAGCCTCTTCAATGACTTATTTTAACATTTCATTTCACCTTTAAGGTTTTGTGGAAGCTGACGACCCAGCCTCTCTTGCTATTGCAGTGCTGACACTGATGATTATGAATCCATAGAATCCCCTGGGAAAATTCCACCTGCTCTGCTCTGGGATTGCTTTGGGTGAGGTGGCTCTTGATTCAGTGTCTCTGTGTCCTGGTGTAAAGCCCAGCAGACCTAAGCAGGGGCTTCTCGTGCTTTCTGCTGCCAGATCTGCCTCTTCCCTCACCTGGGCTGCTCCTCCAGCCAGAGTGACTTCAGGCTCTGCTGTGGGAGCTCCGTGCCTGGTCACATCCTGCCTGGAGAGTCGGGACTTTGTGGTCAGTAAAAGTGCCAGCACAGCTTTCCCTGGGGCAGGGAAGAGCTGGCACTGGGCTGGAGTGAGGGGTTTGTCCTGGCACCTCTGGAGCAGGATGAGAGGAGAATGCAGTGTCTGAACTGGTGACTGCTGGGTTTGACAGGCTGCCCAGAAGAGCTGTGGGATCCTCGTTCCTGCAAGAGTTCAAAACACGTGTAGGTGCTTGGGGACATGGCTCAGTGGGGGACCTTAGTGCTGGCTTAATGGTTGGACTTGATGATCTTGGAGGGCTTTTTCCACCTTAATGATTCTATGTGGATACTCTTCGGGGTATTAGGGCAGGGCAATTCCTGATGGGAGGAACTTGGCAGAGTTGAATATCCCCCTTGCAAAGGTGGTTGAGCTGCAATGTCTCCTCACTGCCCCAGGCCATTCCACTCTGCTGTCCCTCTCCCTCCAGCTCTGGGCATCAGTGCAGCAGATGGAGAGGAGGGAGCAGGGACCAGCTGGAACCTGGGCACTGCTGTTCCCATTACCAGAAGTTGGAACCCATGACATCCAGGTGACTTCCAATCTTCTTCCAGAGTTGGCTGCTATTATCCTTGCTTCTCTGGCTGAATGAACCAACACAATTTTATTAAATTAGCCATTTGTTATGTCTCTTGTACACCATGGAAAGCAATTTTGGAGACTAATGACTGCATGCCCCCTCACAATAGCAGTGTGCACTCTCTCTGCTGCAGCCTTGCTGGGGACAGTGTCACCAGTGGTGGTGTCAAGAGAGAAGAGATGACAGAGCACTGGTAACATACACAGTGTCTGTCCTCTTCAAAAACCCCTGAGCAGGGTCACACATCAGCAGGAAGGTGTCCCTTTACTTAGGAACACACCCTGAAAGAAATCCTGTTACTCTTCTTCCATCTCACAGCTCACTGTTGCTGCTCCTTGGAAAAGGGGCTGTGGTTGTTTCAGCGCCTGACCCTGCCAACCTCCCCAAAACACATCTGTTGGAAAGGTAAACCAGCCTGGGGTTGAGGAGAATATTCCTCATATCCTCTTGTTATGATAGACACACCCTTGAAGATAAGAAAACAGAGACTGAAAAGAGAAAAATACGATTTTATAAAAGCAGCAGAGGGAGGGAAGGAGGACAAACCATGTGGTGAAGTCAGGAACATCTTTGCTTGGGAAGAAGGGAGGGAAGCGTGTGCAGCTCTGGAGGAGGTGGCAGTAGAGAGGCAGCGTTTGTGCTGCTGGAGCCCCTTTGCTCTGACAGGGAGCTTTGCTCTTCCCTTCTGCGGGACCCCCCCTTCGTTGCCCAGCTCTTCAGGGCAAGGCTGGGTGGTGCAAGAGTCAGGTGTCTGCCAGCCCCTGAACTGGCACCCTCCTCCTGGCACTCCACGAGCTGTCATCCTCCTCCTGCAGCACCCAAGAGTCAGCTTTTATACTCTCAGAAGTCTCCAGAGATGGTAGCTCTAAAAGTAATACCTTATCCTGGCTCCTGTCTCTGCAGGTAGGTGGGGTTATGGATGGCACCCCTTGCAGAAGGTCAGGGGGTTCCCCATCCAGAGAGGCATGGGAATATTTCTGGGGCATCTTGCAGCATTTCTGTCAGGATCCTGTCTCCTAATAAATGCATTAGAGACTCTGAGCTTGGTGCACAAGGAAGATTATCAAGCCTGCCCAGTAAATCTGCAGGTATTAATTCAGTGGCTCCCTTGTGCTCAACCCTTGTGCTGCTGCCCCTGTTTGAGAAAGCGGAGTGTTGTGTTGGCACAACCTGTGGGTGCTGCACAAAGCTGAGGGAGCCCTCCCAGCCAGCACAGCCAAGTCCCAGCAGATGTTCAGCCCTACCACGTGCTGGGCTTTCTCCCAGGAGCTGAGGCAGAGGGTGTCTAGCAGTGCTCCAGGTGGTCTGGTGAGCTGTTTCCAACAGAGGATGGTGTTGCACAGTCACACTGGCTGCTTCCCAGTTAGGATTCAGAATCCAAATCATAACACGATCCACTGTAAAGATCCTGGCCCAATTGCTTGATGGGCTGAGTTCTCCTGGTTTGTTTTTAGATTCTTGCTGGGCAGTGTTTGACCCCAAACCTCCCCAGCAGTGGGAAATGCTGTGCTGGCTTTTCTGACAGCTCTGTCTGCTGCTGATTCTTGGTGGGTCCTACCACATCTCACTGGTTCAGAAGGAGGAAGACCAAACTGAAAGGGAAGGGCACCAGAGGAGGTGATGCTGCCCAAATGGTGTGAGTGACTGGGCAGGGGGACCTACCTGCAGGCAGGATGCTGGGCAGGGCTCAGGGGCAGCAAAGCCTGGTGAGAAGTTCAGGTGCAATAACCATTCAGTTCCTCGAGGTCACCTGGGCTGAAGTCGTCGTGTTCCCTGCTGGCATGGATCACAGCCCACCCCTTTGGACCATCTCACTACTCTGCCTAATGAATTCTTTGCCCTTGAAAAAGATCTTGATCATTCTCCTTTTGGTCTTCTAGGGTATTTTGACTAGTCCCTTTAGTAAAGTCTTGGGTTTGTTACAGGACGGTGTTCTGCATCTTTGTCCAGGGAGGTGTGCAGGGAACCTTCAGGGGGCTTTTACCACTCAAACACAAGGCTCTGTGTGATTGCTAAGGGCCATATTTGTAAGGGAATGTTCTTCTCCAGCTCTTTATTCCATGGAGTGGACTGAAGAGCTCATAAATTAGCACTAGATAGCTAATTCAGGAGCTCAGTGATGTGTTTGTGACTCTGTGGCATGAACAGCAGCCTCTGTTGCAAGTGCTGGGGTTTCCCACCTCTTAGGAGCACAGGTGGGTCCTGCTGGTGGAGGGTGCTCATCTCTCTCAGAAAGTGAGCTGGTTTTGAGTATTAACCAGAAAACAACAGGTTTTCCTCCTGGGAAAAGGTTCTTGCAGGAGTCCACCAACCTGGAGGGATGGCCACTTGTCTGTGCCACCAGTCTCTGCCAGATGCCCAGGGAGAAGCCAGAGACACCTGGCAGGGGAGCAGAAGCTGCTTTCTTGTCCTATTCCACAGCAGCTTTTTTGGCTGTAGAATCAGAAAACTGGGGAAAATCTCTTGACAAATTGGGCAAATAGGTGCTGCCAATAAATCCCAGAATAAACCCCATAAGCAACAAAGCTGCCTTTATTGCACCGTGAAGCCACATTTTATTGGTGAATTAAGAGGAATAACCAAACTATTTTAGTGGCTGACTGGGAACAGTATATTAGGAACAGTATTAATAAGAGTGGAGTGACAGGAGACTTGTTAGAGTGGGAAAATGAGACACAGTATTTATCCCTAGTGCAAAATCTCTTTTATTATTAAAGACATGGGGTTAACTAGGGATAGATTTAATACTTCAACTTTGTTTTTATTGGATAATTAGTAGTGAGCAATCCCATCCTGGGGACAAGGACAGAAATCTGAAAATCAAGGAAGTCATGAAAGGAGGGGAAGGAAAAAGAAAATGGGCATCAGGTTTGAGGTTTTGCTTTGTATTTTTTTCACACAGTCAGCCACAACAGAAAACTTTGCTGGAGCAGATAGAGGGAGACACGGGGGAGGAAGGATGCGGTGCTCCTCCTCAGCCCATCTCCCTGCCTGGCCCTGAGATAAACCCTTGTAGAAGGACTTGCTGGCTTTCCATTAAACATCTCACCCCTCACCAGATCTGATGCGAGACAGGATGAAAAAATGCCTCAGTTGTGTAATGGGGAAGGTCTGTCTTCGTTTTTTGATTCCCAGATAAAAGCAGGTACCAAGGATAATGAATGTAAGAGTGGATTTTCAAAGAATTAGAAGAGTAAGACCTAAATGCTGGGAGTGGAAGTTTGGAAAGGCTCGGGAGATGTTAAGTGTTGAGGATGGGCATGTGGGATGCCAGAATTTTGGGGGGTTGTACTGGTAAACCACCCTTCCCTGGGCTAATTGTGTAGAAAAGAGCCTTGTGCTGCAGTGTGCTCTGCAGAATGGGGTGATTGTGCAGCAGGACTAACACTTACAGACCCTGGAATCTGCTTATTTCCCCCTGCTTTTTATTATCAGCCAAACCTTGATTACAGCTCACCTACCACCTTCTGCCTTCATTTACAATGCAGTAAGTTTTGGGTGTCCCTGTGTAATCTGCACCTCAGACAGTGCTGGGCTTTGCAATGGGCATTATTGAGTCTTTGGAGGAATTGTCAGAGTGTTTGTCCCAAGGAAAAGGGGAGTGGAGAGGTGCAGGTATTGAAATGTCCCCTCTCTCCAGCAGCACTCACTTGTCTGTGCTTTATTGAGCAGCACAACTGCAGGTCAGAAACCTGGTACAGCAATCCTGAAGTGATTGATGGGAGTCAGGAGGAGCAGGATTTGGGGCTCAGCTCGATTCCCTGCTTCCCAAAGGCAGCAGTTTTTGTTTGGCTTCCCCTCCCTGTCTTATAGGATTATTTAGAACTGGAAGGCAGGAAAAGATGGTCGCTTAATGATTTAAAAAATAAATGAGAAATCACTTTGTAGTGTTTAACTGATTTTTTTCTGTTTGAGTATCAGGAGCAGATGTGGCTGTGAGCAGTAATTAAAGGTGGAATCAATGGGCTCTTGGCTGTCAGGAAGGGAAAAATAGCTAGAAGCTGAGTGAGTGAATTATTTGGAAAATATTGCCTGTCAGATCACTGCCAGCTTGAAAATGTATACAACACAATTCATGAAAAGAGCCTGGAAGTGTAAGGTTTGTGTGAATTTGTCACGAGCATTCAATGACTTAATGAATGCCAAATGCTGCATCTGGCTGACCTCAGACCAGGCTCCAAGAGCTGGTTTCCAAAGTCCTTTAAATTAATAAATGTGCTGGCCACGTCCTCACCCCCCACCCCGCCCCGGAGGCAGTGCCAGGGCTCTCCTGTCCCCTCCCAGCACCCTGCCCGGGGTGGGTGACGTACTGATGGGCAGTGCCAGGAGTGGCACCACAACTCTCCAGGGCTCGTCCTAAGCAAGAAAAATGTCCCTGATCTTTTGTAGTGCCAACTATTGAGTGCTGGTAATGATGATTTATCCCTCGAGTTAAGCAGGAGGAATATTCAAAGGTGGTAATTGGTGGAGAACAAACCTGATTTTAAACGTACTGCATCTTATTCCCCTCCCTGAGGAGGAGTGGAAGAGAACTTGGTTATTTCTGTGTCTCTTGTGTTGGTGTCATGCTGTAAATCTGTCCCAGAATGTTATCACAGACTGGTTTGGGTTGGGAGGGAGCTCAGAGATAGTCCAGTTCAGCCCTGCTATGGGCAGGGACACCTCCCACCAGCCCAGGGTGCTCCAAGCCCCATCCAACCTGGCCTGGGACACTTCCAGGGCTGGGGCAGCCACAGCTGCTCTGCCCAACCTGTGCCAGGGCTGCCCACCCTCCCAGGGAAGAGTAAAAGTGAAACGAATAAACAGATAAAAGTAAGAATTATTGTATAAGACAGTTTTGCATTTATTTTTATCCCATTCATGCAGGATCTTCTGCTTCAGTTCTGAGCCTGAGTGATGCTGTGAGGGTTAAATTTAAGGATTTTTTTAATTATTATTATTAAGTTTAAGTTTATTTCAGAATTCTCTGGATTGCTGATATAAAAACGGATGAGTATTTTGTTTTGTGTTGGATTTTTTTAAATTTGTATTTTGTTGTTGCTAATGTGAGATGTGATTCTTGGCTGTGGCACTAGATGGTGTTGAACCAAGCACAGGAGCAGGGAGATAAACTGGAATTCCAAATAGAAAGTCAGTGGGGTTGAATAAAAAAGAATGATGGCCAAGTGTTACCCAGCTGAATGAGCTATGCATTCTTGGCTCCAAAATTTGTTTGAAAAATTCATGTTTCAGTCCCTGTTTTGTTTTAAAAATCAATAGCACTGACACAAAACCTGTACTTAAAAACAAAAGGAAAAAAGAGTTTAGATTCCAGCTCAGCCCCATCTGCAGCCCTTAAATAATCAATAATAATAAAGGAATAAATCTAACAACAAACCTTATGGATTCTGAGAAAATGAAAAATACCATGCCTGGTTCCCCTGAGGAATTTCAGTTTCTACTATGTCTCCTAAAGAGGACAGAGATGTGTCTCCCCATGAGTGACCCTGTCCCTGTCCAGGAGGTTTCCTCAGACTTCCAGGGAGTCACCAAAGGTGGGGGGGTCTGTCTTTATGGCAGTGGTAGGACATGTGAGACAGCCAGGTGAGCAGACCTGGGGGGGGGGAACCCCCAAAATAGTAACAAACCCCCCCAAATGAACAGAAAAGCACCACCCACAACCACCCCTCCTGCTGGCAGTCCCCAAAGTGCTTCAGGAGCTGAGTGGAGTTAACACAGCACACTTTGTGTTCTCCCTTGGGGTACAATCTGCAAATAACTTCTACAAGGTCTTACCTGGGAAAACCATTCACAGAAATCACACTGAAAGGCAAGCCAAGGGTTTGGTCCCCCCCTCCATGTGTTGATGCTGCTTAACACCCAGTGCAAACTCCAGAAAACTCGATCTGGTCAATCTCAAATTAAGTTGTGAAGCTCTGATTAAAAAAACCCCATGCACAACATGAATAAAAAGTGAGAAACAAAGGAAGGGATCCTCCTGCAGCTGGACCTTAGTCCTAAAATGCATTCCTAGTGATAGAATTTGCAGCTCTTTTGTTTTCATTTGGGTTTAGCATTGCTAAATGTTTTCAGAACCCCACAAAGAAGCATATGGGTACTGCTGAGATCAGTCAGCTCAGTATGCAGAAGAGGCACAATTTGCCCCAAGTCGTTGTGGTTTCACGTCCCACATGTGTTTCTGCCCTGCAGAGTTAATGTAAGGCTGTGTGTGCCCAGGCTGAGGTTCTCAGACACATTTATCCATTTAGGTTTTCCTCAGCAGTGTTTTTGGGAACTCTCTGCCCCAGCCCTGAGCTCAGCCCTTGGGGTGAGCAATGGTTTGGGGAGCTGCTGTTCAAGATGAGCAGTCGACACACAGGGTCAGGACCCCCTGTCTGGCCTTTTGTGGGGTTTTCCAATTGCCCGGCTCTTCCTGTGCTGATGCAAACCCAATCCCAGCTTCAAAAGATCCTTTGTTTAATCAACCCGTTGTTCTTCTTTATTTCATTATTGCTGTACACTTCTGTGTGCGTTGTTTTGCGTGACTTTTATCCAGCCAGCGTTGCTTCCCCCACAGCCAGGACACCTGAGTGATGGATGACATTTATAATGCTCTTTGATTAATATTAAATGTGGAGAACAAATGCATTTGGAAGGTCTTTATCTTCTGATAGACTCAGTTGTCTGAGGTGCTGAGGGTGGGGCTTGTGACAACTCCCTGGGGACACGTGGGGTGTCCTCCTTGTTTTCCGAGCCTCATTATGATGAGTGAGCGCTCTCCAGCTTTCTCAGGATTCTTTTTGAGCTCTATCTCCTATATTTTAGACATTTCCCAGCTCTTTAATACCTTACACTTGTATTAATGTTGTAGTTTCTGCTTTTAGTTTACTTTTAAAGCAAAAGTGTATGATTTTTGAGGCTCCATCCACCATTGCTGTGTCTTTCCTGGTACAGCAGAAAAAAAAGGCTCCTTCACCCTTTGGAAATCAAGGTTTGCTTTCTGTGCAGTATCATGTTGGGCAGAACTTTGCCCCAAGTAGTAAACAGATACCCATAAAACTTTGTTGCATTATAAATTGATTTCATATTCCATTTTTAATTAATTTCGTGTTCCATGTTAAATTAATTTCATATTTTGGGGGAATGTGTAATGTTAGGAGGTTGAAGGTATTTCTGTGAATGAAACAGGATTAAGTATATATGAAAAGAAATGTAATGCTTGTGCAAGGTTCTGAAATCTGTTATTTTCTGCCCAGAGATGGCCTTCCCCTGCTCACAAATTGCTCTGAAGGCGGTCAGTGCTATTACTGCCACTCATTCCATATTTCTGTGATGTCTCTCCTGTCTTTCACAGAGTTTCTTGGCATTTTGTGTCCAACTGTTTGCTCAGTGAGATAAGAAAAGTGCTACAGCTGTGAGTAAACACTCCAGGCTTTCAGGAAGCCCCGAGGAGCTGTTGAGCAGTGGCACAGGGAGGGATTTGGGAATCCAGCACACTTTGCCAGCTCTGGCAGGGGCTGTCAGGGAGCAGAGAGGGGACACTCAGCAGCAAGGAGAACCGATGCTGTCACTTGTTTGACCTGAGAGAGGCTGATGTTGGCCATGGTGAGTCAACAGTGTCTCTCCGAGGTGGGACAGACCTTGGATGTGTTTGGTTCTCTTCCTTGGCTCAAGCAGGTGGGCAGGTCTGGGTGTTAGCAATTGAAACCAGTCAAAACTAAAGGTTGAGATAAAACTTGGAGGGATGGGGGGAGAGGAGACCTCCCTGTGCCATAGGAAAGGGCTGAAGGCAGAGTGAAATTTGATGATGCTCCCACTCAGTTTCATCCAACATCCAGTGTTGGACACCAAACTGGTGGAGTTTTGTGTAGGGTGTCATAAAGCAAGAAGCTTTATCTGTTACAGCAGATCTTCTCCTGTTGCTCAGCTTTGCATGTGATTCATAAAGAGAAGAGCTTTCTTTTCCCTGTAATAGATACACTGTCAAATCAGTGCTTAGCTCCTTCCCTTTGCTGTTGCCTCCTACGATTCCCTCTGTGAAGTCTTCACATTGGGTGGCCTCTCCAGAGGCTTTAAATGAATCCCAGGACAAAACCAAACCTGACCTTATGCCATCTGTGGTTTTTATGACTGGAGCTCATCTTACCAGATCCCCCAAAGGAGCTCTGCCTGAGGTCTCCTCGCAGGGATGGAGCCCTGATGGTCCCCCCAGCCTTGCACGTGCATCTCACCCGAGCATGGCTCAGGAGTGAAGCCCCTTGTGAGCTGTGCTGAGGCTGGCCAGGAGCATCCTGCCTGCCTGGAGGTCCCTGGGCATGCAGGAAAGGGCTGCCCTGTGGCTTTGGCACTGGTGGGCATGGGCAGATGTGTCTGGTGGGCTGCCCCTGCCCCCCAGCCAGTGCTCAGGCTGCAGTGGGTGGGAAAGGAAAGTGGCTCCTCAATCAGCTCTGTTGGTCCATTCTGCCCTCACTGCTCAGTCAAGGAACTGTTGGTGCTTTGCACTTGCAAGTTGGGTTTTTCTGCTTAAGGTTGGTTCTCTTTCTTTTTTATTTATTTTTTTTTCCCCTTTCTATTTTATTTGTTTGAAATGGCTATTTGAATTATTGATAAGATCTTAAAACTGAACTAATTCACTTCAATTTATCCAATAGACAAAACTATTTATAATTAACAGAGAAGCAGAGGTCACTTCAGTGTATAATAGCTGCCAAGCCAAATGAATAACAATTAGGCAGTTTTTTATGCTAAGCTAAAAATTATGCAAGGACTGCCTTCTGAATAGCCTTGAAATGATTAGCAAGAGGTTCAGGTGGCAGGTTGGATCAGGAGGTAAAAAAATCTGGGGGGATTCTCAAAACCTGTGCACTTATTTATCTGATCAGACTGGCTAAGTTGGCACTGGAAACAAAGGATCTTTTAGAATAAACCTTATCTTTAAATCCGAGTGACAGCAGAAGTTATTGTAAGAGCATGCCATGCATAATTGAGAAGGACAAAGGGTGAGAGTTTTACATGAGGAGGACTGGAGTGGAGGCTTGTTCCATCAGTCAGGGTTTGCTGGGCACTTCCAAGGGCTGGGGGGTGTGTGGGTCAGGGGACAGTCCTGTGATCAGCCACAAACCTTTTGTTTTCCTGGACGTGAAGACAGACAGGCTATTTCTAAAATGTCCTCCCCACCTCGCTGTGGGTTCCTCTGGGGCTGGCATGTTGTTTGAGGAGGCAAGAAATGAAGGCATGGCCTTGCTCACACACTGGCTGAGTAACATGCTTTTATTTGCACAGCATAATTTATTAGTGTGAAAGGAAAAAAAACCAATGAGTGCAGGCTCCAGGCCAGAGTTATTGCACCAGAGCTGGAAGGAGCCTAAAAAGTAGCAACAATTGCATAATGGAATGATAAAACAGCTTCTTTCGGTTTTGTGCAGGACATAATCCCAGTTCACAACACAGTATAATTAGATTGCCACATGGCCCCTTGTAAAACCAGAAAGAAAAGAAATGTAGGGGTGCATTAAAACTCCTTTCATTTTCTAATGCCTTTAGAGAGCTATTGGACATAGAGGACTCGCTCTGGCGAAAAGCTCCAGTGAGCTATTAGGTTTTTAACTATTTTATAGGGTTTTTTTATTGTTGCCAGGCCTAGTTTTTCAGTACAATGACTTTGTCCTCTCTCCCCTTTCCAGCCTGTCACACATTTATCAATCTTGCAGATAACATTCACTATAAAGATAAGTCCAGGCTCTTATGAAGCACTGTGTCCTGCTGACATACCCTTCCCTCCCCCTGCCTTTTTTCAGTGAGTCTCACACGACTTCTTTTATCTGATGATCTTCTGATACAAATGTCTTGTGTCAGCTCCAGATCCCACAGACAACAGGAACAAAACCCTGTCATGCAAGAAGTGGACACCATCACCTCTGGGCCAGGTTTAAGTGGAACAGCAGAGGAGAGCAGAGGCTTTTTGGGTCAGAAGATGACCTTTCCTAAAGCCCACACTCCTTTTCCCTATTAATTAATATAGATGTTTTCTCTCCATAAAGACACTAAAGCTGAAATGCAAGTGGTTAGAAATAAAGGGCTGAACGTTGAGAAGCAGCTTAATTCTCTCAGTGACAATGTGAAGAAATTTACTTTTAGAGAAAAACAGTTTTTGCCAAGGACAAACAGATGTAAAAATCACTACATTGCCATAGGTTGATTAGAATTGGACCTTTTTGAAGGAAAACAATATTACTTATTAGTGGGGCTGCCAACTTTTGTCCTGGCTCAGATTCTTTAAAATCTGTGGAAATGTCAGAGCTGCTCTGAGCATGCAGAGCTGACAGTCAATAAGTGGTGTGCATCTCTAAGCAGGAGTTTGAAAATGATGCACAGGGAGTGCAGTGGAATGAAAACCTGCAAACTGATCCAAGCAAGAAAAATGTTCCTGCTTAATGCAGTGTGGGGGGGGAAGTTTGGAAGTTTTGACTTCCTTGTGTTTCTGGTTCTCCTGGCAGTGGGAAGTGTGGGCTCATCTGGGAGTTAAGGTCTGATCATGAATGGCACCATCCCTGAGCCCTTCAAGGCTTGCCAGGCAGTTTGGGAGTGCTCTACCAGAAGCACACCTAGAACAGAGGGGACGTCTCTCCACGTGTCCCAGTTCACCTGTCCCACGTGGAATTGGCTGTGACTGGTCTCCAGAGCACTGCTCTTGGATCCATGATAAACTAATTCATGTTGCTGTAGAGGGAACAGGACAAGTGTGTCTGGTTTCTTCCCCATCCATCCATCACACCAGCCCTTGGGAGCAGAGATGGGATTTGCTTCCAGGCCACTGCACTGACTTCTGGGGACAATGCTGGGTTGTCACCTCCACCAGCTTCCCAGAAAGGGTTCTGTGACTTTTACTTGGCCTCCATAAAGCAGTTCACAGCACTGCTTTGGCACTAACGGAGACCTCAGTTGAGCATTTCACTTCAGATCTGTGCTTTGAATTGAAGAGGAGATCAGGAAGAATCTCCTGCTTGCTCTTTGCATTGAATTTCTTGCACGAGCTGCACGACCTTTAGCAGGTTAAGTGTGCTCAGCTGACAGAGCAAGGCTGGACCACCCAGTCCCAGAGACAAGACACTTCCAGCTGGCCTAGGCTGACATGGGCTGGATATTAAACTCAGCACCACACGTATCTGACAAGGCAATGTAAGGGACCTCTGTTAGACTTAGACAAGTACTACCCGTGTGTGGGTGCACAAGCAAGCATGGCATACTTTTTATGAATTGATATGTGTAATATAGATCTCTCAATCCTCTCTACTGTTGTTACATTTCATTTTACTCACTGTTGACTCTCCTTGCCTGCAGTGCAGCAGTTGAACAGTGCATTTGTGAGCATGTAGAAGACAACAGTAAGAAGGTTGATTAACAAGTACTCATGTCAAGCCTATGCAATGTTTATTTACAGCAGCAGCAAACCTTGTGGGGAGCAAGCCACGTAGCATTACCATAAGTAAATATTTACAGGCAAAGTACAAAACCAGGTGGAAAATTGTGTTCCAACATTAGAATCTGTCTGCTAATGTAGCCTGATCCACAGAGAGCACAGGGGGGGAGCACAGGGGCAAAAAGGTGGGTTTTGTGCATGAAACAACCTTGTTATGAGCAGAACCTGAACGGGGTGGTCTTAGAATAGAGCAGAATATCTCAGGTGGAGAGGACCTTCCAACTGAGAAGTCCTCAAGTGGATAGGGCTAGAAAGGACAGGCTTCAATTGCAATAAGGACAAATCAGGCTGGATAAATGAAGAAAAACAACCAACAAAGAGCAAACAGGATGAGCCAAAGCCAATGGGCATTGGGGGGGTTGCCCAGGAAGTGGGGGCAGGGAAAGAAGACAGTTCCTCTTCTCTATAGAAAAAAATAATGCCCTTACCCAACAAGGGGCTGGGTCTGGCTCCTTTGGTTCTTCCTTTGACCTCCACCTCTCACCAGATGAGGCCACCAAAGCCCTGAGTGGCCGGGCAGTGCCCAGGCACAGGCAGGTGCCATGTGGTGCCCGTGGAGGTGGCCTGGGAGCAGAGCCAGTGTCTGCAGCAGCACTCCACACAGGAGCAGGACCACAGGAGACCCAGTGAAACCTGAAAGGGAAATGTCTCTTAATTGCTCAGTGGTCACCACCTCTCTCCATCAATCCCCATGTAATGAGCTCCCCTTCAGCCCTGTTTGGCCTTGTCTTTCCAAGCTAAAAATTGGAGCTTTCAAGCATGAGTGACAAAATTGTCAGTGCTGGGTGGATTTCTGCTTTTGCTGCACACAGCAGCTGCTAAAAGGAGGAACCTGCCCAGGTTTGGGTCAATTTTTCTCTATGGTGAACATTTCTGTGGAATAAGAGGTGGTTTCAGGAAAGCAGCTTGGAGAAAAGACATCAACATGTTAATTATTTCAGTCTTTCTGCTCTAAATCACATGAGTTTACCCAGAACATAAAGCTTAGCGCTGCTGGGTGATCAGCTTCCAGAAACAACCACAGATGACTCTCTTATTTATGTTTGATGTTTCTTGCTAATTCAAATGTCACAGCTCATATCTATGTCTGTTACCTCAAGGGTAGGCTACTCAAGTGTGAACTATAATAGTGCTGCATCTCCAACACACTTGCCAAAATACCTCAATGTGGAATGCCTCTGTTTACATAAAAATGATGTATTATTATTTATTATTTATATTGCAGTAATATCTAGCTGCTCCAGACATCTATTAGGAAGCCTTTATGGTCAATGCAGAACAGACCATGAACTAATGTCCCTACCCCTGCTAACTTCCGTGTTTGCACAGAAACCAGCCACATCTGTGCTGTAGTTTTAGCCATGCAGCTGCCAATGGACTGAGGTTTCACTACCCAGCAGGTTTCATCTTCCCTCTGCCGTGCCAAAATATCCTCAGGCACTCAGGCTTGGGGCTACTCAGGTCAGTGAGGCAGAGAGGTCGAAGGAATAGATGTTGTGTCTTTTAAACTGGCCCTTTTGGGTGCAAACAGCAGCAGTGTGGGAAGAGATGAGCCCCCTGGGCTGTGTCCTGGGGCACTCGGGGGATGGTGCAGGAGGAGAACTCAGGTATTGCCTTTCCCTCCCTCTGTTTCCTGGAGCTGACAGGTTAGAAGCCCAAACCACAGGGAAACCTTTTAGATCTGTTTACCCAGAGATTGTGTTTTTTCTGCTCCAGATGTGTCCAGGCTGATTGGCTCTGACAGTGCAGCCTCTGCCTCCTCTGATGAGAAGGGCCCCGTGCTAATAAGCTAATATTCTCAGTTGCACTCATAAATGATGCAGTGATCCTAAAAGGCCTTTCAGCTGCTGCCAAAAGGCCCTGATCCATATGTTGGAGTGCACTCATAAATGCTGCAGGGACAGGGAAGGTTTGCTTTCACACCGGGGAGGAGGTGTGGCTGTTAACGTGGTGTTGCACTTTTCAATCCTTTGCTGGATGAGTTGTGCTTGTCTTCTGTGTCGTGGAAGGAAGAAGCAGCAGTGCTGCACGTGGAAGGGTGTTTTAGGTGTGTTTTACCTTCAACAATGTGGTGTTCTGATGTCGTGATGGCAACACTTCTTGGTATCTGGAAGGCAGGAGTTTAGTACTGATGCTCATATGTGAGAGGATGTGACACCCCAGTTCAGGTGGTGGTGTGGGAGGCACGAACTGGGCTGAGCTCTTGAAGGCTTTAGGTGGGGGCCAAGACTGACTCAGGTTTACTGAGACCCATATGTAGCTCTAAAATGTGTTGTGGGAGGTATGTTGGACAGGCTTCTTTAAAAGGAGAAATCAAAATCACCATCCTTCCTTGCTCAGCTTGCACAGTGCTTGGTGGCAGGGTCAGGCTGGTGCAACAACAGCCAGGGCTCCTTGCGTCTTGGAAATTAAGGCTTTCCAGAAATCTTATAGCTCATGAGCTTGTCAGCATCTCAGGGAAGTTGTGTCGTCTGCTGCCCCAGCTGGGCTCTTGCTCCCCATTTGTGTCCTGTGCTATTGCTGTTTGCTTTTCTGGTAAGACAAAAGGGTTATTCCAAACCAGTATTTGAACTGGCTTTGTTTAACGTGTCTCTGTTCAATTTACAGAGGTGTGTCCTTTCCTGAAATTCTGTTTGTTTTCTTTCCTTGGCACAAAGACACTTCCTTGATAGCCTTGGCAAAAGCCAGGCTGCTGAAGCTGTCATGGCCAGCCCAAAGGTTCACCCTGCCCCAGGTCAAGGCTGATGTCTCCAGCTTTCCAAAAAGCCACGCAGAAGATGGAGAGCAAGAGACTCTTTGCATCCACTAATCAAACGGGAAATCTGGGGAGAATGGTGTCCCCATAGTTATGTTCAGCACCCATACCTGAGGGTTCACATCCACACCATCACAGTCACACAAAAATAAGAAGAAAACCCCTACTTTTGCTCACTTTTTGCTGCCAAAATCCTTCTCCTTGAGCCTTCCCTTTCTACCTTGAAAAAGATACCTCCCCCTGCTAACCTGGAGCCTTCTGGTTTGTGGCTTTACTGTTGACAAAAAGCTGTGTTTTTCAGGTTAAATTGCTGGCTCTGCACTCCTGCGGGAGCAGATCAAGGCATGGTTGGTTCCTCTGTCCCCTTTCTGCTGCTTGAGCAAATGCCTGTGTTTGAAAGCATTTGCCTGAGTTGAACCCAGTAAACCCCCTCTCAGTGTGCGAGAGGAGCTGTCAGCAGTGCTGTGTTCCTTGGGTTTCATTCAGGGAGCCTCGTGCGTGTTCTGAAGTGCTGACCTCAGTGTGGAATGTCTCTGTGGGCCTCTGGCCATGGATGTGGCTCTTCATCCTCTTTTCTTGCCCACTCTGCAGTAGCTGGGCATTCATGTGACCTGCTCTGGGACCAGGAGTCCTTTGTCACATCATAGTCTTGGCATAACTCTGGGGATCATGTCAGAGGAATCATGCATAGTGGAGCCTGATTATTCTTGATGTAACAGCTCACAGATTTCTTATCCAACATTCCTTGAACCCACAGGAACAAATGCTTTTCTACACCTGCATTTGTAACTTTGTTGGAGAAATGATCTTGAACTAAGAGACACAAAAAACTCTATTGGAAAAATAAAGGAAAAACAAGCAAGGTGAAATTGCTGGCTGATATTTTCTACAGAAAGGCAACTGCTGCAGTGAGCAGCTCATGAGAGGCTCTTGGGGCACCTCTGTGCCAGAGGAGAAAAACCTGGATGAAAACCAATTGCAGACAAAGCATGTAGATGTGCTGCTTTTCCTGTGGAGATGGAGGAAACTTGAAAAGGAAGGAGAAGTGAGATTGATTATGGGCTTAGAGACTTGCAGCACGGATTGGTACAATAAGGCAAAAACTCATCAGCTAGAAATGTCTAATGAGGAGAAAGTCTGGCCTGGTGTTTGCTCACAGGGTGATTATGAAGCAGTAAAACAGTGTGGCTGTATAAAAACCCAATGTACTGTAAGATGGAACAGCTGAAGTGTTTCCTCCATTTATCCAGAGGCATTAACGTCTGGATACAGCAGCAGTCCCTTAGAATCAAAATCGATGGATTCGAGCTGCAAAAAATGTAAAGCCAAGTGTAGAGAGTTTGAGAATTATATGAGGGGAAGTAACATGAAGGGTGAAACTCAGACACAAATCTGAGCTCATCTGGCCCAGCAAAATGAGAGCTTTGAGGGCTGCTCATGGTGGATGGACAGCAAGAGTGAGGGAAGAACTCCTGAAGCCAAGAGGTGAGACCGTGGTGAGACCAAAGGAGAAGAAATGGGCTGTGAATTGCCAGGAGCTGGAGCAGCAGAGTCCTGGAAGCCCTTGCAGGGAAGGACAGGGCTAAGGGGAAAAGTCCTTTAGGGTGATGTTTGTCCCAAGTTTAGCAGTTTTGGCCTCTCAGAGGACAAAGTGACCCAGGAGAGTCCTCTTTCAGTCTCATGTTTCTAACTACCCCCCCTCTTACTCTTGATCAAGTAATAAGTACCTTCACTTCTTATTTGGATGACTTTGTCACTGTTTGCAGAGTAATTTAATTCGGATAACTGTTCAATAACCACAAAAACATTCATGAATCCTGATTGTTTTGTAGATTTCAGTGCTGTAATCAGTCAAATAAACTGTGTTCTACCTTGGTGGCTAGACAGTAAAGCATTAGTTCTTTGCTCCATATAAAGTGACAGAGATTTTAATTGCATGCTTGAAAGGTCTGGGGTTGTTTCTGAATGAATGAATGAATCTATTAGTGCCACTGTCTTTGACTATAAATGCTCTCCCATAATGACAAGGCAAAGCTATTACTTTCCCCGGCATGGAGCTCTCCTACCCCCATGTTGTTCAAATTGTTTTCAATCAATGGTCAACACTGCATTGAAATTGTGATCTCAAAAAGCAAAGTGGAGAACTAATGTAAAGTACCACTGACCCTTTCAAAATTTAAATCATCTTCAGTTTATTAAAGGCAGAAACCTTCACCTGCCTCACACCTCATCCCCAGCCTGCAGAGAGTGCAGCTTGCATGGCTTTATTTATGTTGGTGGGTTTATTATACTCCTGGGACTGGTCAGCTTAAGGGATCAAAGCCACTTTCTCGCCTCAAAAACGAGGAAGATATTTTATTTGGCCGTCTCTGGTATGATATCCTTGCACAAGGCAATCCCTAATGCCCAAAATACTAGAGTGGAGAAAACCACTGGGAAGAGTATTGTATCAAAAGCGGTACTGTGTGCTTTATTACTGACAAAATATTATGTTGCCTGCTGGCTGCGTGGTTCTGAATCTTGCCTTAGCCTCCAAAGTCTTTAAAGGCATTTCTCTGCTAGTACAAAGCCCTCTGATATGTGGAAATTCTGGCTGTAGGATCTTGTGTGTGTGCTGGAGAGCTGTGCCAAAATAGCTGGAATAATCAGGAGTTTATCTCTGCTGCTAAAAAAGGTACATTTCTCATTTTACTAATGAATGTGCCATTTCAAATGACACCTCTGAATGATGCCAACACGAGGTTCGCCCTGAAGGATGGATGTTGCTGTGCCTTGACTAACACAAGTTTATTTGTGGCAGAACTGAAGTGCTCTTGCTGGAGTCTGTGCCGAGTATTTTTAGGCTAAAAAGACACATTCTTTTTGTTCAGCCCTGACAAGCTCCTGCCGCAGCCACAGTTAATGTCAACCCAAGAGTGCTTTGGGCACAGTTATTATTTATATCTGCCCTGCAAACAGTGTCTTGCTGCTGGATCTGCAGTGGGGATGGTGCTGGGGATGCTTCGCTGGAGCAGTTCCACAGGCAGGAGCTGTGTCCCAGCAGGACTGGGGGGGCTGCAGGCTGGCTGAAAAGCCCCCCGAGGGCTTTCCACAGGGGGTGAGTCTTGGGCATTACCCAGAGGAAATGGGTAAAATGACTTTGTCAAAGGCTGGTCCCCACCGGCCTGGGGTGGGGCTGGATTCCTGCTGTGGAATCCCAGGTGTTCCTCCTCTCTGTGCGCCACCAAACACGTTGAGGTGTCTGCGTGTGTTAACACAAAACTCAGCGAGTGACTATCAGAGACCACTGGTAGAGTGGAGAATTATGGGGGAAAGAAGCTGTACAAGGGCATAGAATTATTTGCATGGAAAAGCCTAGAGCAGAGAATAATGGATGGGAAAAGAAGGGAGGGAGAGATTTCAATTTAATTATGTTCTGTCTGGGTCAAAGAGACAGACAAAAATTTGGAATTAATCCTGGGCCTATCTGAGTACTTGTGTGCATATTTAGGAGCCTTAAATACGTAGATCCTGCTCCTATTACTGCAGATTTGTGGGTTTTCTGCTCTCATTTCTGCCTTGGTACATACATATCCTGAGCAATAGCAAGCCTGAAGTTACATCTTTCATTCCGAACTGCACAAAGCCAATAAGACTAAATGACCGAAACACAGCACTGTGGAACAAAAGCTTCCTCCTCCCTCCTTTTCCTCCTCCGTGGCACAAGCTAATGGCATGGCCACAGAATTAATAGATAGAATATCATCTATGAAAGAAATCCTGTGACACAGGGAAGTGATCTCTCCGTGGCACAAAGTCAGTGCCCCAGGGCTTGGAGTCCCACTCCAAATGTGTGATGGGGTCTTGTCTAATAGGAGAAATTAATTCTTGCAAAGGAAAGCACCATGATATTTGTCAAGGGTGTCAGTAAATTCACATCTGTGTTTCCTTTTGTGGGCACAAAGCAGACAAGGAGAGAGCTAACAAATGATTCCTTTGCCCCAATGCCTCAAACATCACTATAATGATGGGAAAACGACGGCAACTTCTATAACCATCACAAAACAGGGAATTTACTGTCGTGCCTCTCATGGGGCCTCATTTAAAGCAGTGCTCTTAGAGAAACTCAGGTCAAGAGGAAAGCAGGAAAAGTTGAGGTGATCTAGTTTGACAGCTGGAATATCACAGAGCATGCCAGGAGGAACTCGGAGGGCTTTGTGGGGAAGGGCTTCTTAGGGGGGCAGTGCCTGAATCCCAACAAATGAAACAGTGAAGCTTTGCTGTGTCTTTGGGCACAACTTCCCATCCAAACACAGCCTGAGAGTGCAGAGGGTTTGACCAGAAATGCCTCCGTGATCTGCTCTTTTTTGCAGCAGTCCTGGCACATGAGACTCACCTTTTTTGGGGGGTGAAATGGGCAGGGTTTTGGCCTGGGGTCAGCAAATGGCAATGGCTGTTGGTGCTCTGAAGGAGATGAGATGTGAAGGCAGAGCATCCCCACGTCTCTTGGTGTCCTCCTCTCACAAGGGGTTCTTGGCTCAAGGGGCTTGATGGAGTGTCACTGAGAGGAATTGAGACATGACCTTTCTCACAGCGAGCTCTTGCTCACCCAGCAATGTGTATTTAATTCATCTTCTGCGCTCAGATTTCAAAGCTTAAGCATGTGCCTAAATTAAGGAAAAAGTGCCCTCTTCCCTTGAGGTTTCTGTGCACTGTGGAACTCCTTCCGGACTTAGTCCAGGACACAATTTGGCCCAAGGATTTGTCACAAGCACAACAGCTGATTTCTTTTTTTTTTTTAATTTTATTTTTTCCCCCTGACTTCTCAGAAAGGCTGGGAAAAGGACATACCCTTTAGATTTAGTCAATATTCTTAACTTCAGAGAGGCAAAGAGGTATTTTTTGGCTGTCAATTCCTTGTAATTAGTTTTAAACTTTTGCAAAGGTCATGTAAGAGAGGAGATGGGGGGGGGTACCTGCAGGGAGAGCTCTCTTTTTTACAGTGAAAGCAGAAACCCACAGGTAAGGCTATTTTTGTGAATTTTTCTAACAGAATAGTGTTTTTAAACTGCTTTTATATTCGGGACTTTTTTTTATTGCTAAAGGTAGCAGACCACTTCAGCAATATTAAAAAAAAAAAGCCCCATAGGGTCTTTGAATTAAATGCTCCTTTTGCTTGAAGTGGTTCAAGACTTTGAAATAATGAATGGTGAGGCCCCCTACATTTGAGGGCTTTGCTTTTTGAAGCATCACTTTTGTTTTACCATCCAAAACGTCCTTTGGGATCAAGAGAACACTTTTACAAAGCAAGAGTCCAAAAGTCCCCTGTTTATGGCACAGCTGCTCCCCAGAGGAGGGGAATAAGTGAAACTGAAGTAATTCACCTCAAAGAAAGATAAAAATAGACACAAATATTATTAAGCCTTAATAAAAGATTAAATGTTGCCAGGTTGGAGAGGAGGGGAGCAGAGGATAAGGAAGAGAATGGGGATCACGGGACAAGAGGACACAGCCTCAGGTTGTGCCAGGGGAGGTTTAGGTGGGATATTGGGAACAATTTCTTCATGGGAAGGGTCATCAGGCAGCAGAACAGGCTGCCCATGGCAGTCACCATCTCTGGAGGGATTTAATGTGTGGAGGTGGCACCTGGGGACGTGGGTGGCCTCGGCACTGTTGGGGGAACAGCTGGACTCGATCTTGGAGAGCTTTTCCAACCTCTACCCAGTTGTGGTTCTGTGATCATTAAACAGCAGAAGCTCATCCTCCAGGTACTGATATTGCTCATTTTACAAGCAGCCAGTGCCTGCTGTCCGGGGAGAGCCCTCTCCTGCTCCCATCGGCAGAGGTGCTGCCCCAAGGTGAAAATCAAGACCATGACCAGCAGAGGCATTGCCATCCTGTAACCAGGAGCCACTGGCTGCAACCCAAATCCAGGCCAACACCTCAACCCAAGCTGACAGGGCTCACCTGCTGCTCACAGCACAAACCTCTGCCAGACCTCTTAACAGAAGGAATGTGAAAAGCAAACGGTATTGTGGGGAAAAAAAATAATGAAAAAAGGTCAGGACAGTATTATGAAATAATTGGAAGCTGAGAGTGCTCCTTGTGAAGCTTTACAGTCTGTACAAAGGTGGTGCCAAACCTCCTCTTTTCTGTGAATTACATGTCATTGAGAAGTGTTTTTGTGTGGCATATTTGCTTAGACATATCAGAAGGCTCCATGTGTTGTACTCACAAATTGAGGCATTAACGCACACCCCAGGATTTCCCCTCCCCAGGGCCATATTGTGTTTGCTCTAAACAAACCTGTGCTCCGGAACTGCCACAAGCTGCTGGAGCTGGAAGCGCTTGGTCTACAGCAAAGCACAGTTTTGCTGTCTTTATTATGGATTTAAGTGCAGTAGCAAGAGGAAATGTGGGTCATGCAGAGCAGCTGAGGTGGGGCAGTGGGAGAGATGGTTCTGCTCGATGAGGCAACAGCTCCAGGCAGGCCAGAGAGATGCTCTGAATGAAGCCAAGCTGCAGCACTGCTCCTCAGGCTTCTGCTTGCAGCTCAGGCAGAGGCCACCAGCTTTGGCATGCACAGCTTAAAAATAGTTCCTTTGATGTGCACTGGGAGAGGGACCTCCAAAGCCAGGGACACTGAGAGCCCCATCACATCTCCTGGAGAGCCCTTCCCAGGGTCACCAGGAGTCCTCCCTTCCACCTGCTCTGTGTGCTCTGCCCTTACACCTCCCTGGGGAGAAAAGGGGCATTTTGCTCATAAAGAAACCCACTTTGTAACATAAAAGTGTATTTTTCCCAGAAAGATGTTTTTGGCACCCTGACAAAGGTCGTCTGTACGTGCCACTACTCTTCTAGAGCATCACATTCTCCAGTGCAATGATGGTGCTGAAATATCTTTTCGTGCTTTAGGAACTTGTTTATTGGGTATTTTAGTTTGGCTGCTGCAGAAAGAAAAAGATTGGCTTTGGCTTGGTTTAAGGTCTTAGAGAAAGTCTTCTTGGATACCCAGGTTTCTTAACGTGGTGAGTTTGGGTGTTTTAAGGCTTTTAGTCTGAGAGTGTGAATTTCAGAAATCTGGAGCACTGGAATAATACACAAAGAGGTTAAAAACAACCAAAAAAAAAAAAAAGGTGATTATTCTAAAGAAGGATATAATCCACAGCTACTATTTAAAGTCTATAATTAGGAAAGAAAAATAATCCCATTTTATGTTGTAACTGCAACATAATGAAAAATGGGACACTTGGCTTTGCAGTTCTGACTCGGGGCTGTTGTTGGGAGACTTCTCACCGCAGAGCTGACCCTGCACCTTAATGCCATGCTGAGCCACACCTGAACTGAACAGCTCCCAGGGGCTGCTGTCATTCCAGTGTGCCAGTCACCCTATGAAAAGCCAAATTAAAGTGTTACCCACTGATAAGACATGGTTTCCTCATCCTCAGGTGCTGGAGATGAAGGAGCAGTGTAATTAGACTAATGCTGTTGGAGGTCTGCAGAGGAGAAGGGCTTTAAGTGCATCCAACAGAACCTGAATGAGCAAAGGATTGGATTTCTGGGCTTTGGGATGTTGGTTGGATAGCACTTTTTGGGGCAATAACTGGTGTTAAGCAGTGAGGTCCCACAAGGGGTCAGGCATAGGAAGGGCTTGAAAGGGAGATTAGATCAGGGATTAGGAAGGAATCCTGCCCTGTGAGGGTGGGCAGCCCTGGCACAGGTGCCCAGAGCAGCTGTGGCTGCCCCATCCCTGGGAGTGTCCCAGGCCAGGCTGGACGGGGCTTGGAGCACCCTGGGCTGGTGGGAGGTGTCCCTGCCCATGACAAGGGGTGGGATGGGATGATCTTCAAAGTCCCTTCCAACCCAGCACTGTACAATTGCTTTCCGGAAGCCACAGAGGTCTGACCTTGCTGCTGGATGTCTCAAGAAACTCCTGCTTCCTTAGTCCAAATTTGATGATGATTTTCAAACAGTGATGACCCAAGAATAAATTTAACCCTAAAATTAGAAATATGCAGGTGTGTTCCAGGAGCTGTGAGCTCAGGTGGAGCACATTGCCCTGCTCCTTCCGTGGGTTTTGCCACCAGCCTGGCAGGTGTGTGCAACAGCTCTTCCCCCCAAAAAAGTTCTTTACAAATTAACTTCATTAGCAAATGACCTACCATTAAGGCACAATGCTATTTAACATCCAAGGAATTTCACTGACAGGTCTCAAGGCACTGGAACATTTTTATCTGCAAATCAATAGCCCAGGTCCCCAACACTTGTACTATGAGAGGATCAAAGCTGTGATAGCACAGCAATCAGTCACAGCCACCAGGACACAATAGTGGCCTCTAATGACACCAGTGTTATCTGAGATTTGCAGGACCTCATTAATTGAACCAGGCAGTGCTTGGCAATCAATAGTTTTCTATCATTATGGCAACCCCATTCATACTGCTGGAGCAAGGGGTTTGTCAGCATTTTCATTTCATGCCTTTTTCTGGGGTTTTATCCACCCCCATTGAACTCAACCCTGATTTACCAGGTGTGTGCCTGGGCTTGGCTTTGCCCACAGCCCCACGAGCTGAGCGAGTTCTTTTGTTGGAATTACTTTTCATTAAAAGTTATTTTTCTGCAGAGCCATAAAATGGCAGGCTAGTGAGCAACTGCCTTCATGGAATGCTTTGAACTGGAAGGGACCTGAAACTCCTCCAGTTCCAACCCCTCTGCCACAGGCACCTTCCACTAGACCGGTTTGCTCCAAGCCCCATCCAGCCTGTCCTTGGACAACATGTTTTGGGGGGATGACTCTGCCCGAGGGCCACAACTGCTGTTGTCACCATCAGGACCCAGGGCCAGGTGGCCCATATTCCATGAAACTGCAACCACCTCAGTTGCTGCTCCATCTGTCTCTCCTGTCCATAGGTGTGTTTAGCTCAGTAGTGGAGTACAAAGTTTAGAACCTTGACTTCTGGCATTTGTTTTATGAATAGTCCTGTGCAAGTAGAGCATGACATGAGAGTCTTCTCAGTCAATATTTTTCAAAAATAGAAGTCAAAATCTGTCTCCTAAATCTGCAGCCAGGCTTTTAAATAGAATACCTGATTTTTCTCAATGCTAAGCTCCAGCTTGCTCCTATTCTTTGGATACTCAGCAGTCTTGAAATCAACTATTTATGAGCTGAATTACAGATTTAAGAGTTTAACTTCAGATTTCTTGTTCCATCAGCCCAGCTTTTGTCCTGCTTGTGTTTTTAAAGTTGGTGTTTGGGTCATGCTGAGTGTCTGGTGGAGAGACTCTCCCCCTCTGCAGCAAACACGTGCACTTTCAGCTCGGAGCTTACTTCTGCCCTTCCTCACAGATCCTGGGCTGAGTAAGGGGGGGATGTTTTACCCCCCTGCCCAAATCAGCCTGAACATCACCTTGGCAGTGGGGAATTTTGGTATCACCTTGAAGTAGGGTTTGGAGTGGGCTGTGATGATGACAGCAGCTCTGCCAGGACCAGCTTCTCCATTAAATTTTGGGCAGTGAGGAGGAGGAGGTCAAACACCCTTGTGCCTTGGAATTTTTGCTCTGTGCCTTTACTTGGTGCTGGCTTGTTAGCTGAGGTCTTTTAACACCACTGCTGGCCCAGAGTAACCCACAACTTTCATCTGGGAGAGCACAAGTTCTTGGGACTTGCTGTCCACCAGAAATAACATGCTCCAGCAGAGGAGGAGGCCCAGGAGGGTGATTCTGGGGCCAGCAGGCAGGAGGGCACCCATAAGTTACCTTCGGCTCCAAAGTGGCTTTCTTGCTCAGCACACAAAGCACCATCTATGTCTGATGGAGTTAAAGGTCAGGGGCTGCTTATAAGACCAATGGGAAAAATGGTCCCTATTACAGAGGGTCATATACTTGTCCTTGCTCGTTAAAACAAAATAAATGGGGTTTAGGACCAGGTTCCCACCTTTGTCTGCAAGTTAAACTGCTGGCCACGTGGAGAGCTCAGTGCTCTGCTTTCATTCATTATTTTATTGTGTAAATAATTCAGTGTAATACTTTCTCGTGCTCTCTTGCCATTGTTGCAGTTTGCTTATCCCCACAGCCATTGATTTCATCTCATCTTGCAGCAGGATTTGGCTTCCTGGCTGGATGTTATGGTTGGCCTCTCAGACAGGAGCATGTCTCTTTATAAATTCTTTATCATATTTCTAGAGAAATGCATTATCTCGTTTGAATGTAATTGACTTAGTCACTGCACAATTAGTTTATAGGATTTATTAATGCAACTATTAAAGCCAGCTAACAAGCTCTGGCAATCCCTGTGTGGATTTGAACCCACAATACAGACAGGCAGAAAAATAAAAGGGCGACTTCTTAATATTCTCCTGTGGGTGGAATCCTCGAGTCCCTGCATGTTTTACACTCTCTTCAAATTAAAGTGCCTGCCAGCAGTTCAGACCCCGGGGCCTTCACCAGCATTTGCTTTGGCTGCTTTGGGCAGATTCCTATTGCCATTTTTTTCACCTGTTTTTTGGGTTTTTGCTTGGTTGGTTTTGGGAGGAGTTTTCATTGGGTTTTTTGGGGGGGTTTTTGGGTTTTTTTGGGTTTGTTTTTTTTCTGTTGTTGTTGTTTGCTTGTTTTTTTAAGGATGTTTTCTGTATTTATAAGGGTGATATTTGAGAGAAATGTTTCTGACAGGACTTTCCCCCTGTTTAAGATGAAATGATTAAGGGAATCGTCTGGCTCAGAAAGGTGATTGTTTGTGGAGAGGAGTTTGACCCTGGTTGTTGCTTTAGCAGAGGTCAGTACACCTTTAAAGGACAATAAGACTGAGATAATTTAATCAGAATAGACTCAGAGCATGGAAATGTTTATGATTCCAGTGCTATGTTTGAAAGATTTGTTCTTGCTCCAGGTTTATGTATTCATAACCTTATACATATATATATATGTGTGTGTAGGATAGATTTAAAAACAGATTAAAAAATAATAAAATAAATTAAAAACTCCAAAGCCTAAAGCCTAAGCTTTTACTTACCAGATTTTTTTTATTCACAAGGAAATTAGAAAATGCTGCCTTTTTATCTTCAGGGTTCTCACTTGAGGTAAAATGGCAAAGATGAGGTTTTCACTGCAAGGTTATTAGATTTGGCTTTATGTGGATTCAGCTTATAGGAATTAAAACAATTCTTAGCAGTGCATCTTGCCTTGGCCCCGTGGCTCTCTTGGCACAGAAAGACACGTGAGCCTTTCCCCAGGATGGACAATTATGCCCTGGAACAAAAGAGAAAGTGATGTGGGCACAGGGAAACCCTTAAAGGCTCTGTGGTCTGACCCTGGGAGGGGCAGGGGACTGTCCCCAATCCTGTGGCCACTGTCCCCATGGGCAAGGCTGGGGAGAGGAAACCTGATTATTGGGGTTAAATCAGGGGGGTGACACTGTCCCCATGGTCAGTGCAGAGCTGTAGCCCGGGGCTGGGGAGAGGAAACCTGATTATTGGGGTTAAATCAGGGGGGTGACACTGTCCCCATGGTCAGTGCAGAGCTGTAGCCCAGGGCTGGAGGGAAGGAAAGTTGATTATTGGGGTTAAATCAGGGGGGTGACACTGTCCCCATGGTCAGTGCAGAGCTGTAGCCCGGGGCTGGAGGGAAGGAAAGTTGATTATTGGGGTTAAATCAGGGGGGTGACACTGTCCCACTTGATTATTGGCATTAAATCAGGGGGGTGACAAAGTCCCCAGCCCTGTGGCCACTGTCCCCATGGTCAGTGCAGAGCTGCAGCCCAGGGCTGGAGGGGAGGAAAGTTGATTATTGGGATTAAGGGGGGTGACGCTGTCCCCAGTTTTCCCTGAGAGCAGAGGACGTTGGTGGGGGTTATTGAGTTTGTGGAGCTGTGATTTCCCTGCCTTAGGACATGGGTTTGCTCTCCTTCCAAGGCTCTTTTGCAGGTCTGTCAGGTGAGAACAGGAACCCCCAGCAGGTTTGGAGGTGCTTTGCCATATGTCACCACTTGAGACTTCTGCCTTTGCTCCAGGAGGAGCATCAAATTGATTTAAATCTTCTTTTGAGGGATGGAAGTTACTTCCAGAATAATTTTTTTCCTGTTTTCTCTTTACTGGAGC
Source organism: Formicarius rufipectus (assembly GCA_013399695.1). Classification (NCBI taxonomy): domain Eukaryota; kingdom Metazoa; phylum Chordata; class Aves; order Passeriformes; family Formicariidae; genus Formicarius; species Formicarius rufipectus. The sequence goes on from VXAU01000639.1 coordinate 3,354,798, forward strand.
TATTTTCACAAAAAGACAGAGGAGAAAGTGTTACTGGAAAAATAAGTGTGGTCTTTGAATGGAAAACAGAGGATTTATGTTTATATAAATAAACATAGAGGGTAAATAGGCCATTAGTTAGAAATTTCGGGGTTTGAATCAACATACATTGAAGAAATGACTGAAGTAATAAGCATTAAACCTAAATAACAATAATTCAAGTTTCATAAACTCAGCTCACTTTGTTTTAGAGCTTCAGGTTTGGATATAAAGGCTGAAATTCTGGCTGTGCTGAAGTTTGAGGCAGCTTTGCCAGTTCTTTCATGTTACCAGAATTTCACTCTGAGGGGAAACTGCTGTGGGAGCACAGGGTGATTTCCTATGGAAAATTTAAATTTTCCTCCTGTTTGGAGCAGAGTAATAAATGAGGATTTCAGCTATTTGTACACCTGGAAAGTGGTGAGAATGCTTTCCCTGCTCCCCATCCTGCCACCTGGAAGGGAAGTCACAGCTGTACAAGAGGCAGAGGGGAAAATGAGGCAGTAAATTCTTCCTTGGAAATGTTTATGTAGAGCAACAATCATACAGATGTGACAACACATCTGAAATATAAACAGTGCCTGAGAGGGTGATTCCTCTTAGATAACACAATGTAAATATTTATTATTATATGGTTATACTTCTCCAAGGTTTGTCAAACTCGGGTCTGATTTGGTATCAGTGCCATTAAAAGCTCGTTGTATTCCTCTTTTTTATATTTTTTTTCTCCTCATATGGAATAATTATATTTGCTCTTCAATGAGATGGTTTGGGTTGGGAGGGACCTTAAAGCCCTTTCAGTGCCACCCCCTGCCGTGGGCAAGGACACCTCCCACCAGCCCAGGGGGCTCCAAGCCCCATCCAACCTGCCCTTGGACACTCCCAGGGCCGGGGCAGCCACAGCTTCTCTGCCCACCCTGTGCCAGGGCCTCCCACCCTCAGAATCAAGAACTTCTTCCTCATATGTGACCTAAGCAGGAACCTGCCTTGAACCCCCACTCACAGCTGCATCAGCCCCTCAGGAATAAGAATTCCCTCTCCAGGAAGCAGCTGCCTCTCTGGACAGTGAGCTGCCGTCACATCCCCAAACCACATTGGTCCCTGGGTTATGTTGACATGGCCAATTTATCATTGCCCTCTTTACTGGGCAAACACTGAGCTGTCCTTCTCTTGGATTGTCTTTTCTCTTCAGTGATCCTATCAAATTTTAAATGATCTGCATCTATTACAGCTTTGGCAGTATCTCTTTGCATTATCTGTGGTGAGTCTATTAACCCTCTCTAAATGCAGCTATCTTCTCTCTTCACTTCCTGTGTCAAACATCATTATGAAATCACAGAGCTGCATGAAGTTAAAAGCCAGAAAAATCAGTATTTTTGTCTACACCAAATGATATTGGGGAGATTTGTTTTGTATTTGCACTGACGTTTACCTATACCCTTCTGCATCAATGACTTGTGGTAGTTGCTTTTTTAAAATATTGAAACCGAAACTGCTGCAGGCACTAATCCAGTGAAAACCCCTATTCCTGGACTTCCTTCCTGCTTGTCTGCCTTCTTTTCTAAACTGAAATCTAAGGTAGACCCCTCCCAGAGTCACCCTTAAGGATTCAAATAACTTTATCCATCAGCTCCAGGAAGAAATAAGGCAGGGTGAGATGGTGTTTTGTTGGATTATTATTCAGCATCTTGAGCGATTTGAGTGCTTTTCAGTGGCAGTAAGTGAAGGAAAGTGGAAAGGAATTGGATGGCTGCGTTTCTGGGGGGAAACACATGGTCCATTTTCTCTGCATTATCCACTCTGAGGTCAGGAAAGGGTGATGAAAGAGGCCCCACGAGATGTGTTGGAAGTAATTATGTTCCCAGGTTATTTAGTGAGTGGGGTTTCCTTTTACTTACAGCACTGCTCGTCAGAATTAAATAAATAATTCGCTTTAATATTAGTCTCCAATCATTGTATGAATTATTCTCGCTGTGTATAATGAGAAAATTGTACTGTGCAATTTTAATGTGTATGTTAGTGTATTTATCATTGGGCTGGGTTTATGTTTAAAGAAATAAGCAATCATCTAAACACATGTTTAAGTGACACTTGAATTTTTTTGATGGCTTAGCAACTGAAACGAGGCTCCAACCCCCTTCTGGCTGTGATAGGCAGAGAGGACTTGTGGTGGTTTGAGCATGACGAGGGTGGTGCTGGTTCTGTTTGGCTGCTGTTTATCTGCTCGGTTCAACCCTGTGTGGCTCAGTGCACGCTGATGGACTGGGAGGGTAGGGGGCAACACATAAAAACATGTTTTAGTAGTAATGCCCAGTGTGGAGAGAAGGTAAGGCAGCAGCAGGGCATGTGAGCAGGGAGAGAGTGAACTGCTTTCCCAAGTACAGTCCTGGCATTGGAGAAGGGCAGAGAAGGAAGGAGAATAATCATAAGGGAAGAAAAGTGAGAAATCCAGGAGGCAACGGAGGATGCTGTGCACAGCATCCAAACTGCACCTGGTGAGGGCCTGAGCTGAGCACACCAGTGTGGGATTCGAAAATAGCTTGGCTTCAAGAAATCTGACTGGAAAGTCAAAGAGGCCTTGGGAAAGTGTACTGGGAGTATCCCAGGACTGATTAAACACAACCAAGTCTGCTGACATCTGCTGCCTCAGTATCTCCAAGCCGCCTACAGCTGACAAGGTTTGTGGGCTCCTGTGCACTCCCCCTAAGCCAGATGGACTTTCATGTATAAAGTGCCTTGGTTTCTTCTGACCTCTCATTCCTGACTGCCCTCCATAGCAACCATAATGTCATCTCTTAGTTGTAATATCTCCTCCCATATTTAGCATAAAACCAGCCCCTGAGATGAATATTTACTTCCTGAACCTACGTATTGTATCTTGTAACTTCAATAAACGTTCCTGGTTGGCCCCCCACAAACGGGGACCGTGCCCGACCGCTGCACACCAGCCCAGAGCTGGGACTTCACGTCCCTTTGGAATGTGGGGATCCGTGTCCTCGGGCTGGTTGGGACACACTGCTGGGAGTGGGACAGGGTGGCTCAGGGGCTGGGCTGTGGTGCTGGGGTGTCAGCTGGGGCTGCCCTGCTCCTCCTGGGGCTGCTGGGCTGACCCACACCCCACACCTCTGCCCCCCAGCCCGTGGGCACAGGATCACCTCCCAGCAAGGTCCCTTCCATCAGTCCCTGGCCAGAAGCCTTAACAAAGGAATATCTTAATTAATATCATCCTCAGGTCAGGAGGAAAATTAGTCCCTTTCTTCTCCCCCTGCCAAAGCGTGTTCCTGACAAAAGTGAGGCTTAGGTAGGTCTCAACCTTCAGAACTGTCATAAAAGTGAAAAATAACCTTTTCCACTACATGAGCTTTTCTCCTGTGACTGGTCATGTGCTGCCATCCCACTGTCCATCCCACTGTCCATCCCACTGCCCCCTGCACTTGGGGAGCATCTCCTTGGATCATTTCACATAAAAAACTAAAAAAAAGAATCCATGTTTATTAAACTGATCCTTAGGCTGGACCACTCTAATGTGGGGCAATATTGGACTGATATTCCTCTAAACTTTTGTCTCCCAGGCTTAAGGAGGATGAGGGGTTGAGATCTCCCGTCCTCCTCTCCCAGCTGTATGGGCAGAAGTGCTGCAGTCTGCCTCACATCCTGGCTAAGTTTGATTTCCAGAAGGGGAGAAAGCTTCCAGATTTAATCTCCAAGGGAAAGAAACCCAAAGATGCAAATCTAGTAGAGAACCATCATTTCTCTTTAAAAATCTCCCATCTCCAAGCGTGTGGATTAATGCAGGGATTGCTTTATTAGCCCAATGGAAATAACCTATGGTATTTAAAAAGGTTTGAATCAGTGGGCCTGTGGCAATCCAGTAGGGCATCCCAGGAAGTTCTTTTAAGCCCTCAATATTCTGTGTGGGGAAGCTGATGTGCTCACTGGGCTGAGGGCTCTGCCCAGCCCAGCCCATTCTGACACCCAAGAATATAATTTTCTGTTCAGCTCTGCATTCCAGGCCCAAAGCTGCTATTTACCATCCACAGAACTGCTCTTTAAAAGTTGCCCTGGAGGTTAATAATTGTACCTCTGGGGATCTGAGGTTAGGGATGTGATTTTTCTGTCACTATAATAGTCTGCTTAAATTCATGGATTCAGCTCTGCATCGGGATCAGCACAGAACATTCCCAAGTGCATAATGAACAAAACCTGTCAATAAAAATCAATATAATTTTCAACTTCTGAAAGACAACTCTTTCTCCTTCATGTGCTTTGCAGGGCTGTCACTCCCTCCTATGCACAGTGAATATAGATAGTTTTTCTTTTAGCTACTTCTTTTTATAAGGCAGCAAACCAAAGTCCAGACTTGGTTATTTAACCATGGGCAGTGCAGGGAGAGCATGTCCTGCTGTCCAAGCAGCCCGTGGGAGCCTCTCTGTGTGCCTGCCACACTTCTGCAGCTGTGGCAAACTGAGGGAAGGGAAAAAGGGGTGGCATTCTCCAGGATACACTTGGTTTCACCATTTTCCTCCTATAAAATGGTTTGCTAAATGACCCTGCCAGGAATTTTTCCCTCTCTAGGCTGATTAAAGCTCCCCTGCTGCAAGCTGAGACCTGATGCCCTTCAGTTCTCACCACATCTGACCCATCCTGGGGTTGGCAGGACGGAGGTTTCCCCACCACCCAGGACTCCCGTGTTTGCCAAAGCCTCTGTTTACCTGCCCCAGGTTGTGTCTGCCTGAATGTGAAGACAAAACCGGTGTTAATTTAGTTTTCTTGCCCTTAGAATGTTCCTGATTTATGGCATTTGTGCCAACTCTCAGCATTGATTAGCTGGGAGTGTGCTGAGTGAGCTGCTGGGGGGACGCTGGGGAAGGGCTGGGCAAGGCAGGGGGAGAGGGACAAGGAGCCAGAGGCACTCTGGGCAAGCACAGAGAGAACCATTAACACCAGAATTAATTGCTGGGACTGCCAGTGGGCTGTTAAGGGGGGCTTGGCACTCTCTGCCTGTATTTTGTGATCTGGCTCCAAAAACGGGCTTCCTGCTGCCCACGGACTTGGGCAAACCGAGAGGCCACGGAGCAGAATCCCTTGGGTGTGGTGGGAACATGGAATGTGCCCGTGTGCTGCTCCTCGTGGCTCTGAGCTGATCCCTGGGGGGACAGCAGGGAGATGATCCCTGGGGAGGACAGCAGGTTGGTGATCCCTGGGGAGGACAGCAGGGAGATGATCCCTGGGGGGACAGCAGGATGGTGATCCCTGGAACAGCAGGGAGCTGATCCCTGTGCCCACTGCAATAGTGAGGAGCCCAGGCAGGGGCTGTGGCACTGCTTCCTGAGGTGTCTCCCTGAGCATCCCCAGTGGTGTCTCCTGCCTGGGGCTGAGGACACAAACTCAATCCATTCTGCTCCTACAGGGAGGGGCCTTCAGCCTGTGACTGGAGAAATGCCCTTTTGGGTCCAGGGCTTGCTTGCAATGGGCTGGGTGTTGGCCCAGCACTGCTGGTGCTTGCAGGGGTGAAGGATGCTGTGAACAGAGCTCTGCACTAAAAAGAAATAAGAGCAAAAGAGCAGCAGAGCAGCAAAGCTTCCAGTGAAAAATAACTCCCAGTCTTACCAGAGTGTGTATGTAGCCTGTGTTCTTATTTATTGGGGCTGCCTGAAGTTTAGCATTTCTCTTCGGTAGAAATGTGACTTGTCAAAGTTCAGTGCAAAATTAGAAATTGCAAATATATCTGACTTAAAAAAAAAAAAAAAGCTTTAATGCAAATAGAATTTTTTTCTTTTTCAGTGAAGTTAAAATATTTCATTTTGATTTTGGTGTTTTAGTCACCCATATTGTTGTTTTACCTGGAATTCCAAGCTGCTGCTCGGAGGCGTGCTCTTAGTGGCAGTCTACTTGGAATTGGTAATCTAATAAGAACTTGTTTCATAATTTTAAATTGATATGCTAATTAATTCTTTTTATCATTAGTATTTTAATTGGATCAGCAATTGGTGCTTGGTTTTCATGTGTGGTTGGCATTTAAAGTGTCTTTGTAACTGAAGCTGAATCCTCTGAGGGTGGGAGACAGGGCTGTGGTTTTGGGCTCTGCTCCTGTTTAGATGCTGAGTTTAACAAGTGGAAAGAGCAGAGCCAAAGTACCAGGCTCTTTTCAAAATGTGTTCTACCTTTATTTCTTCTATTCTGCATTTGTTCTCAGAGAAAAATATGTAGAAAGGGACTATGCTGGAATGACATGTAGAAAACAGTCACCTCTATCAGAAACTTGCATGGGCTGCAGTTTATTCACTTTTCTCTCCCCAGCTCAAGTCATTACAATGAAACATGTCACCTCCCCTCCCATTAATAGTTAAATAACCCCTTGGATTGTTTGTTTTTTTTTTATTTTTTAGTTTTTCACAAAATTATAAAATGCCAGGAAGATCTTAATCCTTGCTGAACTATTTAGTTCTGTGCTTGGTTTCAAGCCTTTGTAATAAAATAGAAGAGGAGGACCTGGCTGTGGAGTGACCCTTAAGTGGAGCAGACACATCTCCCCTGGAGGGGCACGTGCTGGCCTGGGCAGGATGTGCTGCTTTGACCTTTGGTGGGACTTTTGGTTGGAGTGGGACATGAGGGGGTTTCCTCCCTGGGGTGATGTCTGGCAGAGACTGCCTGTAATGCCCAGTCCTGGCTGCTCTCTCTGGGGAAAAAATGCCTTTGAGGAGGAGACTTCTGAGGTGGCCCATGAGGATGGCAGATGCTGGTGGAGCTGGAGAAGGTGCAGGGCCAAAAGTATTAACCAAAGGCAACTTGCAGCTTGTTTTTTTTGGTTTGTTTTGGTTAAAGTAATGAACTTGGAAAAATGCAAGTTGAGCAAGCCCACATCAAATAAACAGCATTTTCTTCCCTGTTTCTGCAAGAGCTGTTGAGGAATTCCAGCTGAGTGGATGGAGATGTCAGACAAGAGTGCAGGGGCAGATTTTGGTGACACCATTAGTGCCCTCCATGTGGCAGAGAGGGTGGGAACTCACCTCCCTCACTGGGAATGAGCCAAGTGCCAAGGCTGAGCTGTGTGTTTGAATTCCAGGCTGAGATTGCAGGTTTTTCATAAGGACTTGCCATGGCATTCCAAAAAGACAACACACCTGGGGTGCTGCCTAGTGTTGTGTTTAGAGCAGAGCTTCAAACCTTGTCCTGCCCTTTCAGAGACCGTGCCACACCTTCTTTTTTCTCACTCTGGAGTCAAGGATTTGCAAACTCCCCCAACAGTGAGAAATCAAACACATCAAAATGTGTGCTTTTAGGAATGTTCATGGCTCTGTGGAAAGCCAGGGAGGGATGACAATGGTATCTCCCCTTCTGCAAAGCAGCCCCGTGAGATGGAGCCTGGAGATGCTGTGACCATGTCCACACAGTGGGTGTTGAGGGTTGCTGAGCCAGGAGTGCACCCCTGCCTTGGCACGTGGGCATCCCTCCCACTGAATCCTGGCTGGCTGTGTAGTGCCAGGTGCCCACCCTGTGCAGGGGCAGGGCCTCTTCTCCTGGATGGGCAGTGGGTGCTGCAGCCCATGGCCCTGAGATGGTGCCCAGGTGTCCCACCTCTCCCCCAAATCCCTTCAGCAATGAGAACTGTTAAGTGGCTCTTTATTTTTTGGTGCCCTCAGCTTTGAGGGGTGCACAAGTGGAGGACACCCAATCTCACTTCAGGGGGAGGTTCAGAGATTCCCAACACAATCAGTTTGTCTTCTCTGGATCTTTGGCTGAAAATGCCTGACTAAATGTCAGTCTGTGTCAGCTTCTGCAAACCTTTGCAAGTGCATAAATTAATATCTTGCTTATTCTGAACTCTCTTATAAGTTCCTATTTTTAAAGCTATTGAAATCAAACTAGATTAGCTAAAATTTAGACCACTGAGACAACTAAAAGAACATTTTATTATCAGTTATTACTGTAGCACTGAGCTTTTAAGATTCAGTTATTGTTTTACTTTGCTGCTGACAGCTCCTACACCCTTCTTCGCCCGTTCTGATTCAGCTTCTCACTGGTCCCTTTTGGTTTGCCTTGTCTGCCGTGTATTGTTTCCCAAATACTGAGGGGAAGAGCTTGCTTTCAGCAGTTAGACAATAAGGGAAAGGAAACCCCTGGGAATCAATCAAGTTCAAACCACAGAAATGCAAGGGAATTATTAGCATTTTGAGTACCAGGAAGAATAAACACTGGCACACTGAAAATTTGTTAATTAAATCAAGCAAAGAATATAGGTTGGAAAGGACTTCTCTGAAAATCCTGGCCTTGATTTACTGCATTTTCTACAAGCTACAAAGCTAAAACTCCTGGTAGAGTTTACAGCAAGTCTGTCTGCCCTCAGCACTGTACCCCACACCTCTTAGGAGGACTTGTTTGGGGTCCCTGACCTTCCTTGAAGCTCTGAAGAAAAAATAACTGAGTATATTTAAAACAACTGAAAGAAAGGAAACTCATAATACAGATTATTCCACGTTCTGAATGGTTTCTTTGGCAATGATCAGGGTTACAAAAGCTATTCTAATAACCACACTTCTTATGTAAATAAGGAACAAAGAGACCAAGGTCTGCAGGGGATTCAGATGCTCTTGACCTCATGCTTTAGCTGTGCCAGGACTCATGCTGGGATGCAGAAGTACGAGCAAAGGAACCGTGGCTGATGAGAACCATCAGAGAAAATCCTCCAGGAGCCAATTCATCCCCACGGGCGAGTCCCAGCCCAGCACTGAGTGTCACTGCAAGGCCAATCCATCATCTGTGCCTCAAAACTGTGAACCTGAGGAGGCAGGTGGTGGGCAGGCACTCTGCTGCCTCACTGCTCAGGGTGCCCCCCATGCTCAGAGCTACTCGAAGGAAGCAGAGGAGGAAGTGTATGCAGCCCCGAGAAAGAGTCACTCCTCCTCGTGGTAAGAGTTTCTGAGGTGACAGTTGGTGATGATGAAGGGTGTGTACTGCAAACAGCTGAAGATTAATTAAAAAGAGAGAGTTAACATTCTGCACTATTTCATAATGCTGACATTCTCCTTGAAAGATCTACAATATCTGTGTGCTGCAGTTCAGACATCAATAAATACCTGCTTTGAAAAATAGGGCTTCTTGATAAATATTGCATTAAAGAAGGTGATGCTGGTGCCTGCTCGGTGTCTCTTGGGTTGCCTGGCAAGACAATACTGAAATGATGTGCTGTGCTCTCTGCGTGAGCTGCCTCAGCTGGGGCTCAGTCCATCTCCTGCAGAAGGCACTGCTCTGTTCATTCCCTGGCTGCAGCTCCTTTTGTTTTCACCATCACCCTCTGTGTGGAGGGTGATTTCGCCATCATGAAAGGAGCCCAGAACAGCCTTCTAGAAAAGACCCCTTTCTCTCCAATCCTGCAAGCGTTATTTCCATCAATATCAAATTAATTAAAACCTCAGTGATCAATATCCCAGCCTTTGTATTAGTTTCCCTTATCTGCTTAAACACGTGTTCTCGCTCTGGCTCTTCCTTTTGCCCAACAGGTCTTAATTAAAGATTAACAAATCAGCTGAAATCAAGTAAGAACAACTGAGCCAAAGTGAAAATATGAACTTGCCAAAACCTGAATGCAAGCTTGGCAAGATTCTTTGGGGTCGTTACAAACCAGCTCTTCTTCATCTGCTCTCTGTGGTGCCCTTTAGCCTGGGCAGCAGAAGCTCCTCAGCACTGAGAGAAGCTGCTCCCGTGTGTTTCTTCTGATGGCATCGAGATGCTGTGGCCCCCAGGGCTCACAGAGGAAAGACCTTCACTGTTTATTGCAGTGAAGTGGATTTTCTGAATGCAGGAAGAGATTGGTTTTGATTGAACAAGGTTGTCCCAACCACAGCTCCTGTGAGCACCAACCAGCCCCAGGAACGTGGCAGGAGCAGAGATGGGCACACCTCGAGAGAGAGGAGAGCTGGGGGTGTGCACTGCAGCTTCTGAGAGAAGAGTGCCATGGCAAGGGACTGCCAAAGCATCAGTAATGTTAATACATGAGTGGGAAATGTGAAGGTTTGGTCTTGCTGAAGTTTCTTAGCCTGACTCAGCAATGCTCCCAAAGGATCTTGAAGACTTAACAAAACCTCTTTGTGTCTGTTGGACAACCTGGAGGCAAAGGCCAGAGCTGCATTTCTGCCTGCCAGGAAAGGCTGTTTGGGATGTGAACCTGGCTCCAGGTTTCTCCCACAGCCTTGCTGGTGTCTCGTGCTGCACAGGTACGAGAGGTTCCACCTGCAATGAGCATGAAGAAGAGCTCTCCTGAGCTGGAAGCTGCTCTCTCTGAGCCATGCCAGAGGTTGGTGGTTTCACTAGGTGTTGAGCTTATGGAGACCTCTGCCCTGCAGAAAGCCACTGCCTTTTTAACTGGGTGTGCAGATGTTCCCAGCTGCAGCCAGTGCAGGTGGGAGATGGGCCAGTTCTGCATCTGGATTTTACCCCCAGCACGAAGAGCTGATCCACACAAATGCTCCTATTTTACTTATCCCTTAACTTGAAAAACCAGATTACTTGGCTGTTGATGTTTCTATCTTCATCTACACAGACACAGTGCCAACAGTGACGCTTCTCCTCCTCCTACTTCTTTTTTAACTTGGTTGTGGTTTTTTACTTCAGACTGAAAGCAGCAAACAGATAAATGTGTTGACAAGCAGTAGCTCAGCAGAGAACAAAAGTGGGAGAGAACAGCTTGAAGGAGGTAATCTTCTCGTGCCTGGGAAGCAAATGCACATGGGAGGGAGAGATGGGCAGGTAATAAAAGGGCTTTTGCCTTTAATGCATCCAGCCCCTGGTATGCAAGCAGAAATGAAAGAGGGGGGAGCTGTTCCTGCCCAGACAGAACAACCTCCTGACAGCACCGCTGGCTCTGCCAGGGGCTCTCAGCCTGAGTTACCCACAGCAGCACACACATGGAAGCCTGGGGGGAGTTTCCCCCTATTTGGATAGGTGTGCTTTTTTCCTCTGTTGGTGGGTAGCAGTAGAGCAGGGAGAAGACACAGGTGCTCGGTGGAGTGTCTTCATAAGGAAATAACGGGAGGGATCTCCCCACCAGGCAGGATTTTCCTCGTCATTTGTGGGGTTTGTTCCCTGAGATGAACCTCTGGTGTATAGAGACTGTGTTTATCCACCGCCATCATCCATAACTTCAGTGCTATCTGCTCCTTCTCATTCCACCTCCTTCCCTCTCCCCTTTTCCTTCACCCTTTGGAAAAGGGAGTTAGAAATTGTGTCTTTCAGGGATTTCTCCTTTGTGCTGAGGTTGTGTCCCCCTTAAATTAGAAGGTGGTTCCAGTATGTTTGCAGGTACAAGTAGAAATGAGTATTAGTAGCCAAGCAAACCCAAAACCTCTGGGAGAAATATCAGCTGGAATATCAACATTAAAAGAAAAATTCATATCAGGTGTCTCTGCCACTGTGGGTTGTGCCAATACAGAAGCCAAATCTGTTTGGAAGTGGCAATGTCTGGGTCTAGCCCTGTGGGCTTCTGAGTGGCCTCTAAATCCTTCCCTTGTCCCACCCACTTCCTCTCCAGTTAAATGTTCTGCAGCTTTCTGAGCTGACAGGTCGGGAAACCATTCCCACACATGACTTTTTTTTTTTCTCCTCTATTTCATTTGGTTTCTAAAGAGATTAAATTTTCCTGCTCTCTATATTCAGTTTCCATTGGAAATGTCTCCTTCAAACAACCCATAAACATAAATAACACTGTGCAGAGACTGGGAATATGGAGAGAACCTCTAAGATGTACATGCAACAAATGTAACAGGAGGGAATTTTAAAAACCCCATAAAACATAATGTGATCTCGCTATTGATTTTGAATTATGCCAGCCCTTCTCCAGAGCCCACAGGGCAAAGTTTACATGTACCAATCTAATAAATTTCCATGCAAATAAGTAATTGCTTGTAGAGTCACCTGCTTGGTGCCTGCAGCTTCCTTCCCCCAGCACAGGGGGTGCAGGGGGTGCCCTCCTGTTGCAGTGACAGGGTGTTGGGGACATCAGAGTGGTTTCAAACTGCCATTTCCATTTGGGTAACAGTATTTTGTGGGTAAATACACCATTTCCAAGGACTTTCAGCTGCCTTGGTGAGAGGCTGAGGAGCAGTCTGAAGGGTGGGCAGAGGTTGCATCTCAGCTGGTGACAGGGCTCTGCTGGCGGGTGGAGAAAGGGGCAGCAGCAGCTCTGGAGAGCTCAGCAGTTCCTGTGCAAGATCAAGGAATCCCCTGTTTGGAGGGTACTGATGCAGGTCTGAGCAGCTCTCCAAACCCCAGCAGAGATGGACAGCTGGCTTGTTTTTGTCTCAGCTTTGTTCAGGTTTTCATTCTATTGCAGCCTTCCGGTGACCAAAGGGGCTACAGGAGAGCTGAAGAAGGACTTTTGGCAAGGGCATGGAGTGCTAAGACAAGGGGGAATGGTTTCCCACTGCCAGAGGGCAGGGTTGGATGGGATAGTGGAGAGAAATTCTTCCCTGTAAGGGTGGTGGGCACATGGTGCCCAGAGAAGCTGTGGCTGTCCCATCCCTGGAACTGTCCCAGGCCAGGTTGGACGGGGCTTGGAGCAACCCGGGCTGGTGGGAGGTGTCCCTGCCCATGGCAGGGGGTTGGAATGAGCTGATCTGTTAAGTCCCTTCCAACCCAACTCTATGATGATTCTGTGATGATCTCTTGAAGATTTCTGGTGCAAGGGCCAGAGCAAAGTCTGCGAGACCTTCAAAATGACCAATTAACTCCTGCTCATTTTGAAGGTAGTTCAGACATCTGAAACTTTTCTCAAGGTTTTAGTACCTCTTACCCTTGCACCAAAAGCAAGTGTGACCCAAGAGATCAGAAGGATGCAGTCAGTCATTCAGCTTGTCCCAGAATGATTTTGTCCCACTTACCCTGTTTTGGAAAAGACCTGTGCGGTGTCTGGTTCAGAAGGCCCTTGCATAGCTTATGTGCTCTTTAAGCCTTCAAAATAGGGCATAAGTAGAACTTCTGTAGTCCATGGACATTGGCCCAAGGGGGAATGTCACACCAATGGCATTCAAATCTCTCTGTCTTCTTGGCCGAGCCTTTACCTTTTATTCTGCTTAATAGCATTGGTGAAAAGCCAAGGAAATGATAAAAAAAAAAATCTACCTGGGTACAGAATCAGCAAAAACCCCACAGTAATGGACATAGGGCTTCTTCCCCCCTCCAGACCTTGCATGGAAAAGGCTTGTCAGCAGTTTGCCAGTGCTGAGGGCCTGACTGGGGCAGTGTGACTGGAGAGCCAGAGCAGGTATCCCTTCCCACTGCTCATCCACTGAGAGTTAGTTATTTAAGGAGATTGACATGGGAAAAAAAATGTGTATAGCAAACAGATTTCATTTTATAACGTTACTGGGCTGGTGGATTTAAACCTTTAGTAATTTTGAGTGCCTTAAATCTTTTCATTAATACCCAGCAAAGCTCTTGCCTATATATAAAATTTGACAGGTGCTCTGGAGCCCCTGCACACTGACAGCAGGGCTGGGTGTTACAGGGACCTTCTGGGCCAGCAGCTGATACAAATCTTGAACTGATAGGGAGATGGAAAACCAGCAAGTTTTGTCAGGAGGGCTTAACAAAAATCTTGAATGAAATCTGGAAATAATAATAATAAAAATTTATAAGCTTCAACAGGATCCTGTGAAAAGGTGATAAGTATTGTGTGGTTTTTGCTAGATTGAGGGGTGGTTTCGTGCTGGCTTAGAAGGAGATACTATTCATCTTTATTTGTGCTACAGCTTTGATAGAACGGGCTTAAAAGGTAAGATCTATATGAGCTGTGCTCAGTCTGCAGTAGCAATGACAGGTTGATTTTATCACTGCCAAATGCAATATGCAGCTTTGTGCTCAGTAGCCCTCCAGAAATGGAGATACATTGTAAATGCAGGTGTAAAGGGTTCTTTTATTACCATTTCCGCCCATAACAAGCAGCAAAGAACCTGCCAAATTCCTGGTGTTTTCTCGGCGGGGCAGCTGCGGGTGGGATTTGTGTTTTTCTGTGTCGATGACTTTGGGAAATGCAGCATCGAGTTGTAGTCAGTGGGCTGGGGGAGCTGAAATGGAGCTTAGCACAGCGTGTATCCTGGGATTGCTGTTGCCCAAGCCCGTGGTGGCATCAGAGCAGCTTGGGGCACAGAATAGGCACTGTCACAGCTCTCAGTGGGGTTATTGAGTTGGTGCAAGCTCCTGCAAATTGGAGTGGGCACAGCTTTTCAGAGAGCTTGGGAGGGCAGGGAAGAGCAGAGCTGAACCTTCCTGCTGTCAGAACACGTGCACGTCCCTTTGGGGAGGAAATAAATACGTTCCCATCCCCTTCCCTTCAAACTCAAACCTTCCTCTTGCCAGCTCTGAAATGGGTAAAGGCACCGTCGTCTCCTGAGAGAGACACGTCGGGGGTGCCGAGAGAGGTGCTCTGAGATAAAACATGGGGCTCTTTCCAAACCTCATTTTGGAAATGAAGCAATTTGGATTCTGTTCCTGACTCTGGCCCAAACATTCAATTATAGAAGAGTTATTGGAAACAGTAACATTTCCTTTATTTCAGTTTCATGATATATACAATGGGAATAAGCGCGTGGGCTCTTTGATACCGTGTTAAATATTAAGTGACAATGTTATTCCAGTCAGTCGTGGATACTTGTGAAGCACGTGGAAATCTTGGAATGTGTAGCTGTGGGTTTGCTTGGTGCTGGGGGTTGTTGGTGTTGTGAAGCATAAGTAAATAGAGGAAAGAGAGAAGGGGAAATAACAACTCTGTAAGGTGTTGCTGATGTTTGTTTCACGCGGATATTTTAGGTAATCCAGCTCAGAGTGTGGATTTCTGGGAGAAAATATAACCTGACTCTGCACAGGTATTTTTTGGGAAACAAACAAGATTTGGGAGATACTCTGATAAAAATGGAATCTCCAGTATCACAAATACCTCCGGCAAAGCCCCCACCACATGCAGACAATACACAGCTTCCCAGAAGGGAATACTGAGCAAGCCCCAGCTGCTTTAATGACTCAGGACATGGCAGGTGATGTAACATCAGCAAATTACGTTTCACAACTTTTCCTCCCAGGAAAGTGCTTTGCAGGCTGGAGTGAGTGGGAGGGTTTCTCTAGGGGGGGCCAGCTAGGGGGTAGGTGGAACCTGCTGGGGTGTCTCTTGAGCTCCTTAAATGGCTTTAGAGCTCAGAAGGCTTTGGGCAGAGGAACTTATTTAATGTGTCAAGGCCAAGAAAATCCTGTTTAGGCTGGGTATGGATAAGTACTATTGAAATGGGTAAAAGAACTTGAATTGAAGGAGCCCAGAGCCATCACTTACTGCCAGCTTTAGAGGGAAACACTTCCTGGCATTTTAGTTCTAACAGAGTCCAAAAAATTGGTGTGACTGCTCTTGGTGAACCTTCCTTCAGTTTGAAGTTGGAAGTGATGGTCTCAGAGGTCTTTTCCAGCTGTCATGACTCTATGATTCAAAACGATTGCAACCTTTTCCCAAATTTTGTTGGCCTTTTCATTCCCTTTTGTCTTGGACCAATATTGATGGTGAAGCCCCAGAGTTTGCCTGTTCCCCTCTCCCTTCTGGGTGTTCATGTGCAGTGAGCACATCACTATCCCAGGAGCTGATTCCATGCCTGTTTCTTCTGCCCTGCATTGGATTCCACTCATTTTTGGGAATCTCATTTACAGAAATATGCTTTTCTTATGAAACATTATTTGCAGGCCTGCTGTTAAAATCTCACTGCATTTATATTTTTGACAGTGTGAACCCAATTGCTCATAATTCCATTATGCTCTGTATGTCACTGAGTTGGGAGAGCAATTCTGGCATATGCTAATGCCCTTTGGTTTACACACAGAAAATGCTATTCTGGTAACAAAATAGTGAGTGTGTTTTATAATGGGATATATATCATTATAAATGGAACACTGGTTTTACAAAATATTTTAAGAGGAAGGTAAATTAGATCATGAAAAGTGCATAAGGGCTATAAATTATGCAGTAGCCTGAAGAATTATTATAAAGAGATTTGGTTGTGGCCTGATCCCATGAAACCTTTAACTGTGGCCATTAAAATAAACCATATCAACTGCTCACAGCCACAGAAGATTTATTGCATCCCATGGAATGGTCACCTGAAACTTCAAAATTGCATTCAGCATGAAAATAATGGTCCCCCTTAATTTGTGATGCAGATGTTTTTAATGACTGATATTAAATGGGAAATGGTGGCAGTTCAAACTGGGATTTTTATAGTTCTCTCTCTTGACATTCAAAACATTTTTCCCTTAAGAGGTGCCTAGCATTTTTAGAGGGGAAAAGCTTTAATCTCTGCTTTGGCTTGTGAAAGATGCTTGGGGGTGACAGGAGGGAGTACATGACATGGAGCACCACATTCAGAGCCGTTCCTGGGTGTGTGGAAAACCTTCAGTTCCCTCCTGTCTAAATCTCTTATCTCTCATCTCTTCATCTTTCTCTCTACTTGTTTTTCTTCTTCCTGATTTACCTTTGGTTTCTTTACATCACACTGTTTGTCTTCTTGCCTTCTTCAAGCTTATGCAGCCAAACCCTTCTCTCAGGAGGATTGTCTCCAGAGCCTGACCATGGACCGCCCTGAAAACTTCTTGGTTAGGTGTCACATCAGAGCAGTTGGGACAGGAATTGTCTTGAAATGGAATTCTGGGAGAACCAGCAGCACTTCCATGCCTGCTCCTGCTGGGATGGGGCAGCAGGTTGATCTCCCAACCCCACCACGACGTCCAAGTCCCCAGTAGCTGAGGTGGGACCATGGAGGAGGTATTGGCAAACTCATCACCTTGTAGGTGTGTGATGTTACAAACTGGCTTCTTTTCTCGGCTGATTCGAGATCATAGTTCATTATTAGCTCCTCATTAGTGAATGATTTGCTGTTTCAAAGGGACATAGTGATGAAGTCCATGTTAGTGCTTTGGCACCTGGGCTGGGGTTGGGGGTCACTTCTCTGGGTCACTTCTCTGTTCCTGCTAGTGAGGAAGCAGAGGAGGGGATAAAATGAAGGATCTTTGCAAGAAATGAGATTAGGTAATGATTAAGCATTAACCAGGTCGTTAATTTCTGGGCTATTTTAGTGAAGGATCTTTGCAGAAATGTGGGGAGGAGCTGTGCTTAGCAGTCCAAATCTCTCTGAGATTCCCAGATTCTCTTTCCCTACTCCCAGCCTGGGGTCAGCAGTCACTGCCTTCCTGGGTGGTCCAGGCTTCTGCTGAGTCTCTGTGTGCGTGAGAACTTGGATCCTGAAGTAATAAGGCCACTAATTCCATCAGTCCCTCAAAATTGCCATTTTGGAACCACTTTGTGGCTCTTTGTCAATGTAGAGAGGTTTTAATGTTGCTTCTTGATCATCATCCCAGCAGTAGATAATGTTCTTATTTTTAAAGATGTGTGTAGTTTCAGTGCAGCTGAATTAGTGCAGGAACGGATGCCAGAGGAGCAGGCTTTGCAAGGCAGAGCTCCAGCAGCCTGCTGGGCTCTCTGGGGGTGTTCTCACCACCATCCAGGGAGGGGCAACAACCTGCACAGCCTGTGGAGGAGCTGAGGGTGTCCCAGGACCACGAGCACCCCAAAAGGGTCTGCCCACACTGTCCTCGGGCAGGCTGGTTCTCCCCTGTGCCACGTGTTGGGCACCCCTGGGTAGGAGCAGAAGTGTTACCTTTGGAGGCAGCTGCTCCCCAGTGTGTCTGCACTTGGGGCTGTGGCATTTGGGGCACAGCAGCACGACAGCTCTGTCATCCCAAGGAGGGGAACACTTCTGCTAATTTCTGTGACTGTTTTCCCCTTTTTAATTTTTTTTTTCCTGCTAAGTAGCTGTAGTAAAATCCCATAATTTCCACAGGGTTGTTTATAGTGCTACAAAATAGGAATGAGGGAAAATCTGGCTTTAGAAGTGGCCACCCCACTGACTCTCCTTCCTTGGACCCTCAGAAATCTAAGGGGAGAATGCTGACAAATTAGTGCTGCTGCAGTTCTTGGTGCTTTAGTACCAGCAAGAAATCAGTGCTGCATCCTTGTGCAAAGCAGGTTTTGTGATGTGACCCACCCAGTGCCAGTGGGCAGACACTCCACGTGGCTGCACGGGGCTGTTTGTGCTGGGTTTGTGCATTGCCAGCCCCAGGCAGTTTAGCATCAGTCCCCTGA
>VXAU01000639.1:3373008-3420550 GCA_013399695.1 Formicarius rufipectus
GTTGGGGGGGGGGGGGGTAATTTCTTCTGACAACAGTGCTATGAGGCTTTTGTCAGGTTAGCCTAATTTGATGGTAGTTGATAATAATTATACTAGTAATTAACCATACTTTAATAGGATGGCTCTAATTCGTCTGTAATTGCAGCTGGAATGACAGAAATGCTTCTCTATTTTTAAAGGAAAGTAAAATTCTAACCTTCATAGGACAGGGGGAGAAGAGCTTGGAAATGTTATTTTCAAAAGATTAAAAGCTGGAGGGCTGAAATTAAGCCTTCAATTATAGTAAAGCCTAATCTTGTGATAGTAAATCCTTTTTTATGTTTTGGGGACCTGACTTGTTTGGGGCTGACAGTATCAATGACATTAGAGCAACCTTTGGGGCACTGACCTTTTAATCTCCAATGGAAATGTATGCAGGCAAACAAACAAACACCCTTTTTCTGGGCAGACAAACTTAGTAGGTGCAAGGCTTTGCAGAAATAGGGTGATTTGCCCTCAGAGTTTGTGCCCAGCTGTGCCAGCTCTGGTGGTGCCTACAGTGTTTGGGGGGGAGTGATTCTGCACAGCTCTGCTGGGGGCTTCACCTCTGGGCTTGTCAGTCTGTCAAGGGTCCTAAAGCCTGTGGAAGCTGCTGGATAATCATGATTGGTTAAGAGGTTAAGGCTTTCAGTGATTCTTTTTTGTGAATTGTATGAAAATGTCTGAACAAAATAAGGAAAAAAATACCCTTTTTTTAAATATATATATATTTAATTGTCTAGCATCCTGAACCTTTACAATCCAGAAATATTTCCTGGAAGTTTTTAAGCTTTACCCTTGGGTAGATTTAACTCTTTGCTTCAGCCACTGGGTCCTCATGTGTTTTTGGATTGGTTATTTGGTATTTATCCCCTCTGAGCTGGGAAATGTGTTCCTTTTTTGGGTAATTTGTTTTAGCCAATCCACATGACTAGAAAATGAGCTCAAATGCCTCAGAGGAACCAATTCTTCCTAATGTCTATACTGGATGTCATGTATTTCTCCTTTCCTCTTTGGATATTTACCATCCAGTCTTATGCAGGGCAACGCTGTAAGTAGAAAAATGCTTATAAATGTACCATTAAGCAGAAGAAAAGCCTCCAGCTAATCTTAGTGGGGCTTTAATTAATTATGAACTGCACAAATGCTATGTGCATTTAGTCATTCTTCCTACATGGCAATTAGGTATATTAGAGTCCTCATTCCTGCTTTCTGCATATGGATAGACAAATATCTGCTTAATTTAACATTAATTATGTATGTATGGGCCCTTAGTATGTTCTTAAGGATACATCAGCTAATTAGAGCTTAGACTGAGTCCAGATACTCACTGCTTCTTTTCTCCCAGCCCTGCTCTTTCTCTCCTCCTCCTCCTGACAGTGATGGGGAAGGTTGAAGCTGGTCCAGCAGAAACCTTCCCCTCTCCAGAGTGGAGCATCTTCAGCAGCCCTTCCTTCCCTTCCTTCCCCTGCTCTGAACACCTTGGTGCTCCTCCCTCTGCTGCCCTGACAGTCTGGGATGTGTGATCTGGCCATGTATGACCAGATTGGACATTCACTGGGGGGAGGGGGATGTGTTATTATTTTTTTATTTCTCTTAAAGGTAGATATATCTTTGTTTAGAAGCCCAGGAGACAGATGTGTGACTGTGGGGTTCGTTGGCAACCAAGCTAACTCTAGCTCAGCACATGCCCAAGCCCTCCTGGCTCCTGAGACCCTCCCCTACCCCCAAATCCAGCCTTAACCTGGAAATTCCTGTAGATACCAGAACGAGCCACGAAATCCCTAATTTCCCTGATGCAACCAGTGCAGAGACACTTGCTGCCCCCTGACCCAGCTTTAGGAGTTGGCTGAGTAGTCCAGGACCAAGCAGTCTGCAACACACCTTTCGAAGCTTACCTGGCTGGTCACTCCAGGGGAATCACACTTGTTGCCTCCAGGGCTGGTGCTGGAGGAGAAGCCGAGGAAGGCTGGAGCTGCAGAGTATGACATGAGTCACTCCTGACGCTTGTCAGATCTCATTTTCTCCAGCTGGTCATGCAGTATCCGTGGAGTAGGTCACACATCTGTAGGGAAAAGGAATTCTCTGGTTTGGGAGCTCTGAGGGAGGCTGCAGCTCAACCATGACATCAGGTTTGCTTTTCAGCCACCTGAACAAAATCCTGTGGGAAGAGGCCCGAGGTAAAATGTCAGAGCAGAGAGGTGGTCTGGCACATCTGGAGGAGAAGACCAAGTTGTATCCTGGAAGGTGTAACTAAACCTCTGGCAAGGCAGAGGGAGCAGCTTGGATTGCAGGGGGTGGCCAGGTGAAGGTCACCTACTTCAGCTCTTGTCTTACCCTTGCCAGGGCCAGACTTTTACAGCCCAGGGAGCAAAAGCTGCTGCTGTGAGAGAAGATTGGGTGGAGCCCTTTGCAGCTGTTGGGGGGTCAGGGGCTCTGCAGGTGTTCCCAGTGTGTGATGGGTCTCCAAGTGAGCACATGGCACGCTTTTAATGGCAAACACCCGTGGGTGTTTTAGAGACACAGCCAGCCTGGGTCTTTCTGCCCCAGGTTCCCTGGCCAAGAGACAGCTCCACACTGACACGTGGCTTTGGGGAACTTGTTAATGAGTTGAGGCTTTTGGGTGTTTCATTTGCACACACACAGACCGAACAAAGCAGACCTTTGGGTGAATCTGAGATCTTGAGTAAACCACTCAACTTTGGCCCTCATGTTGGTCTCTGCCTAAATCTGGGCAACCCACATGGTTGTTATAAAGAAAATAAGGCTCCCATGTGAGATGGGGCTGCTTCCTTCACTGGGCACCTGCCAGCTCTGGGGCTGTGATACCAAGTGGGAGCTCTCAAAAGCAACTCATTGGAAAGGATTTGGGACAGGACGCTGTGTCTGTGCCTTCATTTCTAGAACATTCTCTGTCTCTCAGGCTTTCCCCTGTTTACAGCTATTTCTTAATTCTTTAAAGACTGCTCAGGAAAGAAAACCATTGAGGAAAGGGGTAAGTGGAATTTCCCAGAGGGAATACTTTCGAGTGGCAATGACTCAGTGGTTGGCCAGGGCTGCTCTGAGGCCTCCCAGCCCTGCAGGAGCTGCTGAATTCAGGGAGGGGGGTGTTTCTGCCTCGAGGGACCGTCAGGCTGAGTTTGTCACGGGCCATGAGAGTCACTCAGTGAGCTGAGGAGCAGAGGTTGAGGGCTCCTTGAGGAGGTGGCACTGCTGTGCTCCCCTGGCTTGCTCTGTGGGTTTGAATGTAAAGGATCACAAGCAGCCCAGGTGTAAAGAGGAATAGCTCCTGTAATTTGGACGCCTGGATTTGTCCCAGGGCAGGCTTGGGTCCACCGTGCAGAAGAGGAGACAGAGTAGAAGGTTTTGGAACAAAGTAGATCAACTGACCTTCCTTCCTGCAGTCCTTTGTCCTCTTGTTTTAATACTATTAATGAAGTGACCAAAATGGTATCTGGGCATATCTAAGGAATCAATGAAAAAGTAAATCTTAAAAAAATAAATCAATTGTCCTGTGGTGTGAATTCAAATGTGACCTGGTTTTGCTGTGTTGTGTGTACACTGCAGCAGGGACCTGGCTGTCAGGAGGTGGGTTTTACTTTATTTCCTTCAACTGGAATTTTGTAGAAGCTAATTTCTTAGGAGAGGAAGAGGCTGTCCATTTTGGTTTTCCCAGCAGAAGTCCTAAATCCAAGCTCCCTGCATCAGAACTCCTCTGGTCCTCTGAGGACTTCAAAGAGCTTCCTAATTGCTTTGTTAGGTAATAGTTTCACCAGATTTATTTAGATTTCCTCCCTGCCTCTTCTCCTAAGCTTTATTCTCCTTTTTGACTGCACCTTTCAGACCCCTGTAAAAGTTAACTTTTACTTTATGAGGTACATTTTTTTCCACTTAATATTCCAGTGTCTGTGTCTGACTGGACACACACACACGTCCCACTCCCTGTATGTCCCATTCCCTGTCCATTAATGGACAGGTTGGCCCTTTCTACACACAGGCTCCCTCTAAATGCTGCCCAGCTTGGCTGCTTCTCCCATCTGTGTCCTCTGCCCATGCAGGGCTGGCAGCACTGCCCGTGTTTTCCCACCCTGCACCTCCTCTGCTCTTCCCACACTTTGTGGCTCTCAGCTCTGAGCTCGGGTCAGGAGGATTTACACAAACCACAAAGGGGAAGCTTCATGCAAAATAGAACAAAATTTAAAGGATATGAGCTCAGCTGTGACTGCCACTGCTGCTGGGATTGCACTGGAGAGGTCTCAGAGCCCCCATGGAAATGTGTATTTGCCATATTTATTATTGATGTCCAGATGTGCACAGCACACACTTGTAAATCCCTGCTCAGGCAGCGCTGCTCAGACAGAGTGTTCTTCCCATGAGAGACTTAAAATATGCATTGCTTTGGGCAAACCCTCATTTCTGGGGGCACCAGAGGTGCCCTGCAGGTCCTGGATGTCGGGAGGGAAGTGGCCAGCCTTGGCTGCCAGGGTGGGTGTTGAAGTGCTGGTCCCTGGGCATGTGGGGAGGAGCTGCCTCAGCCTGGGGACACCCTTTTAGGGGGATGTTTTGCATTTCACACCATGGCAAGCACCTTTCACAGGAGGTTCTGATGCTGGCCACGTGCAGGGATGGGATGCACACTGGTCTTGATTTTAACTTTGCCCACTTTTCCTGAGACAAAGACAAAGCAAAGCACAGAAACAACTTGTCCGGAGTTACCCGGTGCCAGGAGACAAAGTCAGGTCCTCTCAGTGCAAGGGCAGTATTCTGCTCAGCAGTCCCACTCTCTGGGGGGATATGACAGCGTAATTTAACTGTACTGTGATTTATTATGCCCTGCTACTTGTTCTACACTGCAGCCAGGCTGGCCAAGTTTGTAATTTCAGTGTATATGATCAACATGCTGCTCATTTTCCCATTATCAGGGAAGTCTGTAATTCATTTCCCTCGCTCGTGTCTCAGACTGGAGCATTTCATTTCCATGGCTGTGAATTATCAGCACCCAATCCTTGAAGGTATGATTGGAGATAATAGCCTGAAGTTTCCCAGGTGAATAATCACTTCAGCTGTTCAACCTGTGACACCTTTGGAGGGCCCTTCTCTCCCCTCCAGAGGAAAGCATTCAGCATTTTCTCAAGACCATGACCTTCTACAAGTCTGTTTTCTTTGAACTCATATTTGTGCAAAGACTGTTGTTATGTGTCCTCAGTTTAGGCCTTCCGCTCAGCCTCCAAAATATTGATAAAGTATGGCAGAAAAATGAGTGCTGTTTGTGCTCCTGGGTTTAATGTTTTTAACAGGTTACTGCCTGTAATACGCATTTTGAAATAAGGTTTTGCAGAACTACCTGAATTACTCTGGAGAATAAGCTGAAGTGAAAGTTCTTTGGATCTGAGCTCCTTTCTTGGGATCTGTTTAAAAGTCCTGGTTTTCTTGCCTGGCAGTCACTATTTACAAGAGTCAGCACAAAACTATCAGTTTGGTATTTCAGAGGCATTAAGGCAATTCACTTCTCCTTTCACTCTTAGAAGGAATCATATACTGTTTTAAAATCCAATTTCTGTCTTCAAGGCTCTCCCTGGCATAGGGACATGGTGTTTGGGGCCAGGATCTGTCCCAATTTTACATATATATATATATATAGTCCATATCTACGTGTACATGGACCTGGCTGGCCAGGGTTTCTGGCCCAGCAGCATCCCCTAAAGAAGTGGTTACTCAGCATATCCTTGTTACAAATAGGGTTTCCCTGAGTGCAGAGCCCCAGATGAGCCTGCAGGACTTGGTGAGGTGTGCTGAGGTCCAATGAGCCTGTCCCTGCTCACCCCAGCTCTTCTGGCTCTGCCTCATCCCAAGCTCCAAGCTGTGGTGTCTGGGAGTCTGGTCCAGAGGAGCAGAGGGCCAGGCTCAGTTCTAGCAAGCAGATATTGCCAAGGGCTTCCTTTGTGTTCTCAGCCTGTGTGAGTTTCAAAAGAAGGGGTTGTTTGAGGGTCCTGAGAATAAATCAGTTGTCCTGTGGTGACAATTTTTTGAGGGTCCTGAGAAGAACCCTGTGAGGTGTCAGTGAAGAGCAGGTTGATGTGCTGGACACAGGGAGTGGCTGCTGTGCTGACACACGTTGCACTTGGTGCTGTGTTTTCCAAGACCCCGTTCCTTACACCTGCAAGGTGTGAGCTGCTCTGCTGGCCACCAGCAGGCACAGAGTCCAGGGAGCTGTGGTTTGTATGCTCAACTCCACGGCACAGTATTTCCCTGGATGGACAGTTGGCATGGTCTGTCATCTGTGCAGGTGAGAAGATTTCAAATGCTCCTCTGTGAATGGGAGGAAGACTCGGGCACTGACCTTGTGGGACCATCAGGACGGGGTGGAGCTGTTTTATTCCATTTTTTAAAGGGAGTTTATATCAGTGTGGGGTTCCAGCAGATGAAACTGAAGTTTGAGAAGGTCCAGCTTAGCCAGCAGGTCGGCTCAGCCCTGGGTGTGGGAAATACTGTGCTTTCTATCTGTCCCAGCAGGAGGGACAGCTTGGGGGTGGTTCAGTACAGATCATCCTGTTTGCTGATGTGTTAAAACTGCCCAATCTTGAAGCGTAGCCACTGAGCTGAGCATACAAACCACAGCTCCCTGGACTCTGTGCCTGCTGGTGGCCAGCAGAGCAGCTCACACCTTGCAGGTGTAAGGAACGGGGTCTTGGAAAACACAGCACCAAGTGCAACGTGTGTCAGCCCCTGCCTGTCCCTGCTGCCCTGACCGCTGCCCTCACCCCGTGTCCTCCATCCCCACGTGCCCAGCAGTGGGGAGAGTCCTCCACTGCCACCTCCTCCTGGGCTGGGGTGAGGGCTCTGAACCTCCAGGGGATGCACTGCATGAGCAAAGCTCCATGGAACTAAATTAACCTCCGTGGTGCTTGAATTAGTGGTGCTGCTGCCAAGCCAAGGGAAACTAGGCAGGCTCCCCTTTCCCACCCAGGAGCTCTCACTGTGCTTTTTAGGCCTGTGAAATGGAAAATTAATATGAGGGTTTTACAACCTCCTGTTGTGCCTGGGACTGGAGGGCTGTGACATGCCTCTTGGAAACACCTACTTTAAAAATTATCCTTTGAAAACATCCATTTCTTCAAAAGAACTCTTTATGTCCTATTAATGGGTTTTGCCATGCACTCTATGTAAGTGTATAAATAATGTCTACAGAATGATAGGGTATTTTATAAAGTCATATTTAGGCCAGTACTCCCCCAAAGCATCTTCAGAGCAGTGTGAAAACTGTTGTTACTGTATGAGCTCTTCACTTGCACATATAAATCCACCTTCCAGGTGGGTTTCTGGTGCCCTGAGGGGCTGCTCTGCATTTAATTTCTTTCTCAATGTACCTTAATTTTAATTGAGCATAGTAAATTATCATGGTAATTTGAGATATTCTCAAGTACAGGTTTACAAATAGCAGGAAGTGATTAACATTGTTTGTTACTCACTGCTGGAAAGAGGCCTGGGAAGATGATGGTGTGAGGGAAGCTGAAGAAAGGCAAATTATATGCTGCATGTGCATTAGAAATGTGAAAGCTAGGGAAAAGAAAAAACAGCTGATAAAAGCATCTGCTTTTTGCAAAGAAGGTGAACACAACACAGACACACAAAGTAGAGAGGAAAATGGCAAGCATGAGTTTGTCCCAGTCCTCCACTGCTTTCTCTAATGACTTTCTGTGTGATTTGTTTTCTTCCACCACTGATTATTTCAGTCACTGTCGTGGCTAAATCCAAAGGCATTCTTCTCTCTTAAGTGAGGGGGGGGGGGAAGAGTCTTTGTCCCCGTTGTTTCTGATCTGTCATTCACTCTGCATTTCTAATATTACCGATTTTTGCCTTGCAAAAGTATTAACAGTTTCTGGGGTGGTTGGAAATAGGAGGGCCCAACAGCCCCTTGTTAATGACAGCCAGTGTGTGGTCCCACTGTCTGCCCCATGGCTTGCATTTCCACCCCTGCCTCCTATCCTGCTTCCCAGTCCTGCTGCTCCCGGAGCAGACGGGGAGTTAAACCCTTCAGCGTTCTCCAGTGTCTTTTGGAGAACACTCGTGTGGGGTTTGTTTGCCATTCTCACAGTTGGGCACATCCCGAGCTCTTTGCACGGCCATTTCTCCCCACCTCTTTTCACTCCTCCTTGGCACCACCCAACATTCACTGCCCACCTCCTTGCTGCGTGCAGAAAATGAGGGCTCCGCTTTGGGGTCTGCACAACTGGGGCTTTGTTGCTTTTCCTCTCCCAGTAATTCTCTCATAGGTGCTGGAAGAACTTTGTTTGCCTCCAGCTGCTGGTGTGAGTCTCAGAGCAACCAGGATCTCCATAAAAGTTTGCAGTTCTCCCAGTCTCTGAGATAATCCCCATTTAGCCTTTATCTCCTGGAAGCAATTTTGTGGAGACTATCAGCGGCTTTTCCCCAGTGGAGAGCGTTAATGATGACGGGTGCACCATTCTCCTCCAAAACCATCTTCTTTTGTGTTCTCTGATTTGAGCCCGGATAAAACGATGCCCTAACCAGGTTTAGTCTGAGCTGGCAGTCTGTGCCGATGGGGACAGGCTGTCAGATTACACTCATTTGGCAATTAAAGCCATTTGCAGTTGGTTGGTGCTTTCTCGTGCTCCTTTAACAGCCCCAAGGTTGTTTTCCTACATCCTCCTTTGAAACACTCACCGGCCCCTGAATGGTTTCTGTGCAGCCTCTGCCTTCCTGACCGCAAAGACATTCCTGAAAATTCTTTCCTTGTTTTGCTGGTTCTTTATCCCAAGTGTTGGCCTGTATCACAGAAAATTCTTCACTGACAGCTGTCCCTCCATCCATAGCACTTTTTTAGCGTCTCTGTTAATTTTGTTTGGCGGTTTCTTGGGGTGTGGGTTTGTTTGTTTGGTTGGTTTTGGTTTTTTGTTGTGGTTTGGTTTGTTTGTTGTGTTTTTTTTTTTTTTTTTTTTTTTGTTTTGGTGTTTGTTTGTTTGTGTTTTTTTTTTTAGTTTTTTATTTCCATACTCATTTTACTTGTAGCTCACGGAGATCACTCTCATTTCAGTGTTGCTGTGAAGGAGATTTGGTGAAGGAGTGTTGCTGGGCTGCCTGGTATGGGAGCACTCCATCTCAACAGGATGCTCTGCTGTGGCAGGAAACTGTAGAGTCATTGAATAATTTGGGCTGGAAGGGACCTTAAAAATCCTCCAGTGCCACCCCTGCTATGGGCAGGGACACCTCCCACCAGCCCAGGTGGCTCCAAGCCCCATCCAACCTGGCCTGGGACACTTCCAGGGATCCAGGGGCAGCCACAGCTGCTCTGCCCACCCTGTGCCAGGGCCTCACCTTCCTAAATTTACTGCTTTTTACATGAGTTCTTATTTGGTTAACACAGAAAGAAGCAGAAACAGGGAGAGGGTTTCCTGAGTATGGAGAAACACTCCCAGTGCAGTGTTTTTGCCCTACCCCACAAAGCACAAGCAAACCTTTCTGCCCTTCCCTTGGTGTCCTGCTTTGCTCACATTTGCTTCCCCCCTGCAACCTGAAGATGGGTTTTCCTCCTGTTGTGGGGGAGAACATCCTCCATCCCCAAGCACCCCGGAGGCTGCAGAGAGCCTCCCCCCTCCTCCCCTGTGCTCTGGCCGCAGTTGTGGCTCTCTCCTCTGGGTGTCTGTGCTGCAGCACTGCTGAGTTCCCCACTCAGCTCACATTTAGCCAGGTGGTTGCAGTCTCCCTCTCCGGGGTCAATGCTATAAATTCTTTCTGTGTGATTTTTTTGTTGGTGTAAATAAACACTTGTGAGTAGGACCCACATTTATGTATTTGCTGACTATAAAACGGGCCAGATCTTACCCCATTCTGTGCATTTAGCACGTGCCTGATGCTTCCGATGGTCAGAAGCCACTCATAAAAATCAAGCTGGAATTTCCTTCCTATTGTAAACTTGTACTAATATTTCCCTGATTGCTGTTCTGGGGACCTGTGAATGCAAATGGGCAGTTAGACATGTTGGTTCCTATTAGCACACTCTGGTCTGCTAATGTCATGCAAATTGTTAAACCTGCGTGGGAAGAGGAGACAAATAGTAGCAGATGCATTTTTATATGCTGTGTTATGTGCTTGATTTTTTTGAGAAACAAATATCCCCAGTGGGAGAACTGAAATATTTGAAATTCCTCTTTCGTTCTTTGCTGAATACTTAGGAAAGAATGTTTTGGTCCATCACTCCCAGTGGCTGTGCCAGGGATAACTTGGGATCCCTGTTGGCCAGGAGCACAAGCTGGTTGGAATGCAGAGACTCTATAGGATCCATTCTAAAATATGATCAGATTATATTTATTCTGGGATGAAAAGTGAGAAAGGAAGAAATGTGTCTATCAAATGCTTGGCATGGTAGGGAGACCCATTTTTGAAACACTAATGATGGGAATGACATGGAAATCTGTTCAGAGGAGCTTAAATAAGGGAAGAGGGTGGTGGCAGGACTGAGTGTCCTGAGCCTGTGAAAGCCACTGCCACTTATTTTGTTAATTTTTAAAACAAGCTCTTTCTCTTGCCATGTTTTGATCTTCCATTGCTAAACTAACTTAGCTCCTGAGGCAGTTCCAAGTTAGATGCAAACTTAGGTTTCAAAGCTACAAATACAGATGCACAGGCACAACTCCGATCAACATCACTTCTCTGACTGTTAAGGCACCTATTCAGAGGGAGTTTCAGTAGCTGCAGAAATATGCTGGTGGAGATAGTTCAAAGCAAACAAAATTACCTTTTTTTTTTCCTTCTGAACAACATGTAACAAGGTGGTATCTAGGCAGACACCTCTTTTGTTTCAAATCAGGCAAAGAATACAGGCTGTAAGTCCTGAGAATATCTGAAGCCCTGGCTTGTGAGGGCTGATCCACGAGCAGGGGAAGGAGCTGCTCTTTGTCCTTCGACTCAAGGGCTTTGTGCTGCAAGTGATGAAGGCTTAAATGTGACTGAGGACCAGATTTTGCCCAGAGTAGGGC
This sequence comes from Formicarius rufipectus, assembly GCA_013399695.1. Taxonomy (NCBI): domain Eukaryota; kingdom Metazoa; phylum Chordata; class Aves; order Passeriformes; family Formicariidae; genus Formicarius; species Formicarius rufipectus. Next base: position 3,384,024 of record VXAU01000639.1, read on the forward strand.
AAGGGAAGCCAACCCTCAGTGTTTGCCCTGGAGGGAGCAGTGAGAGGCAGCAGCTTTGGCCCAGCACACACAGGATGGGGCACTGTGTCTTCATTGGGATGCCACGCTCAGTTAATAACCAGATCCCCACCAAACCTCTTTATTGCTTAGGCTGAAGGAGAAAGTCATTAAACTTAATAGGTATTGCCCTTGCTTTAAGGCCACTATACATTTTAAGCTGCCAGCAAAAGTAATTAATACTAATAGAAGTCATGAGTCCTAAACAAAGACATTTGTATGCCAAGTAATCTACACCATGTACTTTTGGGAATAAATAATCTTTGTTCTTCTACATCCTTACGACCATAAACTTGCTGCTTCATGGGGTTCATCCTTTCTTCATCAAATTTGTAGGGAATTTCCCTTTCTTGTGTGTGCCTCTGGGTGTCACTTCTCCTCCAGGGTTTCTTGAGAAAACTTGGAAGTCCACAATAATTTTAACTTTTTTAAAAAAATGTTAACAACTTCCAATTTGAATGCAAGCAAGAATTTAAAATACATATTTCTGTGTTGCAAGTTCTAATAAGGCTGGGCAAGCGTTGGGCATAGCTAATTGACCATATGGCTCTTTGATAGCCACAGAGGGGGGAGATTTGTGTAATCATTAGAAATATGATGTGATCTTAGTGCAGCATCAATATCAGCTCAGCAAAGCCATGGGTACAGCCAGCTGAACTCCTCAAGAAAGCTGTCAGCACACGTTCAGACGTGCCTATGTGATCTTTGACTCCCGAGAGACAAGGTTCTGCTTAGAATTAGTGTCATGTTTTCCCATCATAAATCATTTTCTACTTCCCTGTCAGTCAGGCTCGGCGTGGTTGGCTCCTGCAAGGGAACAGATCCATCTCTGCGTAGAAGGAAGACAGCAATTGCTCCTAATTGTTTTCCGGGGGAGCCATGAGATCATCCAGGGAAACCTGAGCCTGCACAACCTCGCTGTAATTCCATGAATAACCCTTTTCAAGACTTTCATGACCCAATTATTTCTGTTCTCAAAACAATGAACAAGTAACGTCAACTCTTGCCAACCAGGACAAAAAGCCAAGTGCCCCAGGAATTCTGTGTGCTGTCAGGCTGACACCAAAAGAGCATTCTGGAGGGGGCAGAACTCCCTGCAGAGCTGGGTTTGCTCGTGCTGAGCAGAGGAGAACCAGCACACCCTCAAGCTGTGCAGTGAGAGGAGAGGGAAACTCTTCCCTGCAGCTGAAAACCTCAAAGTGGCGAGAAGTGAAACAACTGCCTTGGGTTACAGACTTTACTCGGGGCCAGGAAGCTGTAGGGGTTTCTTTTAAGGTTGAGTTTGTCCAACTTCCTACACTAAATTGTCTTTACACCTTTACCTTAATGTCCCTTGTTACCTAAACCCAACCCTCCCTGTGTGAGTGTTTGCTGCCTCTTTGTGCTGCCCTCAGGCCACCTCAGGAGCTCAGCTCAACGAGCTTTACACGCAAATAAAGGTGAGCTTTCATTTTCTGCCACTGGGGGACATTTCGAGTCCTTTTGTAGGCTCTCTGTCCTTGTAGTCTCTTCCCAAGACCAGGTTGGACAGGGCTTGGAGCAACGTGGTTTTTTTGGGAAAAAACCCATGGCAAGGTGTGGAACGAGATGATCTCTCAGGTCCCTTCCGACCCAAACCACTCTGTGGTTCTCTGATCTCTGAATACCTTCGTGTCCTCCTTGAAGTGTGAACAGAGGAACCGAACACATTTACCAGCAGTTTGGCTAATGTTGCTTGAGGAGCCAATATTAGGAGTATGTGATGCTTCCTGCCTCTTGAGGTTTACAGGGAACTGGGTAAGGACAGTCAGTCCCCACTGGAAAAAACTTAGTGACATATGCCCTTAATGTTGTTTGAGGTAATATGTTCTCTCTGTACAGATATTGACTAAAAGGCCATTAAAAATTACTAGACATCAAGAAGGTTACTGAAGGAAAACACAGCTCTATTGATTTCTTGCTTTACAAATATGCCATTTATCCTATTTAGCAGTGGCAGTTTTGCTGCAATAACTCTGGTAAGGGCAATTATCAAGCTGGTGGAATTAGTTATGTGGCCAGGAAAGGCCTGTGGAGAGGGGGATGAGGAGAGGGAAGGAAGAGGGGGAGCAGTGCTGTGGCTGCTGAGCAGCCTCTCTCGTGGCTGTGGAAATGATTTCTCATTGCTGGGTGCTTCCCTTCCTTCCATTCCCTCCTTTTTTCCTTCTTTCTTGTTTTCCTGATGATCTTCCAATTAGTTTGGCCTTTTGAGCGCTGCAGTAGGCATGACAGATGTAGTATGATGTCTTGTGTTCGTTTGTAGCGAGGGTGCAGATGGAATCAAAACAGCCTAACACCACAACCCAATGAAGTATGTAAAGGAAACTCCCCCTAAAACACAGTCCTAAGGAAAGCTGTCCAGATCTGCTTCCAGGGATTTAAGAGCAAGGGAGATGGGAAGGATCTTGAACTACTCTCTACCAGACTGCTGGGCCATACATTAGCCCAAAGCCAGGGGCAGGTCTTGGCCATGACCTTGTTTTGTTCAGGAGGCAGAGGGTGCCAAGGGAAAGGGCCTGGGAGCTTTGTGCTGGCAGGGTTCCCCTGGCCCATCCCAGAGCAATCAGCCTCTCCATTGCTCCCTTACAAGTTGCTGTTTCCACACATAACCAGTGCCTCTCAAGTTCTTTCATAATGTAGTCTAAGCTTTGTATTTTTAAAGACTTATCTCTTTATTAAGTTGCTAATTAGATTTAATAATTCAGACCTTTGTTCTGTCTCTGCTCCTGATGTCTGACAGCTTGTTGCATTGCCTCTTCTCCACTTTCATCCTCTTCTGGGGTCTTCCTCTCTCTGCCCTCCCTCCCTGACTGTTCCTCATAGCTTGAGAAATCTGACCCTGCCTTTAATATCTCTGCTGACATTTCACTTAATGATCCCATTACACATTCTCGAGGCCCTTTTCACTCAGGATTCTCAGGGCTCTACCAACATCAATTAATTTCCAAACACCTTCATTTTCTCCTGCAGGTTTTACCCGTGGGCGAAGTGGGGCATGACAAAGCCAGGCAGGGAGCAAAGCCCTGGGAGCTTCAGGGCTGCTGAGATCTCCGACTGCTGTGGCTTCATTTGTGGCCCTGGGTGCTCACATTCAAGGCAGGGGAGATGAAATCCTCCTGCACTCACCCATCTCCCACGTGTGGATGGGAGGGAAGGATCTCTGTGGGTCTGTGCATTTATGAAATGCAGAGCCGAGATTAGCCTGGCATTAAAGTGAGCTCAAAGATGAGCTGAAGAGGGCAGGGTAAGATTTAAGCTCCTCACATAAGTGTCAGTGTCCCAAGCATCCAGGGACATAAACATTTAAACATCAGGAAAGCCACTCTTACCGTATCATTTTGGTCTCCTGTGCTTTATCTTGTTCCAAGTAACTTGAACACATTTATCATGACCGAGTTGGAATTTGCCACTTTGGTACCAAACCCTTTAGTGGCTTTTTCACATGACCAGCCCTGCAGAGGTCTCGTTTTGGTGTTCAACAAGAAGGACATACAAACATAAATGCCTTGCTCCTGACTCTAACTTAGTCTTTTACATTGAATTAATGAGTTTTTGTGTCAATATAAATTAGATAAATAGCTGGAAGAAGTTGTTAGCCTGTTTCTGGTGGTTTGGGTTTTTCAGTTTGCTGGACTTGATTATGCATTTGTTGACAAAGGGAAGGGAAAGAAAAAATCCATCACAATTATGCACATTTTGCCGGAAGGCTTGAAAGGGCAATTTGGAAATCAGATGATAAAGTAGTTAAGCAGGTCTATTAAAAATGGCAAGGAAGCAAAATTCCTGCTTTTAAGCTGTCAGGCAAATGTTTATGCACTTGCTCTATGGATGTCAGCAAGTGAAACAGCAGAAGAATCCTCATCTCCTAAAACATCCAGCTGATACCTGGCCATGACTCGAGGGATTCTCCTCCAATCTGTGCTGGACCAAGTCTGATGGAATATTTTGTGGAATGGGAAGGAGCCTGAGCAGAATTCCCAGCTATTCTCTCTCTCCCTCCCTTCTTGAAGTCCCTGACGAAGCTCACGAGGGTTGATTGTGGCAGGTCCCGAGCAAGGGACCCACACTGGAGTGGTGTTGCAGAGGAAGAGGAGAGCAGGGAACAGGCACGGGGTTGGTGCTTCTGGATGTTGGGGAGAAGGAAGAAACCACCACGGTTTTCCCTTCTCAGTTCAAAGCAGCAAACCACGGCCAGCCAGCTTCAGCCTCACACGTGCAGGTAACTGCTCGTCTGCAAACAGGCAGCACTTGCAATTAAAAACTCACGTGCAGCAAATCCCACCCCAGTGTGGTGCCCACATAACGAGCTCCTGCACCAGAGGAGCCCTGTTGGGCTCAGGGAAAGTGCTCCCCAATTAGGCCTCTTCAGCAGGAGGAGAGGGAAGTTCATGACAATTAATTTGTCTCTCTGATCGTTTCCTTTTCTGCCCGTTTCCAGTGCGTGGCACTGTGCTGGTGACAAGAGGCTCTGCCCCGACCTTTCTGCAGCTCCTCCTCTGCATCCTGGCCCCGTGTTTCAAAGCTTGTTGGCAAGGTCTGACAAGGAGGGTGGCAGGATCTGAGCCAAACCCTCTGCTTGGAATCGCTCACTGGAAAAGACATGTGCCTGTTCATGCATATTTGATACCTCACTTCTAAAAATAAAAGGACTTTTTTTAATCAAAGAACAACCCATTTTCCAGTTGAGGTCAGAAATAAATCCGATGGCACTGCTGTGCTGGGCACACCTTTGACTGCTGGGTGCCCTTCCCAAGCAGTGCCTGTAGAAGAGGAGGGTAAACATTGATTTATGTGGGATTTTTTCCCCAGTGATGCCTTAAGATGTTGGGAGTAGCCTGAAGGGAACAATGGGCTTTGCAAATCCTATAAGATGAAGTTGAAAGACACAACATCACCTTGGAAAAGAAATACAAAATTTCTATAATAAATGCAAAATTGTGTGTTTTTCAGTAGCAAAGCAAGGGCCTCTTCTCCAAGCCCAGGTTTCCTTGCCCAGGCTGCTCTGTGTGTCTGTCTCTGAGGGCTTCAGGCAGTGACAGGAGCTCCTCTGTGCTGTTCCACACAGCTGCCCTCATGTCTGCAGGTCACTGTGCTGCTCACCAGACACCACAATTAGCAGAACTTCTCTGCCCTTGCAGGGTCCTGCCCACCACAGCAGAAAAGCAGAAAATCAGTTAAAAACCCCCCCAAGTGGGCAGGGGAGGGGCAGCTGTGCTTGCTCAGTGCTGCTCCACAGAGGGTGGCACTGCTCGGGGTGCAGGGCAGCTCTGCCAGGCTGGGCAGCACAGGGTGGAACTCTGGGTTAAAATGAATTCGTGAAGCAACCTGAGCCCAGCCTGGCCCCAGCACTTCCCCCGGGAGGACACTGCTTGTCCTCTCCCTCCTCGGGTGTGTGCCCTTTTATTTCTCTTGTTGGGAGAGGCTTTCTCTCCACGTTCCCTCAGTCCACAGAGGTCTTCTGCTGTGTCCCAGGCCACACAAAGACACTCTTTCATTTTGCCATCCCTACAGGGGTGGCTTCTGGAGTGCAGGAGCTTCTCTCTGTCTGCTCCTGTCCTCTGCCCTTCCTGGAACGATTGGCACTGTTCATTTTTCTACCCCTACAAGGAAAAGCCCTGGAGGAGTTTCCTTCCTGAGACACAGCTCCTGGTCCCTTGATGAGAGAGCAGGAGATGCAATGCCTTCCATGCCTTGGGAGAAAGGCAAGAGAAAAGCAGAGCAGCTTTTCCCTTCATTTCCTTCATCTGTTAGTTGTCTACTCGTCCTGAATTCCCTTCACCTGCACAGAGGGCTGAGCTGTGCCTCTGAGCACAAACAATGCTTGCAGATAATTCTGCCAACTGTAACTTTTTACCTTTCTTTTTTTCTTTGCTTTTTGGGGGAGCATTTGGCATATTTTGTCTGAGATCTTAGTTAAACTTCTGGTTTTGGCTATTCCATTATAGTTTTGTATGGACTAAAGAAAAAAAAAAAAAAAGAAAATCAGTTTCTAGTGTCTGGCTGGAGGAGCAGCATTGAGAGAGTGTGATCCTGGAATGACTGGTGTGCAGTTTAGAAGGTTGCTAGAGAGGGCGGTAAATTATGTCATGTGTGGCTCATCAATTATATAGATAAACCTGGGAAGGAGAGTGCTTTGTCAGAAAAGATAAGAAAAGAGGGACTGAACCTCGATATATATTCTGTGCTGATAATCTGCTCGGTTTTGGAAGGGAGAGGAGTCACTTGTAGAAGCCACTTAATAAATTTAATGGCTATTGGAAGGGACAGGATAAAAAAGAGCAAGGATAAAATGTTAAGTGTGCTTGCAATTGCAGAACCAGTGCCACTTTTCTTGGAGTTTGCTAATGACTGGAGGTGTTGCCTGGAAATAAAGCGGAGAATGAAGGGGCTGTGGTTGCCCTGCAGGAGGGGAAGGGGTCCGGGTCCAGGGGCTCTCTCAGGGACAGGGGTGTCACTCCAGAGCTCTCAGGCTCCTCAGGGGTTGACTCAGGCGGTCAGACTGAAGATGTGACAAGGCTGTGTGTGCTTCCAGGTGTGAAACAGCACAAGAAAAATGAGGGTGCTTTTATCACTTCTCCTCTGTTCCAAATGGAAGCAGGAAGGAAGAAGGAGAGCAATTTGCACATGCAAAGCAATACACAGAAACCTCAAAATGAGCTTGGACTAGATTTGTTGGCATTTCCCCTCCTCCCTCCCCCACATGTTCATTTTAGCCTGTGCCCCCTGGCAGTGGGGAGATGTGGGGCAGAGCCCTCCATCCTCACATGCAGCTGCAAAGAGAGGGAGAACCCAACTCCTCCTCCTGCCTGGTGTCGCCCTGGCATTTTTCTGGAGCAGAGAACAGAATGACTTCCCATGTTGCAGTGGCACAAAGACCCGAGTTGTAAAAGGGAAGGGCCCTGGGCAGGGAATGAGTGACAGATTTATAGAAAACCTCCTTTTGCTAAAACCTTTGGCAGGGATTCTTTAAGTGACCTAAACCACTCCCTGTTGTGCAGGGGTAGTTTTCCATCACTGAGCTGCTCTGTGGGTTCTGGTGAGGGGAAGGGGCTTCAGGAAAACATTAAATAGGACAACCCTTCCAAAAAAACAAAACAAAACAAAAAACCCCCCCAAAAAAAGGGAAAAGTTGGGATTGGGAGGAGGAAAAGGGGAAGACTGAAATCTGCAGTTGTTTTTTGGTTTTACTTGGCTGCCTCAGTGGTCATTTAATGGTCCCATGTCTGGGGGTAATAAATTGCAACACTCAGAGCGCAGGGGTGGCATTGGTGGGGTTTCATCCTTTGCACTAAACCAAACCAAGCTCCTGCCCGAAGCAGCCCAGGCAGCAGCTGGCGCTGACACCACCAGCTCGTGGCTTTATTTGCCAAAGGATGGCAGTGTTTGAACACACAGTGGGGCAGGGTCCCCGGGGTGCCCACAGGGCCACCCCACAGGCAGAGCCTGCCCAGCTCCCGGGCTGAGGGAGGAATCCCATAGGCAGCTTTTCAGTAACAGCAAATGTATTGGAGCAAATTCACTTCTGCTACAAATCTGCATGACTGGTGAAATTATATCAAGTTACATCCTCAGGCAATTTGGGCTATTATTTGATTTTATAAATTGTATCAAGACAGGAGTTTTTTTTTTTTAAATTAAACGTGAGCATTTCTCCTCTCTGTGCCTCAGTGCTGACAGAAGGCTCTCCCACTGCAAAGTTTACCTTTCATTTGTTCCTGTGTAATAACCCATTAGGTCTGCTGAGAAATACCATGTTTCTTATGCAATGTCAACACCTCCTTCCCTTTGCTCTTTCTCTTCAGAAAACACAGCATGAATCCCAGCTGCTGCAGCACGCTGGTGTCCTTGACCCATTGCAGTGCTGAGAGGACGTAATTAAAAGGAGCAAATTGATGAGTTTTTAAGGCTGTAAAACACACAGCTTTGTGTTGTCTTTGTCACAGTGGTGAAGTCCACAAGGCAGAGGGGGCTGGAGGGTGCTCAGCTGGGTCACACGCTCTGTGCTGGTACTTCCCAAGGTCCAGAAGTCTGAATAAGCTCAAGAATGATTGATTTTATTTTCTAGATTTCCTTTTTATAGCTTGAATCAAACAGAGCCCTGAGATTTCCTAGTACTAAATACTCTGTTGGGTGAGAAGATAGGCAAGGTTAAACAGGAAGATCTCATCTAACATCTTTATCGAGGCTGTTTACCAACAGAATCTGCCAGCGATTTGTTTTCATCTCTAACCCTCATCTCCAGATAAAAATCCACAGCATTTTTTGTGGAATGTATCAAAGTCATGAGCTGCATTTCAGATACCTGAATAATTCAGCACTGCTGCATGCCACAGCTCTTATTTCCCTGATACAGGAACACAGATGTTAAGCTCATGGTTTTCAATTATTTATTGCCATGTGTTAATAAAACAATCATTCTCAAAGACTCTCCCAGTCTCCTTCAGGGAAATCTCAGGTCCTCTCCCAAATTTTTCACAGTAACCATCTGCAAACAATGGCAAAGAAATCAAATGCAAACATGGGTTTGGAGTTTCTTTAAAAAGGATACTCAAAGGGTTTCTTTGCCTGAGAGTTGGTGCAAGATAACTTCCAGAAGTTACAAAACGCTGAGTTTCACCTGAAGTTAATGTTTCTGGTAGGTATTTTGGTTTCTTCCTTTATTTTATTTTCTGCTAAACGCCTACATAAGAGCAGGGGCTCAACATCAACCAGCTCCTTGGCACTTTGAAATTGCTGTGTAGACATTCACTCTGTGAGATCTGGGCAATCCTGCTGGACCCAGAACATGCATGAAATCCCCTGGAGTCCTTCCCATCACAAGGGCTACTCAAAACAGCCCGAGAAGTTGTAATGAATGTTCCTTTTTTTTACATGCTTGATTGCATTTCTGGTTCTCAGGTTTCTTTTTAACTGATCCCAGAGTCCTTTAGGCTGCTGGTGGTCTGGGCTGGTGGGTGCTCAGAGTGGAGGGGCTTGGGTGAGCTGCTGCCAGGAGGTCACCAGGGACAGGGGCAGGGGGCAGACCTCCTCCATGAAAGGGGAGTTGCAAAGCTGGGAGGGTACAGGGGATCCCAGGGGCTCACATGGGAACTGAAATCAGTTGTGGAAGTTGTTAAATGGGACAAAAGAAGGTTCGTTGTCTGAGGTTGGGGTGCTTTGCTAGAGAACTGTTCCGTGCCGTGCTGGGAAGCTTGGGAAGTGGAGCAGAGGGAGCAGTTCCTGGAGGCAGAGGAGTTGAGTGCTGGGGACTTTTCTGTAGTGAGAGGCTGCATGAATCAAATAAGCCCTGAGAGCTGCCAAATACCAGGTAACAGTGGACAAAAATAATGGGTTTGCAGTCAGAGATGTGGGAAACCAGGGGCTGGGGTTACAGCCCCCACATCAACTGGGGTCACAGCTGAGGTCACAGCCCCCCCATTTCAGCTGGGGTTACAGCCCCCACATCAACTGGGGTCACAGCTGAGGTCACAGCCCCCCCATTTCAGCTGGGGTTACAGCCCCCACATCAACTGGGGTCACAGCTGAGGTCACAGCCCCCCCATTTCAGCTGGGTTACAGCCCCCACATCAACTGGGGTCACAGCTGAGGTCACAGCCCCCCCATTTCAGCTGGGGTTACAGCCCCCACATCAACTGGGGTCACAGCAGGGGCAGGAGATGCTGTGAGGACTCCCCTCTGCCGTGCCATGGTGGTGGCAGGGGTGGCACGGCCAGGCTCCTGCGTGGCATGTCTTTGCCCCATGCAGGACCTCAGCAGGCACCTGCAGCTGCTGCAGAGCCGTGGCAGGGCAGGGAGCCAGCGTGAACTGGGGTCTGTCTGGCTCTGCAAAGTGCAGCTGGGTGGGTTGGGGTGAGCCAGGGAGAGGCTTTGGAGATGGCTCCTGGACTCCTGGCTCTATGCAGAAAACCCTCTCATGCATGTTGGAGATCCCTTATTGCAACCCCTTGACCCTGCAGACCTTCAGCACTTCTGCCCCAAGCCCCTGCCCGGTGTGTGCCACTGGGTGAGGGCTGAGCTTGGGAGGGACTTGCCAGAGGAGGTGATGGAATGAGAATGGAGCCTCTCGGCTGTAAATATTGTAGGTAGTGAATAAATATTACAGCTCTGTCTATTATAAAATTTCTTTATTGCTCTTAGTAAGACACTAATTACAGCTGTGGAGGAGAGCACTGTTACAGCTGAGTGATGGGTGTTCAGCCTGGCAAAATGCTCAGCAAAGGGGCTTGAGCTTTGGGGCACGAACTGAAGCAGGTGGTGTGCAGCCACTTGCACAAGGGACACGGGGGAACCTCACCTGGGTGAACTTGGCAGGTGTTTGTGGAGGGTGACCTGTGCAACCTGCCCCAAAGTCACTCCCTGAGCCAGCCAGGCAATTCAGAGCACGCCCCAGGAGTCTGCTCCCCTTGGCCCCGGCAATGTCATCTCCACCCTGCTCGGGACTTGCTCTAAATTAAGTGTTAGAAATGTTATATTTATGTTGAACTCTTTATGTTTTGAATATGATTTAGAAGCTGAGAGTTATTTCCACTGAAGGCTGGAGCTGAGAAGTCCCCTGAGCACCAAAGCAGTTAACTTTCAGCAGGATGTGTGTCCTGAAGAAGTACCAAATTGCATCAATTTAATTCCCAGGTCACTGGATTTCTCCTGGTGCAACCAAAGTAGCACAGAGGGTGTTTTTAGAATTTTCTCGAGTTCATTTGTTCATTAGTTTATTTTGGATTTGAGCCCACAAAAATCCCTGTGGAATGTGAACTTGGGTTGCACAGCTTTCATATTGGAATTCTGCTCTTTTCAGGACAGGTGAAATGAAACTGTTGCATATCTTAAGACACATCAGTAAATGTAATATTTAATATGCACCTCTTCCTATGCAATTACATTGAAAATTACGTGTACTTAAAGACCCTCATAAAACTGGTGGAGGAGAGAGTTGCTTTATGCCAGTAGGACAGAGGAGGGCATAAATACTTTGAAGTGGGATCCTGAACAGACTTCAGATGTAGTGCAGTGGGCTTATTTCCCTGGAGGACCACTGGCCATTAACCCAAATTGCAGAGTTTGTTCTGCACTCCCCAGAGCTGTTGGATTAATGCACCTTTTGGGTTCCCCCCTTGGGTACTCTGGTGCTGGCTGGGAGGGGCAGAACGTGTCCTTCAGCTGCTCAGTCTGTTCCAAGAGTTGCTTCAGGCACAGCACATTGAAGGAACGTGTTTGAAGACAAGAGTGGCCTCCCACTGACAGGGCAGGTGCTGATGGACACCCCTATAATTCTACAAAAACACATGAAAGCCCCAGAATATAAAAGAAAAGGCAGATGAATTTCTGAAGAGAAAGTCATTGTATTTTTATTAAAATCTGGAGACATCTATATTAAGAGAAAAAAAACAAAATAAGCATCTTCTGGAGTGTGATGTTTCCCCTTGTCCTCAAAAAATGCCCTCAGCATCTCTGGGCCTTGGTTTGATGATTCCCCTGAGTAAGTCAACACTGAGAAAGGAGAAATTAGGAAGTGCAGTGGTTAAAGAAGTTCCCAGTGGTGGAGGGAGGACACCTGACCAGCAGAGCCCCAAGCCTGCCCTTCATTTCCGGCATGATGCTGTGCCCTCTGCACTTGGTGCAGCTCAGCAGGGCTGCCAGCAGCAGCTACTCCAGAGGTGAAGGGCTGTCCCAACTGCAAGACATGAAGGATCACTGCAGAATATCGTGGGGTTTCAACTACGGAAGTTTTACTTGCAGGAAAATCTGTCCTAGTGACTGGAATCAGGGAAAACACAGCCCTGAAGGTGTCAGTGAGGGGCATCTGAGCTCCCTTTTGGGGATATCCTGAGAAGCTGCTGATGGTTGATGAGGAGAAGTGGTATCTCTTCTGATTAAAGTGTTTAAAGGAATCTTCTGATAGAGCAATTGCCCATTTGATAGGAATCCTTCTGTGATTATTGCAAGAGCAGCTTCTGTTGGAGTGGCAGCTTTGGTGCTTCAGGGGTTGCAGCACGTGGACCCAGAGCTGCTGTCCCGCAGTCCCAGACCACAGTGCAGATATTGCCCCTTCCTGTCTCTGCTCCGCCTGCTCTCCAAGTGTCTTGTTCCAATTATAATGCACATTAAAATCCATTTCTATTTAGGATATGAATCTTAGTTTTCCAGCCAGTCTTACTCAAACCCCCCAAGCCAGTGTGTTTCTGTAGTTCTCTTTGGGGCTGATTTGGGGTTTTTTAGGGGACTTGCAGCCGTTGCAAAGACCCCTCAAAGTGCTGGGTATTTCAAACACCATTTACACTTGCTGGAAGACCAAAGTGTGTGAAAGACTTTAGGAGATTTATCCAATCCTTCTGCTGTTGGATTATGTGCCCTGAATTCCACACATTTACCACAGACCCTCACTAAAAATATGAGATGCTTTTTGGATTTTCTCCAGAGCTTTCACTCACTAGGAATACTTCAAGTTTCAGGTGTATAGCTCTGCATTTTCTCTTCTATCTTCCTCTAAGTTTACCCCTTTTCTGCATTATTCGAATTTTTGTCACCACGATTTTCCCAGGTTTTAAAAGACAGAGATCAGCTTTGCTTTCCCTTCCCCATCCCACTGTTTTGATGCACAATTAAGCAGAGCTAAAACTGGAAGTTATTTCAGAGCAGCATTTGGAAAACATGGCAGGAAGGAGGTAGCTCAGCCCCCTGGTTCCCTCCAGCCACAGAGTGACAGTTTCAGCAGTGAACTTAATCCCTGTTTAATCCAATCTTCCCAAGCTGAATATTTCTTTTGATGTTTAAAGAGCAAACTATGTCATTTTCTCTAATTCTTGGTGCCAGAGGAATGTATCATCTGCAGATGGAGAGCCCTTCGAGTGTCAGAAGGGCTCCTTCACCTATTGCAGCATTTTCCATCTTCCTTCTGTGGCCACTTTTCCCCCCTCTCTTCCTTGTGTCAGTGTCCACCTGCAGGAAGATGCTTTGACACTGTTGTAAACTGGAATCAGGGTATAAATGGGTGTGCTCCTGAAATAATGGTGTTTGCCCACATCTTAAGGGAATTAACTGTTCACAATGCTGTGAGTGGCAATAAATTTCCCTGTCTAAGGAAGGTAACTGACCTCTTCAGCTGGAGAATCAGTTCCATTGAACTCTTGCAGAAATTTGGATCCAGAAGAGTTGCAGATGCACCTTAGAGTTGGTAATTGTCATGTTTTTCTTTCTCGTCTCTGTTGGACCAAAAGAGAAGGAGAGAAAATATTTTCTCTGGGTTCTCCAGTTGCTGATCTGTTCTCACTTTAGCTATTCCCCAGCATTTCTGGCTGTCCTGTTCAGATTAAATCCACAGCAGAAACAGCTGAATACATATGTATGAAACGAACTTACACTAATTTCATCTAATGTCATGGATTCACTATGAGTCTGGAAACACTGGGAGTTAATCCATGGCAGACTGGTGCTGATGTTTCTGTGCTGTGCAGGCCAAGAGCTGGGTGGTGCTCAGTATTCCCAGGAATCCACACAAAGGGAGCTGTGGAAGTGCTGTTGGGCTGTTCACCAGTGGCCTCTTTTTGGCAGATTTATTTTGTTTTCCCTGCCTTGCTGCTGTGGGTGTACAAACCACAGCAGGGGAGCAGGGGAACTGCTGGTTGGTCATGGAAGGTTAGCTCTGGTCCCAAAGGCTGAAGGAAAAACCTCCCTAGCAGATATTAGTCCTGTTACAGGCGTAGAACTAAAGACAAACAGAAGCAGGGTAATATGCCATGCTAGCTGGAGCCAAGCCTTTTGTTTCTTGGAAAAAAATACTGAAAAATTTGTAACATGATGCTTGGGATGTCAGGGTTTGCTCAGAGTAACCTGCTCTCAGCCACAGGCAGCTGCCTTCGGCTTTGAACTTGTCCTCATACGACTGCACAAGTGAAAATGGTCCCCATTTCTACCACAGCCAGGCAAGCCTTCTGCATGCTCAGGGCATCAAAGTGTCTCTGACCTCAAAGTGCAGCCTGGGGGGTGTTATTTAGAGGCACATCAGGGCAGTGATATTGAGATTTGACTTGCTTTGGTCACTGGGTGCTCTTTATTGATCAAACCTGCTGGACTGTGGGTAGGTGAGTCTCCTAAGCTATATATTGTATTAATACTAGTGATAAGAGAGCATCCGTGGGTGCTATTACTGATATACATCTTTAGCCCATTAAAATGCAAATTTTGAGGTGTGCAGCAGATAGAAATCTCTGCACCTTAAAGCACTGAGAAGGCTGGCTAATTATGACTCCAACTATTTTTCAGATAAGTGAGTAGTAAGTCATTATAAAATCCGTAATGTGAATCCTTTTATTTCCCTTGTCCCCTGACTATTGAGCTGCAGATAATCTCATAAGGCAGTCTCTGTTTCCAGAATTAGTGCCCAGGGGTTTATTCATTGCTCTAAATTTGAAAGCAAATAGAGCTACAAAAACCAGCCCGTGGTGCCTCTTATTTGTCTAAAGCTACATAAATATGGGCAGCCCTAAGATGTGTAATCTGTGTCAACAAGACCAAGACCAAGGATTTTCTTATCATGTAACTATCTGGTGCCTCTTCAGTTTGCAGAGATGATTTTTGGGTAGTCCTCTTTCTGGTATCTTCCACCAGCAAGAACTTAGAGATCTTTGCCGTTAAATATGCCTCCAGGACAGACCTGCCCTCTTTGCCAGCACAGACTTGCCCTTAGAGGACAGACCCTCTCAGAAATTGCCTAAAACCCTTCCACACATACACCAGCACCCCATGGTCTCCCAGGATGCCAAACTCCCTAGGAAGGTCCTGCCCTGAGCATTTAACTCTGCTGAACTATTCCACCTCTGCAAACAACCAGCAAAAGAACGTGTTTTTAGCATGATGCAGTGGGAAGTTTCCAGGGTCATTTGGGCAATGGCATTCCTGTATGCTGGAGCTGAACGTGGGTTTCTGGACATGTGAGTGCTCAGCAGGCAAAATGTGCCAGAGATTTCACCCCACCTGAATTTACTCTCCCACCGAAGGGTCTCTTGATCTGGTTGTCTCGTATTTTATCATTGCTCCTGTTTGAACACGGATGGCCCCATTGTGTTCCCGTCTACAGAATGAACACAGTTGCTGTGATTAAATAAAGATACTGGAAAAATCCAACCCTCTACTTCACCACTTGTGATCTTCCCATTTAATATGACATTTATGATGACCATTTTTCTCTTTTTTCCTAGTCTTCAACTTTTTTGGCCACGAGATTAACTGTGTATGTGTTAAGCCAGACCTAAGCCCTTGGCAATATGGCAGAGTGGCTTTGTAATAAAGCAGGTCTCAATATTTGCTCCAAACTGAAGAGGAAACTTTTCTTTGAGTTAAAGTTTAGTTAACTTTCCCCATGTCGATTTTTCTTTGACTCTATTTGAAGAGTCCACCTCCAGCTGGCTTTTGAGACACAACCAAGATCTTTGAAAGATCAGCAGCTACATTAAAGGAAGAACAGAGAGCGGTTCCAATACAGCAGGTTAAACAGGAAAGTCAATGTCAGGGGCTTTAATTACAAAAATGACACTGTATGGCTGCACTGATGTACTTTGTGATAGTTGTATGCAGAGCTGGGGAAAGGCAAAGCAGATAACCTCTGTGCAGGGGGCAAACAGGGAGAGATTTATAAATGGCACTGCCTGTTCCAGCCCCTGCCGACTTCAGGGCACACGAGAAAACGCTGCTGAACCCCTTTGCAGTGGGGACTGAGGACCCCCTGTCACCACTGTGGGTTTGGGGTCCTCTCCCACTGAACCATTCCCTGCCCTGGGATTCGGTGGGAGCTCGAGGGCAGCAGGTGAGGGTTCCTCAGCCACACAGCCTTTGAACTGCTCCAGTAAAGGCAAATTCAGCTCCGCAGGCTCGGAAAAGGGGCTCTTTAGTCGTTTGAGGGATGGGGGGGCTGGAGGGGAAAAGGAGAGTTTCTATGCTTAAAAACAAAACAATAATAATAATAAAAGAACACAAAAGAGATGTTCTGGTTTTGAGGCATTTTCTGAAGGGAATTGGAGAAGCTCGGCTGACCGGACAGCACAGCCCCGAGCCGGGCACTGCCGTGCGCGATGCCCGTCCGGGCTCGGAGCTGCTGCCTCTCCTCGGGGCCGGGGCTGTCCCTGCCGGGGGCCGCACACAGCGGGCGTTTGACCTCCGAGCTGGCAGGGAACGGCAGAGAAGTCCGGGCAGCAGGGGGAATAAACGCCTCGGCAGATTAAATACTAAAGGTGTGGGGAGAAAGCGCCTGCGGTGCGCTCGCACTGCGGGGAGCGCTGTCCCGGAGCATCCCCGGCAGCCGCTCCGGGCTCGGCTCGGGGCTCCCCCTCCGCCGCTCCGGGGGGAGCATTTCACGCCCAGGGGCGCAGTGAGGGGCCCGAGTGCTGCTCTCGGAGCAAACCCTTCGGCCCCCGAGCCGCGCCGGGTCTCTGTGTCAAGCCAGAGTGGAAGGGAGACAAGCTAATGCAGCCAAAATTGGCTTTTTCTGCCCCTGGCCACTTCAGATCAATGAGAAGATCTATGGAAACCCTCAGCCTGGAGAAAAGAAAGAAAAAAGCACAAAAGGAAAAAAAGAAAACCTTTCTCCTGAGTGATCGTTTAAGTCCTTCTGACAGCCCTGGAAATGGAATTTCACTTTCTCCTCCACAATCCAAGCCCAGATTGTTTACTCTTATCTGCAAACTTGTCTTCACTAGTTTTTCACCTTCAGTTAATTGATTGATTGCCACAGGATGGTTAGTTAAGGGAGTTGCACACCTGCCTGGGTGCTCCCCAGACACCTGTGGCCCTTCCCCTGAGCCGTGGCCCTGCCTCAACACTGTGGGTGCATATTTGAGTACAAAAACCTGCAGCATCTTCCTGCCTGTTGGTCTGAGCCAGTGTAATATCCACAGAAGATCTTAAGATGTAACAAATATTAGGCCCACATTTGTGGCAGAGGAAGTAAAGGTTCTATCCTGTTATATGAGGTCTTTTTAACTTTAGGAGCTGAGGGAGCCTTAGCAGGACACGAGGAACGTGCTGAAACAGTGATCCCCATAGCAGAGGTTGGTTGTGTCCTGAGTGCAGCACACGACCAGGCTGTAGGGGAGCATCTTTAAATGAAAACTGTAAGTTTAACTGTGTCTTAGCAGAAAGCAATTACCCAGGCTGAAATTTGACCCAGCCAACAGAATTAATACCCCATCATTCTTGAAGAAAAGGCCTTTGGATATTTAGATTTCATAAGCAGATAGAGGACTGGGTTTATATCTCAGGGGAAAGACAAAAAGTGAATAGGAATAGCTCTTGCAGTTGGCTTATTACAGAACACTATTAAGATGTCACCCTTTGGATGGCTGTGCCACAGTTCCCATCACCTCCCTGGCACTTTACAGCTTGATTGCAGATGGTTAACACCTTTGCCCATACAGCTATGATGTTTGCATGCGTAATAAAAAACATCTTGCCCATAAAATATTTTTTCCCGTATATAATTTGTTGTGCCTGCATACTGGTATATATTTTTATTCAATCTTTTACATATAAATGAGTTTTATTGAATAAATGTTGCCATTGTCCATTCCCCACACCATATTTTAGCTCTGTAACTTTAGTGACTTTATGATTCCTCTTCGATTCTATTGCAGTAACAAGTTTGTTTATTGCTTTTTAAATCTCCTGCACTGACACTGTGTAAAATTAAGGACGTGGTTAAATTCTTTATAGTTTTGGAGCGTTTTTAAATTTTCACATTTCCATAAAGCTGGATGATCAGTGTCACAAATCAAGCCCCAGATGTCGTGGCTGGGTCTGAGCTCGTGCCAAGCTGCTGCTCCGCTTCGGTGAGAGGATTAAATACTGCACAAGCATTTTCATCTACTTTTATGGTTTTTCCTCTTGCTTTACAAGTCTGTGCAAATCCAAGCTGGGAATCAGAGGAGGTGTGTGGCTGGCTAGATTTGAAGACTTCCTGAGTCAACCAACTCCCTTCCCTCTGGGAAGGCAGAGGATGTTCTGTGTGTGTGGAACACGGGCCGGGGCAGTGTGGGCTTGAGCAGACTTGGCAGCTGCTGTTGCTGATGTGGTCCACACTCAGCCTGTGACCTCAGCTGCTTCCAGCTGCTCCTTTAGGTGTCTTTGCTGGAGATAGAGGTGCCACTGAAGCCCTTGCAGAGGGACCCCAGGGAGCTGAGAGGTCGCTCACGTGCTGTGACAGTCTGGTTTGACTAAGCAGGGTATCCTGAGTGAGTGTCACCACGGGATTGCCACTGCAGCTGCATCCCAGGCATTGCTGTCTGTGTGAGAAGAGGGGAATGCCATGGAAATCACTGAGAAGGGACAGCTGCCAAGAGGGTACTTGTTTACAGTGTGGATGTAAAATTATTTCGGAGCTGGTGGACAATGTTGGATCAAATACTAAGGTGTTGGTATCAGATTCTGAACTAATTACGTAGGGAAAGTGAGCTCTGTATTGTTCTGTGTGAGTTGGTGCATACACAGGGAGTGCCCAGGGACTCGTGTGGTGGAAGGAGATGTGATCCATCACACGGGTGCTGTGCTGGAGTGGCCCTGAGCTGGGGCAGCCCCTCCCTCAGGGCTACCAAACTCTTGGTTTTGAGGAATCAGTGGTGTGCTAGAGGGTATTCCACAAGGGAAGAAGGAGGCCAAATTTGTCATCTGACTTGTTCACTGTAAATAATTAACTCTGTGAATTGTATCTGTGCAGTGAGGGCACCCTGCAGCTGCTCTGCTGAGCATCCCCCGAGTGCAGCTCTTGCATCCCACCAGCACCAGAACCACCACAGATCAATGAAGCACCTTCTCACAACCCTTCCTGCAGCTTACAACTCGTGGGGGTGCTGCTCCTGTTGCACAAGTGCACCAAATTATCCGGTGTTGAGCCTCAACCGAATTTTTCTGAGAAGCAACATTTCAGAGTTGTTCTTGCTCCCGCAGACACCTGTGGCCACTTCCACTGAACTGATGAGTAGGTTTTAACTGGCATTGCTTCAAACAAGGGACAGACAGCCAGGGTAGAAATTATCATGACTCCAAGGATGTAAAAGGCTTCTACAGAAATGATGGGTATAATCTGTTTTCCCTCATGTCAGGAGGCAACAGACTCATCCTGAAGGAGGGCCCTGTTAGACATTTAGGAACAGCTTTCCTAAATGCTGGGGGTAGGGAAATGCTGAAATAAGACATCACCCTCTCCATGCAGAATGCTTAAAAAGGTTCAAAACTAGGTTATTGAAACATCTGGGACTATAACCCTATGACAGCCATGGAAACCATCTTCCTGCTGCTCCTCCTGATCTGCGGCTTTCCCTGTCCCAGCATTACAAGCCCCACGTCCTCACACGAATTTCTCATGGCTCATCTTTGTAACTCACCAAGGCTGGTTAAGAAGGGCAGTTGTGTAAGGTCTTGCCTGCAGGCTCTGGTACAGAATGAGAACTGAAACTGCCACTGTGCAAGGGACTGATCAAATCCTAATGACATTTCCTTTAAGCCAACAAATTTCTCCTCGGGCCAGTCAGATTTGGGAGTTACTGAATAACTTATTTGAACTCTCTGTGCTTCAGAGTTTCCTGGAAGAGATGACAGCTCAGTACAAATGGAGAGCAGGACACTGTGTCCTGGTTTCGCAGAGGCAGCCCATGTCACTTGGTGCACTGTCCCTGTTGGTTTTCATCAGGGCATTGAAATGACCCAGTTTTCTCCTGCTTTGCTATTATCCTCCCTCACTTATAGGAATTGGTGATACTTAAAGTCATCCTTCTTTGAAGAAAGTCAACTGCTAAGACATCAGGACAGGTAGTGGAAATTTCTGATAAGGGAAAAGCATCCCTAAAAAGGGTTTCTGGCTGGAGTGATGCAGGTTCCTGCAGACAGGCTGCTCGGCTCACTTCCATGACATGATGCACAGGGGAAACAGTGCATGAACAGCCAAAGGGTTTGGGGAGGTGGCAGCCAAAATAAAGGTGTGGGGACAACAGAGGTTGTCATCATTACATCTTTAGACCTCATCCAATACAGGAAAAAACTCCTGATACTAATATTGCACAAACCCACAATATAATCAGCTGCTATTATAGTTCTATTTCTGCTTGAAATTCAAATGGTTTGGATTGAAGCTCACTTTATGTATGTTTTTAAATAAAGTTAATGTGTTCCCTCCTTCCCCTTCCCCCTTCCTCTATACTGTATATAATGAATAACAGGCTTAATCACTGTAGTATCAAGATAGCCTTTTCAGAGCCGTGCAAATGTTCTTTGGTGTATAATTTGTACATGCTTCACTCATCTATTATCATTGTTCTTCCTAAATGAGAAAATGCAAATGTTACACCAAGGGCCCCATCTTCACAGCTTACCAAATATAACTCCTGACAGCAACATGAAGTTGTTTAGCATAATTTTCCTGTTAATAAACTGCCAATTACAGTAATTTAGTTCTTAGTTTCCGAAGACCAAAAGGTATAGGATGATTTCCAGCACCCTCCCAATTAATGTCTCGGTTTATTATTTTGGTGTGTCTGAGAAAACAAAAAAGTAGGGAGGACTCAGTCATTTAAAGATAATACCAATGCATTTTCCTTCCAAAAATTCTGAAGCTTTCACATCTGAGAAGCAAAATGTGATTTTGTGGGTGAGCACATCCCTCCCTATAAAAGAGGTATCTGTATTACACATGAATGTGCGTCAGCTTGAAAAACTACCAAATTAAACTTTGGGAAAGCTCTTAGAAACACCTGCCAGCAATGAAAAACTTTTTTTTTCTTCTCCCAGTAACTTGTTTGTTGTTCAAATGCTTCCCAAACTCAGGTGGTTAAGCAGCACTTTATTAAAGTCAGTGGCAAATACTGCAGGGGAGGTGGGGGGAAGAATATTTAGGGGAATGTTTATGGTTGCTGGGAAAGATTGAGAAGGATTATGTTTAGAAGCAATTATGTTGTGAGCAGCTCTTCACATCCAGTGTTTTCTGCTCAGATCTCAACTTTTCGTATTAAACAGAATTTGCATGAAAACAGAATCCTTGTTTCTTATTTATCTGCTCTTCCTGCTTATTTCCCATCTGCTCCTGAAATCATCACTCTCCGTGATACAACCAAACAGTTTCTGAGGCAAGACAGGCTGGTTTTTTAATTGAGGAGTAAACAATAGAGGGTATCTTGGGAATTAAAAGTCTTACTTTCAGTGCAAGTATCTCAGTGGGTAAATGTGGGAACCAAATGGTTTGGTTTGGGGAGAAGCTGAGGAAGATAAGTGAGCTGGATGGAGCCCTTTGGATACTGACTTTTTCCCCTCCTACTTGGAAACATCTTAAGAACCTGTCCTTGTTTTCTGCTCTATTACTTTTTTCCAGAACACATTCACAGACTGTGAAAGAATTTTGCAAATTTTGTCTTGAGTAATTACACCTCAGTTAGAAAAAGGAAATTAAAACCAACAAAACTGCCCCCAAAAAAGCCAAGTCCCCAAACTCCAAAAAACCAGCCAGGGAGGTTCCATCCTCCCCACCCTGCAGTGCTCTGCAGCCCCAGGAGCCCAGCTGAGCCCCCCTGGCCTGCAGGAGGACAGGGGCAGGCACAAGTGGTCAGACCCCGGCTCTGATGTTTATGGGACATCAAGGAGGCACCTTTGGCAGAGGAATTCCCATTCTCTGGATAAATGTTTGAGCTAAAGCCTGGCCTGGCTTCTCCAAACAGCTGGAGCAGCTTCTTGGGAGGACTCAGTGTTGTCACCGGGCTCTGGAATGCAAATGAATTGGCACAGTCGGGTCAGGCTGAGCTGCTCCTGGAACTCTTCCTCCCTGCAAGCTGCTCCCAGGGCACCCGTGGTGCCATCACCTCGTGCCCAGTCCCCTCTCAGCACTGGTGACCATGTCCCCCAGGACCTTCAGACCCAAACCCAGCAGCCCCTGTGCCCAAATAGCCCCCCCAGCCCACCCCACTGCTGCTGGGAGCCAGCAGAGCAGCCTGCGGGGTCACCACAGCCTGGGGGTCTCCTTCACCCAGAGGCCAGGGCTGGGTCCAGGGTCCTGTGAGTTGGGGTGGTCAGTCTGGAGAAGAGAAGGCTCTGGGAAGACCTGAGAGCCCCTTTTTGTGCTTAGAGGAGCTCCAGGAGAGCTGGGGAGGAACTTTGGACAAGGGATGGGGGGACAGGACAATGGGAAGAAACTCTTGACTGTGGCGGGTGTGGAGGACCTGACACGGGTTGAGCAGAGAAGCTGTGGACTCCCTGTCCCTGGAAGTGTCCAGGGCCAGGTTGGATGGGGTTTGGAGCAATTTGGTCTAGGGAAAGGTGTCCCCACCCATGACAGGGGGTGGAATAAGACGAGTTTTAAGCACCTTTCCAATCCAAACCGTTTCATGATTAACACCAAGACAATCCTACACAAGCCAGAGTCCACAGCAAGACATGCTCTTGGCAGAGAAATTGTGATGGCTTTGAGGGAAAAAATCCAAGTGAACTCTGGGGACTTTACTCAAACAGGGAGCTCACTGCTGGTTGCATGGCTTTGATGTTGATGGTGTTCACCTGCTCAGCCAACACCTCCCCAGTGCAAGGGCTCCAAGGAGAGGTTCCTCCAAAGCTCTGAAAGCTGCACTGAAACTCAGCTGTTGAAGTTATGAGACTTTAAGAAGGTGCAAGTGTATGTGCCAGGAAGGTACTTTTTCATAAGCACATACTATTAATTGCACTTTAAAAAACCCAACTCAAGATCTGCAGTTATAGGTATTTTTCAAGATACTCTTGAGTATTATGAGATTAATGGAGACAGGGCAGTTTGTAACTGGTACATTAATTTTAATCACTTGGCTCAGTTTGTATTAATGAGAGAGAAGTGGGTGAATCCTACAGACAGATGTGAGAATATGTACCTTAAAGGCATATGTGGTGATTATGCGTTTTGTGTTTGAAAAGTATTGCTAAGCACTGGAAATAAGTGACAACTGAATTTCTGAGCTGGACACAGCAGCACACAGGGCAGAGAGGAATTGCTGGAACCACAGCAGTGCCACTTCTCTATTAGGTTAAGCAAATTCTGAAATAAATCTGGAGAGTGAAATAATTGTATTTCTTCCCACAGAGGACCTTCCTATGTGCGCATTGGGAGTGTGCTGGGATGGATTTGCCTGTGCTTTCACCACGAGTGAGGGTTTATGAGCATGTTATGGGTTTTCCTTCATACACTTGAGTGTTTGGTTGGAGCTGAATGAATCAGATCAATCACATCACTTTTCAAGTGCCTTTGCTATAATTTTTTATTTTTTATTTTTAAATTTATAGAGTTGAGACTTAGGGCTCTGTGCTGTTTCCTTGCTGGCCTTGAAGCCAACAAGAGCTCTTCTTTTCTAGCCTGACCTCTCTCCCCTGCCCTCCCTGCAAGCTCCTTGCCATAGCCCGAGGCTGGAAAAGCCTGCCAAGGGGCTGCCCTGGAACTGGTGTCAGGATATTAAATGGAAGAAGGAAAGAGCTTTAACTGGGAGTGACACCCCCGAGAATCTGACCTGGGGCACCCCCTCTGTGCCCACCCATCACACAGAGCAGGGCGGGCAGAGGGGCTGCTGCTGCCACCCTGAGTGTGTGCTGGGCTCCTCACAGCCCCCAGGAGATCGAAAGGGATGGCACAGGATGAGCTCTCATCACTGGGAAGCCCACAAATGTTTGTAGTTATAATTAGGAGATGTTCTAACACTCCTATTAACCTGATTGATGTGGAGTCTTGGTAAGGCAGGAAACCGATTTTTCCCCAAGTGACTGCAATAGAAGATCCATTTAGTTTGAAATGGAACTTAAAAGGAGTGCAAATTACTGATGATCCCTGTAACCAATGAATAAGTGATTAGGTGGAAGAAACCCTCAAAAGAGGCTGTATGTTCTGGGAGGCAGGCAGTGTTTTGTCCTACAGAGAGGCCCACAGCAGAGTCTGGAGAGCCTGGACAGTGCCACTGGTCCAGAGCAAAGCTTGCTGACACTGCCCCACCGTCACCTGCTATCACATTTAGGATGTCTGACCTAAAAGGATGAGACTGTTCTAGAGCTGTGAGCAGAAAAGCCACGTCAAAAGCCAGGCTGGTTTCCCCAGTGCCCCCACCCGAGGGTGTCATTCAGGAGCAGGCTGGTGTCTGTGTGGTGTCGAGCTGTCCGTGCCACCCTGGGGCACTGCTGTTTCCAGCACCCTGTACCACCTTCCCTGGCACCACGAGGAGGTGCCCTGGCTGACCTAAGAGAGCAACAAAGAAATCTGCTCTCTTTTGAATGAGATTCTGGGGGGAAATGGGTGCTTTTCAGAAGGCAATGGTTTCTGTTCAAGGCACCTTGTCCAAACCACCAGGGATGCTGCTGTGGCTCTGCACTGTGGTTCTGCACTGTGGCTCTGCACTGGACTCTGCCCTGTGGCTCTGCACTGTGCCAAGTTTCTGGCTTGCACAAGAGCTTGTGTGCCTCAAAGCTTATTTTGTTCTTCAGGTGTATTCTCTGGTTCAATAAAAGCTCGTGGCTCTCCATGCAAGCCTCGCTGTCTCTGCCACGAATTAAACTCCTGCTTTCAGAAGGACTTGGTGTTGACCTTAAAAACCTTGAAAACCTGTTAATGTTAGGCAGGCTGAAGAAGATAGATAGAGCCAGAGTGGGTCATGCTTTACTTGTACACAGGCAAACAAAGTTCTGTTAATATAATCAAAGGACAAAAATGAGCTCTAAGTAGATGCAATAAAGCCACAATGACAGTTATTGGACAGCACTTTGTCCCATGATTATTTATGTATTAGTTGAAGCCACAATAAAATTAAAGTCACCCTCACTAAACATACAACACTTTGTATTTTGACAGCACTTCATAAACATTAATGAATGAAGCTGAAGTAAACACTTCTCTAATATCAACCTTTCCTGAACTGATCTGCAAAGGCAGATTAAAGGCAATGAGGAGCACACTGCAGTTCAAGCACATAAAACCCATCATCACCTGTTCAGGACTTGAGGGTGGGGTGGGGAAATGGACCTTCCATCTGCTGCAGGCCCACTAATGAAGTACCGGAAGTCACAGCTCTGGGCCTTGTCATTTGAACATTATACTAATGTAGGGTAAGAAGGTTCAGGATTCAAATGTGGGACAAAAGGACCTTGCAAGGCTCAGGGGGTTTGGACTTACAGTGATCGAGAAAATCTGTGCTTAGGTGCTGGGAAGAAAAAGAAGGACATTTTACCCCAGGCTGATCTCAGATCTCAGTGGTCAGTTGTCAAAGCCCAGGTGATGCCACCTGCAGGGTGTCTGTCCGTGTGAAAATAACACAGGGTGTGAGCTCACACTGCACAGCAGCAGGGGAGGTGGGCACAGCTGGCACACCCAGCCAGTGCCAACGGGGTGATGTCTGCAAGGAGGGTGGAGAACCACGTGCTGGCCATGGGGGTTTGGGCAGCAGATGGTTTTGGGCTGATCCCCGTGCTCAGCAGGAGCAAAGAGCCCTTTGCTGGGAGCTGGGGGTGCCAGTCTGTGCCACGGGTGGGCCCTGGGGCTGCTCTGCCCATGGCAGAGCCAGGGAGCACCAGGCTGGACCCAGGAGGGGCCAGGTACTCACAAGCCAATTTTTGGAGGGTCCTTCCCACAGAAGTGCTTCTTGTCTGAGTTTTGGCCAAGCAAAACTCGAATATCTGAAAGTTTTGTTTTGCTGAACACACAGGAACTCCTGAGAGCAGGCTAAATTCCCCAAAAAATACAGACCAAAAACTTTCTTAGCATCTTAATGATCCCTTTGGGAAAGCTGGCCAAGTCAGAGAGTAACATTCAGTAAATCCTTGTTATCTGTGCTTGCTTTACTAATGAGCCCGAGTATCATATTGAAATCCCTGTAGCCGTGTCTCATATCTTGGCTGCCATGAAAAGGAAATATTTCCCTCCAGCACTTGCTGCACATCACGGGCAGCTCAGACGGGCTCCCCAAATGCCTCTCCTGTTATTAGGGTCTTGTGGGGCTCTGAATGGTCCCTGGGATGGATGGGGTGGTGGAGGCCCTCAGAGGGCAACATGTCAAAGCCAGAATGTTACAGCTGTTGCAGGGTAATTGAGATCCTCTCTATTTACACAGGTCTGCCTTGGAAACACTCCTTTAGCAAAGGCTGCATTGGATGAAGGGCTTTCCTCCTCAGATCAGGGCAAAGGCAAATTCAAAGAGCGAGAGGAAAGAAATAGAAAGGGGAGCTGGAAAAATGAAACAGGACATTTCCAGTTTAGCCCAGCTAATGGCTGTGGATGTTGTTTGGAAGCAGATGGATGAGACTCCATTCTGGAGTGGGGATTTTTCACTGATATGGCCCATTTTCTTTTGATCAAGATGATCAAGCAACATTTTCCTGAAAGATTATTTATAGTAGGTTCAAATCCTAAGAATGTGCATTTGTTGGGTGAGGCTCTCCTTCCTTGATGTGTTTCACTGCTTTTTCAAGCTGAATTAAGAGGAACAAATAATTATTTGTAGTTTCAGGTAGGTCTGTGTCCCCTTATGTCATTAGCAAAACCAACAGGCTCAAAGCTGTGCTGAGGTTGTGTTTGGGGAGCTGTGCTTGGTCCCCTGTCCTGAGCAGGGGCTGGGACTGCCACGGGGAAGGCAATAGGATTTGAGAGGAGAAACAACCTGGCAGCTTAGCAGATCACTATATTTTTAACTTCCAGCCCCTGGGAATACTCCTAAAAGAGCCAGAGGAAATGGCATGGGTGGCTGTGAAGAGCCTTGCAGGGAAGGTGTGTGTCCAAGGAATTGTTGCTTTGGAGAGCAGGGGCTCTCTCTGTGTGCAGCAGTTTTTATGTCCTGCTGCCTCATTATCTCAGTAACTTATTATAGTTTTATGTCTGTGTTGTGCTGCAAATGGACTGCCCATAATCCCCTTTTTATAGACTTAATCTGGCGGGTGATCAATGCCCCCAGAGTCAGCACAGCATCCTCCTTGGTGGTGGGGGAACAGTGGGAGCAATTCCTGGGCAAGCTGCAAACACCCCTCGTGCCTGGGGTTTAAAATCCCTCTATTCCCATCTCCCTTTTAGTCGGTGTTGGGCTGACATTCCTGTGTGCTGTGTTTACTTCTGGAAAGATCCCTGCCAGCTGTCCTAGCTGCAGTGTTCTGTGTGCACACTGAGAGAGGCTCATTTACATCCCCTTTGGAACCTGCAAGTTAACGTTGGGCAAGACTCTGAAGCTGCTTTTGGAAGATTTTGGTAGCTTAGGTACTTACTGAGACGTGCTGGAGGAATTCTGGAAACCGCCTTCTCAAACATTCAGGCAAGTAACTATTACAATTTCACATTACCTGTACACACAAGCCAGTTAATTTGTTTTCAGTGAACATTTGTACAAGTGAATTATTCACCCATCTGCAATATTTATCTTTAAAATGACTAGGCAATTCAGCTCTGTGTGGAGATGTGCCTCCATATGAATTCATAAATCCATGATCACTGGCAGGACATTTTCTGCCACAGCTGATGATCTATTTATTCTCCCTTTTCTTCTCTCCAAGGGTTAGCCCAGGCCCTCCTGCTTTGACGTGAACTGCAAGCACACAACGTGTGTAACGTTTAACACTTCCCAGCTGGACCAGGAGGCTGCAGCAGCTCTCCCCACCACTGCAGCTTGGCAGGTGAGCACCTCCAGGTTATTGGGAAGCAGCAATTTTGTGCTGGTTTTTTGTTTCTTTTTTCCTTTCACACAGCAGACTTAATGAGCAGAAGGGATTATGTGATGAACTGAAATTACTGAGCTAAATGTGGACTTGCAAATGCAAATATGAAGCCTTTGCTACTGTCAGTGGGCAGCTGTGAGCCTTCTGGCAGAGGGGCTTTCTGTGCAGGGGTGCCTGGAGCTCCCACTTTCTGGGGCAGCACAGAGAGGGACTTCAGATCCCTGCTGGGCATGTTGAAAATAACCCCACCAAAGCTGCCTTCCCTGGGACTGACCCAGACCTGGGATTGCCCAGGGTTGGCACTGCCCCTGGCAGGGAAGCAACTGGGATTGCTCTGAGTTTAGATGGTCAATGATTTTTGTGGAGGGAAAAGGGGAAGAGCAGTGCTGGCAATTGATAGTCACCTAAAGTAATGATTCAGAAAGTCGTTTCAACAGCCTTGCCCTGAGACAGTCTGGGCTTTGAAGAGCAGTGAGAATCTTTTCTCAATGGTTATTCTGTGTGGTCATTAATGAAACCACTCTTTGCCAGGGAAGATCCAGGTTTATGTGCTTGAGGGACTCCACCATACGAGGGCTTAATCTCAACTTGCATGAACTTGGGGAGTTCCAGCCAACTAAGCCATAATTTCCATAACCTTAGGAAGTAATCCTGAATTTCCATGTGTTTGAAGAGCAGATTTGGTTAAGCATTTACTTAAGACACACATCCTGTGGCTATACCAACACCTCCTGAAGTGCAGAGGGCTGAGTAGTGCACTGAACCACACTGAGCTTTTCCCCAGCAGGTAGGAAGTGCTACAGGGCCACTGGAGTCTGGCTGCTGGTATGCAGCATGCAAAGAACTGGACCTGAATTTCTCTCCAAAAACTCTCTTTCTTCACATATTTTCTTCATCCCTTTCCTAAAAAAAGAGAAAAAAAAAAAAAAGAAAGAGTATTTTCTTCATGTGCAAAGGAAAGGCTGGATTTGCCCCAGCTTTAAATTATGCTGAGCTGACTCATGGATCTTGCCTTGGAAGTGAAGTGGCTCTCTACAGTAAAGAGACATGAGAAGAAAGCAGCTAAAACACTGTAACCTCTTTCCCCAGATTTTAGGATTTCAGTTCTGCTGATGCATATGTAGCCTTTGTTCATGTCTACATGGAGAGGAGAGTTTTACACTCCAACTTCAGTATCTGAAAGTGAGCAGAGTGCAGCTGCAGCTGTAGTCACACAGCAGAAGGGACCAATACCCACTCTGCCTCTGACAGGTAAGTACCCAAAAAATAACCTGATGGAGAGTAGAAAAGTCTTCTCTTGTGACAGGAAAGATGTGCCTGGTAAAGGGGGAGTCTAAATCCAAGTTGTCCTGCATCAGTCAGAGCCCAGCTTTCTAACCTGTATAATTTTGTTCTCTCCTGTGCCCCATCCACACTGCTCTCATTAGAAGGGTGACTCAGGGGGCAGTGTGACATTGCCAACAGCGACGGGGCAGTTGTAGGAGAACCTGCAAATTAGCTTTGAAGTTTCCTGCAGTCTTAAAGGTTTTATGGTAATTTTCCATTTCTGCATGAGCATATTTGCATTTTGCAAGCCAGGTGAGCTCTGATCATCTGTCAGGTGTTGCCAATCTGTTGTCAGGAGGGTAGAGCCATCAGCTGAGACACTTGTTAATATTCCTGTGCCCCTTGTCTCTAATGAGCTCCTGGAAGTTGGCTCCTGGGAACTGATCATGGATATTCCAGGGCAGAAAGGGCATTAAGGCATCAGTCTCAACTGGTGAACCTCCCAGACCTAGTCTGCAGAATGCCGTGGGCAGCCAAGCAGGAGACACTGCCTGCCTGCTGCACTGTGGGGTGTTCCTGACCTGCTCCAGCTCTCTGCTTCCTTTGCAAGTTCATTCACTCTGACTGAGGCTTCTCCTTCTGTCCCATCCCTCTCCAGCCCCACAATGCAGGAGTCTCTGGCTCTCTGGGCACTGCCTGCACCTCTGCAGACCCCATCAGCCCAGCTGTTTGCTCAGCCCTCCTCCTCTGCCCCCTCCCTGCTGCAGCAGCACGAGGGGCTCTCCCACCCCTTCTTGTGGCTGTAGCCCTGGCAGTCAGTGGCACCTTTTCCTGCCTCATTGCCCTCTGTGCTTTCAGATCATGCAAAAATTCACACGAACTCAGAGTTCCTCCTCTCTCCCACGGCCCCAGCTGAGCTGTGACCGGGTGTCACCACAGCCCAGACCTCATTTCTTAGCCAGTTCTTTGTCCAGTTGATTGTTTCACCAGCTCTATTGAAGCTCATGTAAATCCTACCCCCAGTCTCACTCTTGCTCTCTCCTTCTGTCCCCTTCTCAGACATATGAATCAAAGTTTATTATTGATCAGCATTTAATGCCAGGCACAAGGGAAATCTGCTTTCATGTAACATGAAATATTAAGAAAACATTCATGAGGGCAAAGGAGAAGGTTGCAAACATCCTGGGCAGCTCTTTCCTCCTGCTCCAATCCAGGACTAAGGCACCAGGCAGGGGATGGGCTTTTCAGCTGCATTGGAATGTGGATTTGACTCCTAAAGTCAGATTTGGAAAAAGTCGAGGGACTTACCCCTCAAAAGGACTGACTGAGAGACCTCAGCTGCTTTTATCCTCTGTATGCACAGGATGGTTTCTCAAACAGTGGTGCTCAGAATTTCAATATCAATCATTTTACCAGACCTGAACAGGGTAACCACTTGCAAATGCTGTGCCTCATTTAGCCAGACATTCACTCCTGTTCTGCTGTGTGTTCCCCATGAAAGCACAGTCACATTTTGGTGGTACAGACTGGTGCTTAGGAAGCAGAAGCTGAGCAGAACAGGTCAGGTGAGTGCCCATTTTGGTTTCAGAGAGACGTGGGCTTGCTGGAAGCTGCTCCTCAGAAAACTCTCAGGGTAGAACTCAAATGCTGCAAGTGCCTTCCTGTTATTCTCCTATTAGGTTAGGGACGTGGTGAGGGAATAAATAAGGAATTCAGGTGTAAAGAAAAGAACCAGAAAGTTCAATGCAGTTGAATCTGTTTGGGGGACTTTGGAATCAATCAGATCACTTTGTCTTCCTTTTAACCAGAGCAGAGAGATCCCACCTGAGCTGCAGTGAGAGCAGCAGCCCCACTCTGCTGTGTACAGGTAATACAGAGAGAGAGCTAAAAGAGAAGGATAGGGGGAAAATGAAAGATAGAAGAGGAATGCAGGATGGGAAGAGCAGAGGACCCAAAGAACACAAACATAATGAGAATTGCAGCTATAAAATAAAAAGACCTAAGAGTACTTTGTTGTGAGATTAGTTAGTTCTGAGTAGACAGTGGAGCAACTCCACCAGGCACATCCAGCTACTCTGGCTGCACAAGGCACTGCTGAGTGCACTCCTGGTGCCCTGGGCTTGATGTTCTCCTGGGTTATACCTGCCTTTGATGTGGTTTGTGCAGGTGAGTGTGAGGGAAGATGATGCACTTTGAGAGCAATTGTCAGGTAATAGCAGTATATAGGAAAAATAGGGCTAAAAAAATTATGAGAGCTGCCTAATCTTCAGATCTGTCATTGTGCTTCAAACATCAGCTGGTGCTGGGAGAAAAAGCCACTCGTGGCTTTTTTTTTATCATGAACTTTGAAGAAGCTTCAGTGTTTACCAGTATCTGCTGATTGTTTGATCTTCAAGTTAAGTGTAGCCCCTGATAGATTTATGAGCTGCTGAGAGGAAGAGAAGCAGAGTTATGTTTTTCCCACACTGTGGAGCACCCAGAGATGCTGCAGTCTTCTAAATCATTATTGCCTGGTAGGGAAACTTCTGTTTTCACTGCTGCTGGGTGACAGTTCATTTTCATTTTGCTTTCTGAGGATCCTCTCAACAATGACCCTCAGTCTGTGTAAGTGGGAATATAAAGCAATTGACATGAAATCAGTATTAATTCAGGACCGTGTGGGATTTTTCCTCCTCAGGTATTTATCAGGGTGTTACAGTTGGGCGGCCTGAAGCTGAGGAGCTTCCAAATGCAGGATTCTGGGGCTCAGAGGGATGTTCCTGAGCAAGCACAGCCTTGTCAACAGACGTTTGACCCCATGAGACTTGGGTTTTATTTCTGGCTTTGCAAATTTAACCTTGAGCAAGTGATTTTATAGCCCTCAGCCTCAGTTTCCTGAGCTTGAAAAGACACTGATGGCACTGCCTTCCTTTGCAGCACGCTGTGCTGTTTCACGGAGGTGTGTAATGAAAGTTTAGCACTCGTTGTTGCACCCAGGCAGTGCTTTCCCAGCAGCAACAGGCAGTGGGGGGAGAGGCCCATCCTCCTCCAAGGAGGCTGCCCGTGGAGCATGACCCTCCTGGGTGGGAGCAGAGTGCCAGGCTGAAGCCTTCTCTGCAGGTCTGCCTTCTGCATGCTGTGCCTCTGAGAGGGATGGAGGCATTTACTTGCCAGGACTGTTAATCTGGCACCTTTAACCAGGTAGCTATAAAAAGTGGAGAAAAAAATGATGAATCATCAGTCTCAGGTGCTTGGCAAGTGCTCTTGTTAGAGACTCTTTGCAATGGTCCATAGCTTTAGTCTGCTAAGAGCAATTCTGTTCACCCTCTTGGCTGCCCAGCAGATGAGCAAAATTACTGACAGCAGAAATATTCCAAAACAGGGATATTAAGCAAGCACACTGGTGACTGATGGCTGCTGCTCTCCCAGTGGAGTTATCACTCATGTGATTTAAGTTCACTTCAGTGACATTTCTGCCCTTGAGGATTTCTCTCCTCCTCTGCAGCAGTGTGTGCACTTTCCTTGAAGTTTTGGGAGGATCTTCCCACTGCAGGGCTGCCTTTCCATCAGTGTCACAGGCAGCAGCAGAGCAGGGCTTGGCAGTGACAGCAAATGTCACAAATATCCCAGTGCCTGAGTTACAACTCTCTGCTGGCCACTTGACCAAAGCTCAGGTCCTGATGTCACACTGGAGAGTCCTCAGCTGCCCTGAGTGTCCACAACTGAAACAGCAGCTTTTGGCAAAGGGGAGTCACACTGACTTCACAGAAAGAGGCTGGGGAGGACCTTCAGCTCTGAAATGGGTTTCCCTCCCAGACCTTGCTGGCTCTCGGGACGCACTGGCTGGAGTGGTGTGATGGGGGTCACCACAGCAGGGCTCCTGGGAGCAAGAAGAGGCAGAGGAGCTATTCCTGCTATGTCGGCCAAGGGAAGGAATAAAGACATCCCCTGACATCAGTGTGTGCATCAGAGCCTATAAATAGGTGACTAAAGGAAGCTCTTAGAGTAGCAAACTAGGAAAGTGTGATGTAACAGCTTCATTATCATATTTATGTGTTCCTAATCACACTCTGCTGACATCACTTGCAAGCCTAGGATGGATTTCTCTATAATAGGATCAAGTGTATTTGATCTTAAGCCGTTTTGAACACGGAGCTGAAATGAAAGGTGAGACTCAGAAAAGATCATGAAAATTATTGCCTGAAGTTAATACTGAAAGTATTTTCTTCTAACGGAACTTTCTTGCTGTGAATATGAGACCCATTTTCTGGAGTCCATCTGTGAATTCATAACACTGTGGGAGCTGGGACTGAGGACCAAGGATCTCACAGGTTGGGTTGGCCATGTGCTAAGCAAAGCTGCAATTATAGGTGGGGAAGTGACTTGTGGCAAAGGGAAGAGTAATCCTCCTGCATAAATTATAATATTGACTGAAATTATATCAGTGTCTGGACTGAGAGACTGCTGGTCATCTCCAGCCTTGAAGGAACTTTGCCTTCTGTGCTCAGTGTTGGTTTCAGTCGCTGGTGATTCTCAGTGGCAGTTGTCAGAAAAATCTTATCTGGGATTCCTTATCTGGGCAGGATGAGCTGTTGTAGGAAAGCTCCAAGGAAAAGAAGCTGGTCTTTGTCAGAACATGGCAAAGTGAGACACAGAGCTTAGGAAAGGATTGTTCGAAACTTCTTCTTGTCCTCCTGTGCTTGTCAGAGGCTGACAGGTCAGTCCTGCAGGCTGGGAGTGCCGCTGACAGGACTGGAGGTGTATTACAAACTTCTCCTAGGCATCAGATGATTCCCACAGTCACCACAGAAATGTATCCCAGGAATCTCCTGCCACTTCCCGTGGGTTGCAGAGAGCTGGAGGTGCTTCAGCACCAGTGACATCTGCATTCATACTGTGTAAATGCATCACAGATCGACCCCCTGCCTTGTGCTGCAGTCAGAAAAGTGAACTTCTGCCATTAGTGGGTGCACTGGTTTTCGATGTGTGCTCATCACAGATGCAAACCCCGAGTGCACAAAACAAAAAAAGGCATCTTAAGAAATCTGGATTTCAGTTGTGTGCTCGTACTTTGGTTTGCACTTTGACCTCTCACACCAGCAGAATCAAACACAGCTGAGTCTCAAGCTCTTGGCCACCAGCCCTGGGTGACTGTCCCTCCTTGGGGAGAGGTTGGGTTTGCCACACTGGCTGGTGTAGAGGAGGTGGCCCCGCAGTGTGAGAGCACATTAGAAGCACTGCAGGACAGCTGCTCCAAGAGGTCCTGTTGCCAGAGAGGTTTGGTTTGGGGGCAGTCAGTGATGACAGGAGAAAATGAGCAGGAAGAGGTAGAGGAACCATGCTGAAGAGTCTTACTGAAGTTTTCGATTGACTATTAGTCCTATTCAAAGCTGCAGTATGAGCACTGCTGGCAAATGTGCAGAGTTCTGGCTTTGGGAACTGTCACTCACAGTTGGTTAAATAGTCCTTTGGCTGGACCAGAACAGGGGGTAACAGCTTAAAGGTGAGAGAGGGGGCACTTGGATTAGATGTCAGAAGAAAATCCTTCTCTGTGAGGGGAGGTTGGCACAGGTTACCCAGGGAAACTGTGGCTGC
Organism: Formicarius rufipectus; assembly: GCA_013399695.1. NCBI lineage: Eukaryota > Metazoa > Chordata > Aves > Passeriformes > Formicariidae > Formicarius > Formicarius rufipectus. Next base: position 3,418,599 of record VXAU01000639.1, read on the forward strand.
CCCATCCCTGGAAATGTTCAAGACCAGACTGGACAAGGCTTGGAGCAACCTGGGATAGTGGAAGCCCACGGCAAGGCGTGGAACTGGAAGAGATTTAAGGTCCCTTCCAACCCAAACCGTTCCAGGATTCCCTGGTTCCATCCCTCTGTCTTTGGTGGCCAGCCCAGCTCCCTGCAGGATTTCTTGCAGCTCAACTGCAATCTGTGCTCCCTGAGCAGCACCTCAAAGTGCTGCCAGGGGGGCTGGCAAAGTTAAAACCACCTTGGCATAAAACTGCCCAGCTTTATCCTCCCCATAAATTTGTCCAAGGACTGGGAGTGTTTTAAGGCACATCAGCCTAAAGAAGTTTTAGGGAGCGCTGGAAAAGAGCAATAGAGCTGCAATTTACAGCCTGGAACATTCACCTGGACAATAAGAATCCTGGTGCATTGAGCTGAAAAATATGCTGCAGTGTGTGGTATTGGCTTGTTTGCAATAAACCACCAGCCCAGCACGTTTTATTGGGTTTGCAGCCATTTATTGTTTTGTTTTCAGAAATACAGTATGTAAGCAAAACTGATAAAATAGTTTATTGCATGGCAATTGCTCAAGAAGGGAAAGACTTATCAGAAGAGGTATCTCTTAAAAAGTATTCAGTGGGTCTCTGGTATTAGGAGACAAAACGGAGGGGGTGGTTGAAGACCATCATGAGTTCTCCACTGGCTCTAGTGGGGTTGGATGGAGAGTTTTTCTCACAGGGCCAACTGCCTTGTGAGCTTTGTCAGTGGGAGCTCAGGGAAGTCCAGAGCACAAAGCAGAAGCAGAGTGTTCACTACTGGTTGTTTATCAGGCTTTTATTAAAGGGTTTCAGTCACCCAGTGAGAGAGCAGAGGGAGTCCCAGGACACCTCTGAGACCACACACAGGAGAGCAGCAATTTGACTAACAGCTGTTGCTGTGGTTCCCCTGCCCCTTCCTTTGGATTCTTCTGCCATAATATTAGATGTGCTCGTTCATATTCAATTTTAGACTCACCAAAGCCTTATGGACTCGCTCCTCTTCTTACCTGGGCAGTGTGTGTCACTGCAGTGCATGATGAGGATCCTGGATTTCAGTGCTTGTACAGAGGGACTTGTTAATGACAAAGGAGTAATTAATGTCAGCCTTACAGGTTCAAGTCCAAGGAGATGTTGAAAGAAGATCACCAGAGTTGTCATTATTGAGGACAGATTTGTTTACCGTAGTTTATACTGGGAATTTTACCAGAAAGCTCCAGAAATGGACAAAACAGATGGCAAAATGTTGTAGCAAACCTTAGAGACCTGATAGTCTTGGAACCTTTTTTTCTCTCCTTTGTCCACGGTTAAATAATTTATGTTGGTCTTCAAGTGCCCCAGAGCAGCTCAGCACGAGTGTCTGGTGTGTTTGCAGGAGCAGTGTCACCACAGCCTCTTCCTGCTCAGCTTCTGGCCACCCCAGCACTCAGGGAGGAGCAGCTCCCCCAGGGGACAGCAGAGTTTTGAGGGCGAGTGTTGTGTTCGTATTTCCAGCCCCAACCATCAAGGCTCTCCTCCATCTCCTTCATTTCCATGTGGGTGAGAACAATCAAAACAAAAGACCATCCAAACAAAAAGCCCCCTCACCTCCTGACCTCCCAAAAGTGCAGGTGGAATTGTTTTTGGAGGTACAGAACAGCTGTGGACATAATCCCCAGTTTTGGACATGCAAGTTTGGACTGTCAGCCATGGAAGGAATACTTTGGGGAGCCAAATTCCTCCAGCACATGTCAAGTGTCTCCATGAACTCTCCTCCTGCCCTGAATCAGGGAGGAGTGTTTGGGGCACAGTTTCAGCAGCTGGCAGTGTGTGTGCTGGTGGCTTTTCTGCTCGGCTGGAACCCAGCTACCCACCCAGCTGCCCACCCAGCACTGCCCCTGCAGTCCCCCCAGCGCCCCCCAGTACCCCTCCCGCACCC
>VXAU01000639.1:3420734-3459265 GCA_013399695.1 Formicarius rufipectus
CAGCACCCCCCAGTACCCCCCCAGCGCCCCCCTGGTGCTGCCGGCCCCGCTCCGGGCTGTCAGTGCCCTGTGTGATGCCCCCCCTGCAGCCTCAGCGTCCCAGCCCAGGGACTGCACCGGGCTGGTTCCTCACGGCTCAGCCTTCAGCATTCCCGTGTTTCTGGGGGCACTGGAAATCCCAGGGAAACCAGGAGCTTCGGAGCAGGGAGATGACTTCCCGCAGCTCTCACTGACCAAGAACTCTCTGCAAATTTATATTCTTAGCTACAGCACTTGCTCAGAGCTAATGAATTGGGCTGGGACAAACAAATCACTGTTTCAGCTGTTAAATTTCTCATCCAAGGATCTGTTCTCAGCAGTGTGGTTCAGCAGAAGAAGCTGGGGTGGGTTTTTTTCCTTTTCTTTTCTGGGTTTTTACTGAGTTTCCAAGCCCATGTGCAATTCCACATTGCTATTTCTGTGCCTCTGGGACTTCTCACACCAAACCCATGCTTCAGTACACTCTCCCCTGTGTGCCCACATACTCTCCCTTTAATCTCTTTAGCTTGTGAGTCAAAGATTTATTAGAGTGAGGAGGAAGCAAATCTTTCAAATCAAAATGAGAACTTCTCTTCTGAAGGAATAATCTGCATCCCAGCAATAATGAGCAATTCCAAGAAGTCGGCAGCACTTCAATAACAGTCCTCCTCTTGTTTATCCCAATAGATGTTAACCCACATTTTGGAGAACTCCTTTTCACACTCCTAAGATCATCCTTGTAAAATGACAGATTTCCTGACCTTTTCCCTCTTCAGAGGCTTTTCACTGAGCAGGGCTGTTCTACAATAATTGTTGATAGCACTCCTGAAACCCAGGTGCTTCCAGCTGAACCTCCAGCAGAGCAGAGGTCTTTGTTTCCACAATGGGAAAATCTCTTGACCCTTGTTGAGTGCCATCAGAAATTACTATAGATGCATTTCTTCAGATATATATTGTTGTAGAAATAGAAGTTTATTGGAAAAGCAGGAGAGAATGATACAGCTCTTTCCTTGGAGTGATTTTTATGGGGTTCAGAGCTTTCCATGCATAAGGGCAGGAGGATTGTACCAGGGGAATAAAATTGTCTTCTAAAAAGAGGCAAAGGTTGAAAGCAGTAGAAGGAAGAATTCTTGCCCAAAAGTTCTTATTCAAGCAAAAAATCAGGTCTAGATTTTATTTAGGATGCAACCAAAGGCTGTCAGCACACTAAATATGGGTGGGATTTTAACATGAGGCTTGTTGCACAGTGCATAGATTGGAACATATTCACTGCTCAGTATCATTAATGCAATTGGAAATTAACTCTCTGATGTAACTTGTTTATGAAAGCCTGTTAAAATTGCTCAGCATCAGAACTGCAAAGGCTTGTGCTGTGTTGGTTCCTGATGGGAGAATTTTTGTAAATCTTTGTGCCCCTTGATTAAATTCTGCAGTTAATGAATTCAGTGTGGGTTTCGGATTCTGCTGTTTTGAGACACAGAAAAAATACAGATTTTCCAAATGGCTCGTTATAAACTGTTGGAATTAATCACAGCACACCCATGTTTTTAAACCAGCGAGATCAAGGGTTGAAGGTGAGACAGCAGCAGAGCTGCCTGGCTATAAATATTGATTTTCTTGGTCCGTCTTGGTAGGTCTTGGCCCCTCCTGACTGCTGCCTGCTGCCAGCTTACAGCACAGGCATAGCAGCATGTCTTGGGAGCACCCCCAGATTAGGCAGGTGGTGGACACTGGGCTCAGCCTGGAGCTCCTGGCCCCACAGTGATGCTGTGGGAGCCTCGTCACACAGCAGAGAGCACTCATGGGGTCACGAGATCCACCCCTAAGAACTGAAGATCTCCTGAGGACTCTCAGACCACAGACAATCCCAGAGATGAGCAGATCCCCACAGGGACGTGCGCCTAAATGGGGACTTTGGGCACCTGCAGGGGATGTGAGTGAGCAGCTGGAGGCCTCTCTGGGCTCTTCCTTCCCACGAGGAGCTCTCTGGACCATGGCCACGAGTGAGGGGTCAGTGCCACAGCACGGTGGTCTCATGGCAGCAGCAGCAGCCTCCTGGCTGTGAGCAGGGTCACTTTGTGTGCTGCTCGGGGAGATGAAATCCCCCAGAGTCCTGACCTTCGCTGCTGTGGTCATATCAGTGTCCAGGGCCCTGAAATGAGAACACAAACCAGTTTCCTTACCAACACTGGTGCAAGCAGAGCAACCTTCCCTGCTGCCCTGTGTGGCTCCTGCTGAACCCCACGGTGACATCCAACATCTCCCTGTGACTCTTTCTCCACCATTTCCTCCATGAAGTTCTCCAAGGATACCCTGCTGTCAGGTCACACCCCTCGGTGGCCACAGAGCCAAGAGGTGGCCGTGGTTGCCACATGTCCCTGCAGGTGTTTGGCCACGGCCCCACAGTGATGAAGGACACCCTGAACTCCTCCATTCCTGGTGGCAGCTCTGGAGCTCCAGGATGTCTCTGGTCTTCCTTTGTTGATTGAGAGGGTTGAGACATGTACTATATTCAAATGGTTTTTATGCATGAGGAGATCTTGAAGAAATCAATGCCCTCGTTGAGAGACATAATTAATCCATGAACTGGCTGCCCTTTAAGGACAGAGCAATGTTCCTTCCTGGGAGCAGTGCACTAACAGCACACTCACTAATGCACTTCCTAAAAGCTGAATTCTTCATGGTTGGTATTTGAGGAGGACACAGAACTGGGCCTGCTGAGCTGTATTTATTAGCCAAAAAATGATTATTATTACTGACCAATCTGCTTTTTAATGATTCAGTGAGCATGTGTGGATTTTATAGTAATGAGGACGGGGCTCTTAATCAGGTGATCTGACAAGTGTGCAGTTTGCCTGGAAAATTATGCTGGACTGAAAGTGGTTTTATGAAGAATAAAAAATGGAAAAGAACCTATAAAATGCTGGCATTTAGAGGAGAAAGAGCCAGGGCATGCTGAAGGAACAACAGTGCAATTCTTTGGGTCCATCATCTCTATGCAGATATTTGGCCAGAACTCCCAGTTAGGATCAGGGTTATTTCATGCCAAGGTGAATTTCAGGTCTGGCTTTGTGATTTTCCACTGGAGGCCAAAGGAGCAGGAGCAAAATGCTCTTCACAATGTGAGACAAAGAAGGGCTCCTGTAAAATCAGATGTTCAGCCCCCTTGGGCTTTGGGGGCACGTTTGTCTTCCTTTAGTTAAAAAAGAAATATTTATTTTTACTTGGAGTGCATATTTGTCTCGTTTTTAACCTGCTCTTGTGCCCTTGAGGCAAATTAGTCTTTCTACCAACCTGCTCTGTTTTGTGATCCTGGTCTTCTCTCGCCTCACACTCCTGAAGGTCGCCTTGTCCTGCACCCCAGAGCTGGTCTGGGCTGAAGGTGGGTCCTGGGGGCTGCTGTTCCCTCTGCTCAGGCTGAGCAGGTTTTCACACCGAGGAAGGCTGTGAAATGCAATCAGGACTCCCACCAGCCAGCAGGGACCCAGGGAGGCTCCTCAGGGACTCCTGCTGGCTTTGATGGCCTTTGATCAGGCACTGGAGAGTCACTGTCACCAGTGACCTTTATCAATGTAGAACCTGAAAAATGAATCTATTACTAAAAAATACATCAAACCTCTCTTCTTTTTGGATTTGCCCTTATTTAGCAACCTCTCTCCCTGCTCTGCCCTGTGACTGACTAGAGAACACATTGTATTTCCCTCTGTTGATCCAGTTGTACGTGGGTGTCCAGTTCTGACATCCAACTTGAGAGCCATTGGACACTTTCCATTCCACTTCCCAAAGCAAGCAAGCAACCCTCATTTTTAAATGAATGAGACAAACCATTTACCCATGGAGGACTCAACATGGCAAGCAGGTAGATGGGGAACTCCCCAGGGAGCAAAGTTTAGGACCAATAGCACTGGCTTTCACATTCTGGCCTAACATCAGAAGTCACAAAGCAGTTTTTGCCATGTGTCCCACCCCCCCAGCACTGGGACACTGAAGGTCACTCTGTGGCTGATGTTTCTCCGGTCCCTCCCCTGCCCAGGGCGCAGCAGAGGCTCCTGAGGTCAGTGGGGTGTGCTCTGTGCCTCTCTAACTCAGCACAGGGTCCGGCTGTGCACAGCTCACTCCAAGCAGGGAGGCTTTCCTTTGCTTTTGGAAACTTCCCTCTGAGTCTGAGGCACCACAATTTCTGCTTCAGGAGAATTTCCACCAAAGCCATTGAAAATTGTGTATAAATAAAGCTGTATGAAGCCAATTGTCTGTTACACAGGAAGACCAGGTGCATCTATTCCTTTCTCTCCTTCCTTCTGTCCCTTCCTCTTCCCAGCCCATATGCAGAATACTTGACTAGAACTTCAAGGTAACAGGTGCATTTTCTTTGTTTGCTCTGGAAAAAAGTCATCAAAAATGACAGACAATGGAAACAATGCATGAAAGAATTCTGCTCTTAAAGAACTAAATGGAGCAAGGAGGCAATTTCCACTCCAGCCTCACAAATGCCCTTCCTTTTTTTCCTCTTAGGTTCAGTATTATTTTTATATTGTGCACTGACCTCATACAAAAGGGGGTGTGTGAAGCTGATGGAGAATAAGCACTATCAGTGAATCAATATAGGTGAACTAACTCCAGAAGTAAAAGTGCATTGGAGAGAAGCAATATTACATTATTTTTGTATTGTCTGCAACACCTGAGCCTTGAGTATCATTTGGAAATACAAAACTGTCCTTTTGTCTGTATTGTGAACCTGAATGGATTCCCTGTCCATTTGCCCTTTGTCATCAAAAGCTGTTGTCCATGATTGCACAGTACTTTGTATTGTCTTCTGTAGAACTCTAAAATGCAGTTTGGATTGAATGCCCCCAGTGAGCTGCAGGTGAGTCAGAGCGCACTGGGTTTCCTTGCAGGACCTGGGGGACAGGGACATCACTCAAACCACCTTTTCCCTAGATTTCAGTTACAAGGTGCTTTAGAATGAAAATTACTCCTTCCCCCCCCCCCCCCCCCCTCTCTTGAAAGCCACTGGGTGTGAGATTTGGTGCAGGGACACTGGCAAGTTGAAGCTGGTAGTTATGTACAGGTCAGTCACTGATGTCACCCACACTGGACCTTCCCACCAAGTAACCAGCCCAGAACCCTCCACTGTGAGCTCCATCCCCCCAGAGCAAACTCACACTCCCACTGCTGCTGCTGCAGCTATTTATGATGGTAAAACTGGGGTCCCTCTCAGAAACTGGGCTGGGTTGTGTCAGGACCATTCAGAGCAGGAGGTGCTCTGTGCTCTGATGAGTCTGAAAAGGCAAGAGAGCCTTGGGTGTTTTTCAGTAATCTCACATCACCCTATGGATTTGGAATTTTTTTTTAGGGAGTGATGGAATGCAGCCTTCAAATGCTGTGATTCCCTGCACATCTTAATATCTGTATAGTCTCCAAAACCATCTGGGTCAGAACTAGGTGATCTTTAAGGGCCCTTCCTAACCATGCTGTGATTCTAGAGCACTATTTTCTAGAAAGGAATCCGTGGTGCAGTGAGCATTTCTACACATACAGCCCAGTAAAACCCAGCTCAGCTCCTCCTCTGATCTCCCCAGGCTGGGAATGTGCAGGTGGACTCTGGAGCTTTCTAGCACAGCTTCAAAACTCACCACAAAGCCCTGCCATAACTGACTGGCCCTTTCATCAAACACTCCAAATATTTACAGTTGCAGGAGGTGTGTGCTTTGATTGCAATATTGGTTCGGAGGTACCTTTAATACTATAAAACATAAAAAAAAGGAAAAGTATGTTACTTAAAATTAGAACACTTTTAGCCCTGGGGAGGGAAAGATCCGTAATTAATCTTTATCTAGGCTAGGCCAAACTAACCCTTGTTTTGCATTATTTATTCTGAAGGTCACCTATCTTTCTTTCCAGTGTGAGATTTTTAGACACTCATTGTTTTCACACATTCTCAATGGGATAACTTTCCAGGAGTGACAAATTGGGAGCCAGTAGAGAGTCTCACCAGCAAAGATGGCTTGTTTTTATAACACTGGGGGGTTATCTGGAAGTTTTGTAGCAAAAATCAGTAGAAAATACAAGGTGGGGAACTGGAGATCTAATAATTCTTCTTATGTAGGTTTGGTAACAGGAATATTTGGGGAATTAATGGATTTTAATAAGATATTTGTGTTGCTTTCCCTGTGGAGTACGTGGATGACTAAGAAGACAGTGTGTGTGTCTTCTTAGTGCACTATTCCTGGAGGTGCTTTCCAGTTGTCTGGATTTTGGTCCATCTTTCACTTGTACTTGGAAAACTTCCCTCTGCAGTCAATGGTTTTGTCACAAAGTACAAATTCCTCTTCTTTGCAAACCTAACTACTTCCCCTGACTAAGAGTCTGTTATGGCAGTTAAGACCTGCTGGCAGTCATGGCAATAATGACTTTTCTGGGCCTGCCAGAGTTGTTCTGCTCCCCTCTCTTTGGGCTTCCTGGATACTTTACCTGTTTCCGAAGTAGATGATGCAACGCTATGATTGCATTTGTGAAAATACAGGGCATAAATCAGAGAGAGTGGCTGTTCTGGGCACAACAAGAGCTGGTCCTCAGTGCACACACGTCACTCACTGAGTGAAATCAGTGCTGTTTGCTCATCTGAGGACAGAAACACCCAAAAAAACCTGAGCTGACACAGAAACAAAGGCACCTGCACAGGGAGAAAAGGGTTGAGATCCTCTGCCACAAGAAATCAAATGTGCAAAGTTCATGGTTTAAAGCTGCCCCGGGTCAGAATCAACACTCCAATCCTCAGTTCTATGCAATTTCTCCTTAACACGGGGGCATCCCATCAGATTTTTGCAAAAACCAGTCCACAGACCCTCATCATACAGTACATAGAGAGACAAATGCACATGATAAAATCTCTTGTCACGTGATTCTCTTTGCTCTCTGTCCATGCTGGGGTGTCCTGCTGGACTCTGTGTGTGCTCCAACGGCCCCAGCAGGACAAGGAGGGTTGGCAGGGGTGGCTGGGCTGGATGCACTGCCCTGGTCTGTTGTGGGGCAGCAGCAGGACAATTAACTACAACAATCGAACTGAAACCAGCCCTTGCCAGGAGCCTTAATTCACTCTCACTTTCCCTTCCCAGGATTGGCACTAATGGGCAATGATTACTTCTTAATTATTATTTAAGGTTAATAGCTGATTATTATTGCTGAATGGTGTGAATACTTTTAGCTGTGGTGGGACAGAGAGATCGCTTTGCATTTCAGGTTCCTGAATGGATGTGTTTGCAAACATTTTGCCTGGTGCATTTATTTAGGAACAGCTGAAATCCACGTTTCATGAACATGCTTTCTGAGTCCTTTAAATTCCTTTTCTACAAACACGTCAATTACTTCAGGAAAGGCAGTAAACATTTCTCAGACATGAGCAAAAATAATTTAAAATTTGGATGTATATAGGCTGATTTCTTTGCTTCATAGCTTCTTCAGTCTTACTTGAAATAGAAGAGTGTGCTGGATTAGGCAATGGGAGGGGTGTTTGTCATTCAGCAGCTGCAGAAGATGAAGCTGAGGGATTGTGGCTTGGCTCATCCCACCTCATTTGGGGATTTAACCGAGGCACACAACTGAGCCTTGGGTTTGGCATGTGCCAGAACTGCCCTCCTGGGACATGGAAAGGCATGTTATTGTCAGAAGAAAATCAGCTCCTTCCCAAGTGTTCATGACCTAAAACGCTCATTTTCCTTTTCCACAAACCAGAAAATTCATCTCTGTGGAGCCAAACTCGTGTATTAGCCAGGCAGCAGCCTTGTCTGAGGAAATAGGGGGATTTTCTCCTACAGAGAAGCTCAAGCAATTAAATTTGTGAGCTCTTCCCCAGAAGCTTTGCAGCACTCACAGGTTTGCTTCTGATCCTCTCCCCTACCCCACCTCGACCTCGCTCAGCCCCAGCCAGGCAGGACTGACTTCCCCCCATCCACAGAGCTCTGGCACTGCCAATGGACTCCTGAAATGGGGATAATAATTTTTAGGCTGTTGGCCACACATTCGTTAGGAAATGAAGTAACTCTCTTCACATGAGCTGTCAGACAGAAATCACTTGTAGTCGTGATCAATCCAAATTTCAACTGGAGGCTTCAAGGAGTAGGCTGTGAACTTCCTTACCTTTAAAATTCCCATGAAGCCATCCAAGCTTCTTCACTTTTAGCTAGAACAGTGTTTCTGTACTCCTGTGCTGGAGAAAATGTTGGGTTTGTGTCCAAACTCCATAGCATTAAATGCAATAAATCCTGTATTTCGGGAGATTTCCTCCACCAAAATTGAGGCTTAATTTCTTTAGGCCAAATTCTGCTCTCCCTTCCTTCTTCTGTCCAAGGCAATAAATGCTTTAAATAAACACTGGGCAAACTTTCCTGCCCCATGGCAGTAAAACGCAGAAAAGTGATCAAAACCTTACATATTTATAACATTTCACCAGGCTTAAAATTACCTCTGTTCTTCTCCTGTGAACATTTGGGATTTATTAAGGAAGTGGGAGTCCTGTTCTGCTCGTGGTAACATATTCCCCCTCAAACCATTGGGGTGCTGAGCCCGCTGAGGTCTCTAAAGGAGCGTGGAAGGAGCAGGACACTGAGTGTCCATGGGCTCCCTGCACTTCCACACCCCAGCATCTCTGCATTGGAATAATTCTCTTCAATGCCTTTTGCTTACACTTCATTTTTAATCAAGCATGTTGAATGCAACCCCAAACAAGCCCTTTACCTAATGCTGAGTGTAATGGCCCTTTTAATGGCAGCAGAGCTGCCTCCCCCTCTCTCCCTGCTCTTCCCCCCTCGCTCTGGAGCGTTAAACGTGGGATAAAAATGTCTTTTTGGCACGCTCCACAAAGTACCTGAAAGGCACAGGGAAGCACTGGAGTCACCCAGCATGAAATCAAAATCTAATCAATGCAGATTATGTTAGATTAGCTAAGCAAGTAAACAATTAGCCAAGTTAATGTTACCTACCCTGTCCTTCAGCACTGAGCAGTTAAGGAATTTGTCTTCCCAGACGTGTTTAGTTCCAGCTCCTCTTGGTGACATTGCAGGCAGGAGGAATTTTTCAAACGCCTTTCTCCTGTCAGAGCTTTATTTTCCTTCTCTTGAGAGCCTTGAGCAAAAAGGGAGGAAATGTTGGTAGGAAGAGGAGAGTTTCCAGGAGCTGCTTGGGAAGGAATTGTGGGGTTTGATGGGAACCCATGATGCAGACTGGGGAATTGTCCTCAGATTCGAGTTGTCACATGAACTCCAGTGGCCAGACTGGATTCTGTGGGATCACCGGAGGTGGTGATGCTGCTCACTCCTGGCAGGGCTGAGGAGCTGAGACCCCACAAACCACCACCCCACTGTCTCAGAGGCAAAACTGCTCTAACCTCAAATGAAAGATTTTTGGCAAATATGAAAAACAAACAAACAAACACAACAACAAAACCAAAAACAAACAAAAACCCCACAAACAAACAAACAAAAAAAACAGTTGGTTTTGATTTTCATAAAATCCTGGAATGGGTTGGGTTGGAAGACCAGGGACAACTTCCACCAGCCCAGGTGGCTCCAAGCCCCATCCAGCCTGGCCGTGGACACTTCCAGGGATGGGGCAGCCACGGCTTCTCTGGGCAGTGAGGCTTGTTTGGGATTGCTGGGGTGTTTTGTTACTGCTTTGTTCCCGTGTGTGTGCAAGGGTCTGGTTCCTCCCTCTGAATTCCCCCAACTATTCAGACCGACTTTGCTCATCGAGGTCACAGAGGAAAGAACTTGGCAGCTGCAATTCTGAGGGAGAACAACCTGCCCCATCACTCTGCCCTTCCCTGCAGCTCTCCTGACACTCACTGCCCCACTGCTGTGGGCTGATGGGCTTTGATACCTGTGGTGCACCTTACCACAATACTGCTTTTCAGTTTGATTTGTTCTGCCTTGCTTTCATTTCTCTTTGGATTAAGACAAACACATCAACAAAAATAATTCAGTAATCTTAAAATGGTTTCAGAGCAGCTGTTTGCAAATATCACTGTTTCCAAGCTACAGAAAAGCCGTGAGTCTGACTTGGGCTGTAGGAATGTTCTCACAGCGATGGAGGAATCAAATGGAGTTTATCTGCACAATTCATTCCCTAAAAACAAACACGATCAGTTTTTAGCCACTGTTTCTGCAGTATTGTTAACGAAATGGAATTCATCCAGTGGTCATAAGTAAAATATTACAACTCTCTTCTGTTGTTAACACAAGCTGTTTCAATTTTTTTCAGGGAACAGAAGGGAACCGATCAGCTCCTGGTCTGGAGCAGATGCCTCTTGCACGCTGAAAGTCGGAGGACTTCTGCAGGCTGGTGAGTGGCTGTGGAAGTTGGTGCTCTCTGACTCCCTCCAGACAATGTGTTGTGCAACGTCTGTAAAGAACAAAAGCCTATCAATAATCAGGGGGTTGTTGTTAAAAGAATTAATGGTTCTCAATATAAAATTGGATCTCCGGCTCTTCACTCATCCACTTCAGGCCCGGTTCGAAGCCAGCTGAGGTAATAAAAGACCTCGCTAAAATAAAAGACCTCTCCAAGCTGATAAACCACCCTCGAGGGTCGCGGTGTGTCGTTCCGCAGCGGGCTGTGCCTGCCGGGCGGGTCTTGAGGCTGCGGAAGGACCGAGCGCCGGCAGAGCCGGGCGGGGCAGTCCGGGCTGGCTCGGGGACAGACCGGGCGGAGCCGGGCAGAGCCGGGCTGGCTCGGGGACAGACCCTGCCGGGCCGGGCAGAGCCGGGCCGGCTCGGGGACAGACCGGGCTGAGCCGGGCAGAGCCGGGCTGGCTCGGGGACAGACCCTGCCGGGCCGGGCAGAGCCGGGCTGGCTCGGGGACAGACCCTGCCGGGCCGGGCAGAGCCGGGCTGGCTCGGGGACAGACCCTGCCGGGCCGTGCCATGCTACGTTAGGGCCATTCCGGGGCTGGGCACCTTGGCTTCGTGGGGAACGATGTGACAAGGAGCTTCATCTAAAGGCTGAATTCATTTGCCAGGGGAACAATGAGGTTTTGCTTTTTTAATCAAAATGCAGACAAGTAATTTCTTAGGCAAGCAAAGCTCTGAATTATGCTAGGGAAGATACAACGTGAGTAAACAGTCCTCTCTGTAATATAGCTATAAAATATTATATTATACGTATCCATGATATAAAGAAGTGATTGAACTTGTCATTTAATTGTGTTAGCGGATTTGTAGCTTGTGAAAATGTCAAGGAAAATAACACAGCACACAGGATGGGTCAATTTATTAATTGTGGATAATTTTTGAGCCGACTCCAGTCAGTGCTATTGTATTTCTTATTTATAATATGCACCGAGTTGCTTGGATAAATAATTTTCAACCAGCACAATATTTTTTTATAGCCTTCCCATTCTGATTGTGCCCTGGTGGCTTACCAGGATCAGTGCCTGGTCTCTGAGGTCACCCAGCATCATTTCTACCTGCATGCCTCTTATTTTTCCAGTGGGAGAGTAACTTTCAGCCCCCGGCCAGTTCGAGTTTTTAATGGTGCAACATTTGTAACCCTCTAAATATCTGTAACCTTCCAAAGAACAGGAGAAAGGGGGGCTTTTCTAGTTCTTGCCCGGTTCCTTCCAGCTCTATTACAGGTGGCTTCACTTGCTTCTTAAAATTGAATCACAGAAAAGCTCCAGTTAGACCAGTTGAACTGGATTTTCAAAATACTTCCAGGCCAGCTGTACTTTGGGTAGTCTTGACACCTCTTGAGAACAAACTGGGGGAGCTAATTGGGAGCCCCTCCTGACCTCCCAGGAGAGCTGCTCTCCACGTGGAGCTGACAGCTCCCCTCAAACTCACATCACCCAGGGTGGAGCAAATGATCTCTTTTGAGGTGAAAAGACATTTGGGGGCATGGGGAGTGGGGCAGGAGGAACATGGGAACTTTTATCCACTTCCCATGGGAACAATGCTGTAAAAAGAGGCTTTGTCCTGGTTATAGAAGTCGTTTATGTTTTGTGAGGTTCATGCCTCATCCTCAGCATCCCTAGAAAGGCAAAGACCTCTAAACTTGGCTGTATTTCCTCTTTATGCTGTGGCATTTTTTATATTTAAAGCTCTAGTTATTTGCAGAAACTTGTTTGGATGTTGCTTGGTGAGCCAGGAGTGAACCATTCACCTGGTTTTCAGATTTCAGTTTGGGGCTTGAGGCAGGGAGGGAATATTTAAATGCAGATATTAGATGGTACCCATTGCCCCAGGGGAGATGGAGTTGCAAAATCTTCATTATGACTATGTGAGAGGCAAAAGAAGAAAGAAAAGATTCATTTCTTGAATATTAGCTGTGGGTCTTGCCCCTGGAGGTCTGAACAGGCTGACAATGAGGAGTTTTGAATGGGTTCCCAGCCATTAGGGAGTTCCACAATGCATGAAGAAGGTGAGATGAGAACAGGGACCAGAGCTGTCCCCATTCTCTATTTCTTTCTCTTTAAAATGCATCAATATTAAAAATAAAAAAAAAAAATGAAAAAAGGAAGGAAGAAAAGACAGAAAGTCAGAATAGCAGCAGATTTTGTAACCTTTGTCAGAGGCAAAGGAGAAACAAGATATGAACAGCCTGCACTTGACACTAACTTTTTTCTTTTCCACCTGAATCTGAGCTAACAGGAGTAATACCTGTTTTTTCTGCCCACTGACCCAGAAGGTGTGTGTTACTGTGCTACTCCACTTCTACTGGTATTGACTGGTGGTCTCCACGGGTTTCTTGCAGTGTCAGAAGTGAATTACCCATGGGGATCAAGGGAGCTCCTGGCCATGGTTTCGCGGGTGCAGCTCAGCCCCCCATGCACACAAGTGACAAGTTCTTGCAGGGCACTTCCATATTTACCTTTAGAGCGTGTCAGGACATGGAATTCACCCTCAGGAGAAACCCCCTCATCAGCCTGTCATGCCTTCTGGACTTGCTTTGTGGTGCTTTTGGGTTACACAAATTAAAGTACCTCCAAACCCAGCCTTGCTTTTGCTCCTTGCTGTGGAAACGAGCCAGCAAGTTAATTGAGGGTCGTGGTGTTGCTGTCTCAGTGACACTGAGGTTGTTGCACTCCCTCAAAGCTCAAATTACACTGAGAAAGCACAGCCACTTCACAGCCTGTTTTGTGCTGCTGCACCTTGAGTTTTAGTCACATTAGTTCATTATTTATGAGCTGCCAGATGTAGAGGGTTCTCTGACTGCAGGATTTGTGTTGGGAGTGAAAGAAGATCTAAGTCACCTATCAGGCAACCTCCTCATGATTTGAGAGATCCTGTGGTAGCATTAAAATCCACAAAAGAGGGATGGATGTACTGAGGGTGTGCCGTTGAGCTTGGGAGTGAGGCAAGAATTCAGCAGCAGCACTGGTGTTATTTAAAGGCAAGTCAGGAAACCTCAGGCTGAAAGGAGCTCTGAGAGAAAACTCTAGAAGATGTTGGGTTTGCTGAAGCAGCCACATGGAGCAGCATCAGGCAGAGCACCGTCAAGCACAACAGAGCAGACTCAGTGTGGGGCAGAGATCTCAGGTCACACCTCCTCTCTCTCTCCATCGTATGGGGGAGAAGGAAAGGGCACATTTTCACATATGTTTGTCTTATTCAATGCCACAGCAGCAGCTGTTCATCATATTATCATACAGGTGATTGCAACAGAACTTCTGCTTCTACACAGAAAATTAGACTTTCTAGATCAGCTTTTACTATTGATTTAGAATCTGAGCCTCTGTTTCGCTCGTTTAGAAGTCAGCTGTTTTTTTTTAACTTTCAGTAGCATCAAAATACACATATCCCAGTCTGACTGCCTGAAAGGGATCTTGGGTTTAGCTGCTCATACTCACTAAGGGATGCTCCTTTCTCTGGAGACTGCTGTTCTTTAGAACATCACTGTGACAGGCCATTCCCTGGTGCTGTCCCTGTCACAGGGAGCAGAGATCAGAGCCTGCCCCTCCCCAGCAAGCTGGACTTGCACTGAGGTGTCCTCAGTGTCCTCTTCTCCAGCTGAACACCCCAAGTGCCCTCAATGTCCTCACACCTTCCCCTCGTGGCCCTTCCCCATCTCCCTTGCCCTCCTTTGGACCCTCTCCAGTGGCTCAACCTCTTCCTTCTGTTGCAGTGCCCCAAACTGCAAATCCCTGGGGCTGGGCTGGGTTTTCCAGCCCTTCCCTCTGTCCTGCAGTGCTGTGGCTTCGGTGCCTCCTTCAAACCAGCCCAAATCCCTCCCTGTGAGTTGTGGAGGCACATTTGCATTGCAGCACAGATGTACCCGGTGTAACACCACACATAACTCTGCAAAGCCAACATCTGGGCCCATTAAATGTGGGAGAAATATTGTTATTGGGTCCAGCAGGCCTGGTAGCTCCTTTATTTATTCATTTTGTATTATTTCCAAGAGGAAATGAAAGTCACTCTTCTGACTGAGCGACCTGCCTGAACCGGTCTGAGCTCTGACCCAGAGCTTTGGTCACTGGGCAGTGACAGGGCTGCTCCTGTGGCTTTCCCAGGTTTTACACTTTCTCCCAGGTCACTATCTATTATCTTCAGAATGGGAAATTCAGAAATCTGAAAGCACCTAATGGGTTGAGAGAGACGATGCCTTATAAAAATGTTATTGCTATTGACTTTGTGGAAGATTTGATTACAATGAATTGGCAGGGAAATGATTTAATACTAAACACTGACAACTGTAATATCCAAGAGTAATTCTGAACAATAAGAGACAAGAGAAAAAATGCATTTCCTTTTATTGCAGGAGAGGCTGTTGTTAAAGGGATAACAGAGACTTGGTGTAGCAACTGTTGAGAGCGGTGTGCTTGTGCTGGAGGAATTACAGTAGAATTTTGGCCAAACAGGAAAAAGAAATTAGGAAAAAATAATTCTTTAAGCAGCTGAAACAAATCTAAATGGAATTTTTTACCCCTTAAAACATTTTATCAATAAGTGCTACAAATGAGTTCCCATAAGTAAGACAAAACAACCAAATACAAGTTGTCTGCACAAGGCTCCGAGATGGATTTGTGGAAGGCATTTAACACCTTACTTTCTCATTGGTGTGTGCTCGAGCCTTAAGCATGAGGAATTTCGACTACTGGCTCAAACTCTGATCCCAAAAATCCCCTGTCAAGCTCAATTATTTCCCCACTTTCTCCCTTGCCTTTTGTCCCAGCCAGAGACGTCTAACGTGCTGTTTCAGTTCGGCTCGAGTCTGTGCTGCAGCACAGCCAGATGCTGTCCCCAGGAAAGGGACAATCTCAGTGGGATTCCAACCCGACACTCTTTGCCTCTCAAGTACAGCATTTGGAGCCTGATGGCCTCTGGTTTGAGGAGCTCTTCATGAGGGTGCTTGGCTGGCCAGTGCAGCACCTGCCACGGGCTCCTGGCACAGCCCCAGGGCAACTTCCCAACCTGGGCACAGGGAAGGTGTCCCAGGGCACAGGAGGTGCTGCTGCGGGTGGGTTTGGTGTTCCCACATCCTCCAGGGCCCAAGCACCAGAGCAGAGCACAGGATGCAGCCCTTTCCAGGGCAAGGGGGGACCTTGGTCACTGCAGAGGGCAGTGGCTCCTGCCCCCTCTGACAAAACCTCCTTTTGCCAGGTAAAACATCCCTTTCCTGGGTGAGGAGGGGCTGCCCTGGTGGGTCACAGCCAGTTCCTCACATGTGCACAGCCCCTGCTGGAGCAGGGCTGACTCTGCGTGCCCAGGGACACCCATTTACCAGGAGGGGAAAACTCCAGCCTGAGTGGTCTCTTCTGGGCATAAACCACTCAGCACCAGTGACATTTGCTTCTTCTCTTAGTGGTAAAATATGTTTATTTGTGAAGTAGATCTTAATCTATCTCAGAGCAGTGTTTTTAGTTTTTCCCAGTAGCATTTATAATGATTGAAAGTGTAGGCTGGAGAGGACATCTTTCCAAAGCAATGAGCAAAAATAAGAATAACTTTTCAACATTACCATATATCAATAGCCAGTTATTTTTGCAAGGATGGGTTCTGGCTGGCTGCTAATGGACTGACAATGAGATAAGTCTTCCAGGAGAGAAACCATCGTTTTAAAGATGGAGTGGCTGGCCTTTTAATTTTAAGGTATTACCAAAATCACACCTTTCACCTTTAAAAATTGTAGATGACCACAGCCTTGTTCCAAATCATTTAATTGCTGTTTGAACCGAGCCTGGCTCATGCTTTGCAGGGTTTGTCTTTCTTAGCACTGATGGTGCCACTTAATTTTTTTCTTGAAGAAGGACCCCTCCTTGCTTGCACTCTCCCTCCCAGCTGCTTGCTGGCCATCTGTCTGCAAAGGCAATTGTGGGAATCCACAGCCAATTCCCCCGCTGCTCGTCTGTGTTTCCAGAGCCTGATACACAGTGCAGATATGCAGAGGCACAAAGTAAAGCCTATTAAACGAGGAGATAAAATGCAAAATGCTTTAGAGAACTTTTCCCAGTGTTTCAGAGAAAGCAGGTTCATGTTTCTTGTTGTTTTGTTGTTTTTTGGGGGTTTTTTTGTTTGGTTGGTTGGTTGGTTGGTTGGTTGGTTGGTTGGTTTTTTTCCCCCCTCTGCTTTGGTGCATACTCTTTCATCTTCACCCTTTTCATCCATCTGCCTCTTTCCCTCTGACACAGGCAGTTCTCATGACATGGATTAGGAGTCCCCTGTCTCTCTCCAGCTCTGCCAGAGCTCTTCACTTTAACCTTGAAAACAAGCTTGAAAGGAAAACCACCAGGTGCTCTAGAACATGCACCAAGACTTGCCTGTGCCCTGGCTGTGTGTACAAATACCAAGGAGCTTGGGAAAAATCTAACCACCTCCTTGTTACCCATGCCCATGGATCAAAGTGCTTTCTTGTCTTCAGTTAAACACTTCCCACTGCCTTTGATGATGTCTCGGAGAAGAGACTTAGGAAATACTCAAAAATGGGTAAAATGAGGAAAACTGGTGCCATTCCCAAAGCCACAGGTTCTCTCAATGGCCATGGGAGCTGCTCCCACTGGTCCTACCATCAGTCATGTGCCTGTGGTTCCTGGGGCAATGGAGATGGAGGGAGCTGCTCAAAGTAGCCCCATCCATTGGAATTCAGGCCTCTGGGGCTATTTATTTGAGCACTCCACATGTCCCCTGCACAGCACCAAGCCAGCTGCTCTGACAGCTCCCCAGAAATAAGAAATGTTCCCTGAGTTTCTGTGACACTTCATATTCCAAACCTCGCCCAGTGGCTGATGGTTCCTCCCTCAAAGTGCTGTATTGGTTGTGGGCACACGGAGGGAGAGTCCAGTTGAGTGTTTGGAGCTCATCATCTGTTATCCCATTCTCCCTGTCAGCCCAGGCCCAGGCACTTCAAATTGGAAGCAGTAGTGTAGAAAATTAGGAACAAATCCAGAAAGGCCACAGCTGTGACACAGCTGAAACTGCTGGTTCCACCTTCCAGATTCCCCTGGGGGTTAAAACATCTTCTACAAGGTATTCTTTCATTATTTCAGACTGGCAGCTGTAAAGGCAGGACCTCAGCCCTTCAGTTCAGCATCCTCCAAACACACAGTCCTTTACTAACATATGATGAAGACAGGGAAAGACGGGTGACAAGGGCAGCACCTCACCTGGAGCCTCTCTGATGGCCCAAAGGATGTGCTGCAGAGGCTCTTCCGTAGGAATTCCAGCTGGTAATGATGCTGGAGTGCAGCTCCCAGAGACACCTCCTGCATGTTTGCAGCTCTTGACCTGGGTCCTCTCCATCTTAGACAGGGTGATGTGATTAGAAAGGCTCAAGTCCGAGCACTGTGGCAGCACACAGGGCATGTGTGTGATCGTATGAAGACAACCACATTAAATTCGAGCAGAAATAAATGGTAATTTAACTGGCACAGATACAGAAGGCTGACATAATCTCTAAAGGTTTGAGGCTGCTATTAAATTTGTTCTCCTTATTAATTTGTGAGCAAGAGGATAATGAAAAACTGGCAAGTCTAAAGTTGACATAAAAAGTAAGAGATACACAGTTGGCAGGGATAATTTTATGTGCTGTCGAAGTGAAAAGGCTTTGTAAATGCACGTAGGTAAAGATACACACAGTCATCCTAATGAGCAATTAAAAGATGGACTCCTAATAATTGAATCATGACTCTTGTCACATTTGTGTTTGTCTAATATCTCCAGTTTTGGTTGAATCTGGTTTAGAGTTCCTGTCTTAATCAGGTCTGCTTTAGGCTCTTGGTTCAAATAACTCAAAGTGATGAGCATGAATCTTGTTGTCCTATTACCTCCTCAGCTTCTTGTTTCCAGTGAATACAATGTTCTTTCACAATCTCGTGCTTAATTACTGCATTTAGTTAGCAGCACTGGACAAGGGGGGCAGGTGGGTGATTGGCTGCTGTTGAAGGTTTGAATTTTCAAAGAGGAAACCTCCTCTTCCTCCTCTGAGCATCACTGACTAGATTTTGGAAGTACTTCAGGCGGCTCAGATGGTTACCAGTCAATGCCTTTGCTAGTAGAGCTCAGGGAGCCTTGGCCATGTGCATTGCTCTGTTGGGCTGCTTCTTATAAATCAAAAAAAAAAGAAAAACCTTGGAAGAGAAGATAATCTGTTCTTCAAAACTCTTTTCCTTAAGCCAACTGCTGTGGTCACCCTTGAATGGGATTGTCTCTTCAGTGACACCAAGCTCTGCCTCACCAATCTGTTCAAAATTTCTCAGCAGATTCCTGAAGTCACATCAGTCAAAGCTGACAGGAGGTTCCACATTTCCAGCTCCTCTCACTGAAGTACACAAGGCTGGGGCTGGTCCAAGTCTCTCCTTCTTCGCAGTCCTCAGATTTGCCCACATCATGCTGATCTATTGTCACTTGCAGCTTCAACTCCTCAAAACTTCCAGACTTCTTTGGCTCTAGTATATATTTTATTAAATAGAAGGAATGGGAAGATGCTTAATTCTCATTACAGCAAACAGGTTATCATGTGTTTCCATGAAAAAAAGATACTATTTTTATGTTTTTTCTGCCGAAGATCTTTATGCCCTCAAGTCTGTCTTTAAAATCACCCATTTTCCTCTTCTTTCTAACTCCAATCACTGTTTTTTGGGCCTCTTCAATTCCCAGTTGAACAGAAAGCAACAATTATTTTGCTTCAAACCCACCCAGCCCTGAAGATGAAGAATTTATCAGTTTTTCATTGCCAGCCTGCTCAGTTTATTTCTCAGTTCTCCCAGAAAGTTGTTTGCTTTGCCCAGCTTTGCAGGGAGAGAGCAGACTCTCCCCCAAAAAACACTCCCACAGCATCCTTTCAAAAGCACCTCTTGGAATGCAAACATATTCCAAGGGCCTTTGAGGGTCTCAGGGCAGAGTGAAGGTGTTGGAGGAAGAGGGGGGTGAGCTGGCTGGAGCTGAGAGTGCAAGGAGAGGTGCCTGCGGCCACTTCTGATAAACAACGTTTTCAAAAGGTTGGAAAACATCAAAAGGTTTTGAATCAAAATATCAGAGGAATGCAAAAGACCCAAGTGTGCAAGAGAAGGCACTAAAAGTGCCTCTTGGTTCCTACTTCGTGCCAGTGGTGGGAAAGGGAAATCTGGGCATCCTGGGGCCACCTGGGGCCTGAGGGAGGAGCAGACTGGCACTTTGCCTGGGTGGGGTTGCCCAGTGCATCCACTGGGCAGGGTCAGTGTGCTCCTCAGGTGGCTGGTGAGATGCTCAGGGGGCTCCTGGAGGGGTTCAGGAACAGCAGGACCAGGACAGGGGGTGGGTGAGCCCCGGGAACCCCACACAGGGACCCCACAGTCACTCGATGGGGGCCGAGGAGGGGGCACCCAGCTCTTAGAGAGGGTCCAGAGGAGATGGGGAAGGGCCCTGAGGGGAAGGTGTGAGGGCACTCAGGGCACTTGGTGTGCTTAGATGGAGAAGAGGAGACCGAGGGGACATCTCAGTGCTGGTCCAGCTTCCAGGAGAGGGGCAGGCACTGACCTCTGCTCTGTGAGGACCAGGGACAGCCCCAGGGAATGGCAGGAGCTGTGTCAGGGCAGGGTCAGATGGATCTCAGGGAAAAGTGCTTCTTCCCCCAGAGGGTGGTGGGCATTGCCCAGGCTGCCCAGGGCAGTGGGCAGAGCCCCGAGGCTGCCAGAGCTCCAGGAGTGGTTGGATGATCCTCTGGGGCATCCTCCTGGGGATGGTCCAGGACTGAGGGTTGGACAGGACCATCCTGGTGGGTTTCTTCCAGTTTGGGGTATTTTAGGACTCTGTGGTGGCAGGGAGAGGTCGTGCCAGGCTCGTGGCGCTGCCACACCACTCTCTCCCACTCGCCCTGGCACCGGGGTGGGGCAGAGACAGGGCAGCTCCAGCCTGTGCTTTGAAAGCTCCATCAGATGATGTAAAATGAGCAAAATGTGCCTCCTGCTACACAAGTGTGGTAACAAGTATCACCAGGCAAGCTGTTGGTGGGGAAGAAACTCTGTATCCTGCAGTGTGTGGGGATATAAATAAACACAGGCTGTGCTGATCCCTCCGATGGCTGCTAATGCAGCTTGTATTTATGTCTGTCTTCAAGAGATACAGAGAGATTAGTAAATACTTCAAATTGACAGCACAGACATATTTTCATAGAATAAATGATGTTGGTAAGTGGTGAGGCTTTTCTTCCTTCAGGAAATGGGGAAGAGTTGTTTCCACTGATATTATTTCCAATTTTTTTCCCTCAGGAAAGAGAAAAAGATCTCACTGAAGATAACATATTTGTCACTGATTAGATTTCAGCGTTATTTTTTCAAAGCTTGGATCTCTTAAACCTATAGGGCACCTATGAAATACGCACTCATTTCTTTTAGGATGCTGCAAAGTCCTGTTATGTTGCCCGGGTACAATCCACGGTGGAGACTCCCTGTCTTCATTACATTTGTGATTTCTTTTCAAATCCAAACTTTAAATCAGCAATTTCAGATCTTCCTAAAGAAGGAAACCATGAAAAACCAAGAGTCCCTACAACCCTTTGTGCATGGTTTGGGTAAAACGAGCTCTATTTTTCTGTGAACACTGAAAATGTTTCAGTGATGTTGGTTTTAACAGGCCAGAACTAAAGCTGTGAAAACTTCTGGAAAACCAATGAGTCTGATCACTTGGCATTTCCTGCAAAGAAAATAGGAAATAAAAAACTCCCAAACTTACTCATGGAAGAACCTCTTCTGCAACCTCGTGAATCATTTTTTATTAAGCAGATTTTCTCCTGCACTCAGACCCAGTTTCCCAGAGCAGCCCATGTCTCCCTGTCAGAGCCAGGGGGTCTTGTCCTGTCCTTTCCATGCTGAAGCCAATGGCAAATCCAATTTAATTCTGCAGGATCCAGTTGTGAGATCCTTTATAGGCAGAACCACAAAAACTGACAAGTGTTATCAGGTCTTTTAGACTTCTCCTGTCCTGTTGGTGACTCTGGGTGTCCCATTGCCTTTGCCTAAACCTCCTTGCAGCCTTTGGACCAAACACCCCAAATCCTCTGGTTCTGCAGTCCAGCAAACATCCAGTCCTTTTTTAAAAAAATAAATGAGGAATTATTATATTGATCTTTCCTTTCATTTTTTTATTTTTTATTTTTCCCCCCAGAAACCAGATGTGGTGGTGGAGAATGAACGAGTGGATGAATTTCAACGTTCTCCTTTCTGTATAAACACGGTTATGGGGGAACAGAAGGAGCAGCTCCAGAACAGGTCTGTGCCTGCTGTGGAGGGTCACGGTATCTCACACTGTCCCAGGTCATGATGTCCCACTCTGTCTTGGGTCACAGTGTCCACGATGTCCCTGGTCACGGTGTCCCACACTGTCCCAGGTCATGATGTCCCACGCTGTCCCGGGTCACGGTGTCCCACGCTGTCGCCTCCTCTTGACAGGCTGGTGGCAGGGGGTCAGTGGTCCCTCCTCGCCCAGCTCCGTGCCCCGCACTGCCCCGCAGCGTCTGCCCCGAGCTGCCCGGGGGAGCAGAGCGGGGACTCCGCAGCAGCGCCCCGAGGCACTGCCCGCCCCCTCGGGGTGTTCCTGACCCACCGACGGCGCCGCGCTTGCGGTACCCACGGGATGCTCCCGCGCGGGGGTCCCCCGGCCCCGCTGCCCCCAAGGGGGTCCCCTCTCGCTCCACTATCCGCGATGGGGTCCCCCCTGGCCCCGCTGTCCCCGCTGGGATCCCCCTGGCCCCGCTGTCCCCGATGGGGTCCCTCTCGCCCCGCTGTCCCCGCTGGGGTCCCCCTCGCCCCCCTCCCCCGGGGGCGGTCCCGCAGCCCCTCACAGGTGCGGGGATTGGGCGGAACATGCAAATGCTGCTCTGACGTCAGGGCTGCTCCGGCCCGGAGAGCACAAATAGGGCCGGGCCGGGCCGCGCCGCGCANTGGAGAGGGGCCGGGATACACCGGGAATGGGGATGGAGCGGGACCGGGACCCGGCGGGGAATGGGGCTGGAGAGGGGCCGGGATACACCGGGAATGGGGATGGAGCGGGACCGGGACCCGGCGGGGAATGGGGCTGGAGAGGGGCCGGGATACACCGGGAATGGGGATGGAGCGGGACCGGGACCCGGCGGGGAATGGGGCTGGAGAGGGGCCGGGATACACCGGGAATGGGGATGGAGCGGGACCGGGACCCGGCGGGGAATGGGGCTGGAGAGGGGCCGGGATACACCGGGAATGGGGATGGAGCGGGACCGGGACCCGGCGGGGAATGGGGCTGGAGAGGGGCCGGGATACACCGGGAATGGGGATGGAGCGGGACCGGGACCCG
Source organism: Formicarius rufipectus (assembly GCA_013399695.1). Classification (NCBI taxonomy): domain Eukaryota; kingdom Metazoa; phylum Chordata; class Aves; order Passeriformes; family Formicariidae; genus Formicarius; species Formicarius rufipectus. The sequence goes on from VXAU01000639.1 coordinate 3,443,486, forward strand.
GCGGGGAATGGGGCTGGAGAGGGGCCGGGATACACCGGGAATGGGGATGGAGCGGGACCGGGACCCGGCGGGGAATGGGGCTGGAGAGGGGCCGGGATACACCGGGAATGGGGATGGAGCGGGACCGGGACCCGGCGGGGAATGGGGCTGGAGAGGGGCCGGGATACACCGGGAATGGGGATGGAGCGGGACCGGGACCCGGCGGGGAATGGGGCTGGAGAGGGGCCGGGATACACCGGGAATGGGGATGGAGCGGGACCGGGACCCGGCGGGGAATGGGGCTGGAGAGGGGCCGGGATACACCGGGAATGGGGATGGAGCGGGACCGGGACCCGGCGGGGAATGGGGCTGGAGAGGGGCCGGGATACACCGGGAATGGGGATGGAGCGGGACCGGGACCCGGCGGGGAATGGGGCTGGAGAGGGGCCGGGATACACCGGGAATGGGCACGGAGCGGGGCCGGGATACACCGGGAATGGGGCTGGAGCGGGACCAGGATCCGGCGGGGAATGGGGATGAAACCGGGGAGCCCCGCTGGTAACGGGGGTGTTGGTCGGTCGTGAGATCCTGGAATGGCTTCCCAAATCCCCGGGAATGTTGCGGATACATCGCTTCCCGGTGGCGCTGTGTGCTCAGACGGTCGCGGGAGGGATGGAACGGGACTTCGAGTGTAACCTCGGAGCAAACCTGTGTCTGAAACATATTCAGGTGTCGCGGAGAGAGCCTGAGAGCCGTGGTTAAATCCTTCCGAGGCTCGGGAGGTTTTTGTTAGTCCTGCATCCCTGCTGGATGAATGCTCCCCAGATATCTGCTGGAAGCATTGAAGTGTCTTGGAGAATCTCGCAATCAAATGAAATATTTTTAAGTAGCTTTGGCTCAAATGAAAAGTCGGGTTTGTACTTAAACATCACAGCTGATTCCAATGAGTTCTTAGTGCCGGCAGACTTTTAAGTATTTAACTGCACACAGCTGACTGAAATCATTATTTAGCTTCACTATATCTTGCTGAAAGGTTACCTTAGAATGGATTTGTCCCTTAATTTTGTAGCTCATTTTTGTAACACTTAACAAGAAATTATGGGTGTCAAAATTATTTTACCAGCCATAGAACTGCTGTTTAGATAAGGCTGGAGCAATTGGGAAGGTTGATGATAGGAACTAAGGACCAGATTCTTATCTGGTGTTAATAGAGCCAGGTTGTATAGAAGTAATAGTTATGTCCAGACACTTTCCTTTTGCTGGAGCAAGTCAGAGCTTCAGATAATTAAGATTAACCTCTTTCTAATGTGAAGCTTGTTGGAAATTATTGAAAGCTATTGCAAGCCACTGATTTCTCAAATAAGCCACAATTCAAGTAGCCCTGAAAACAAAACCAATAACTGCTTTTGGCAAAATCCTTAATCTTATTACAGCCTCCATAATTGAATTCCTAAAGCTTCTGTGTTGTGGAGGAAAAAGTTGTGGGGTCTCTGCAGCGATCTGGCTGTCAGACAGCTCATGTTGCATGGCACACAAGTGCTCTGAACACTCCACTGGTCTCCACTCAATGTGCTTCGTCCCTGTCCTTTTTCAAGGTGACCACTTTCTGCTTGAATAGCTCCAAAGCCTATACCCTAAAACCTGTGCTTGTTTTTGGCTTGCATCTGCTTGCTGTTATTCTTCTTTGAGTGGAGACATTGCAGCCCTTTGCTCGTGGTTTGGGGCTCTCCCTGTGTGTTGGAGCCCCTGCAAACCCACCTGACCTTGAGATGATGTGCCATTGCTGGTGCCACTGTTGCCACGGGCTTTGGGCATCTGCAGGTAACGGTGTGTATCCTGGTGCTGCTGGGCTTGGGGAGTGTTTCTTGCCGGAGCAGTGCCAGCTGCAAGGAAAGCTCTGAGGAAGAAACCACAACCTTCAGGTAAACTTTGTGGCTTTGCATAGGATATTCTTTATCATAACAGCCAAAATTGCTTTGGAAGCAACTCCCCTGAACCAGAGGAAATGTGTCACAATTGAATGTGATGCTCAGCCTTGTTGACTTTAATATAGTCTAGTTTAATTCTAGTATCAGCATTAAAAATATGAATTCCTGCATTATGGAGCAGATTAAAATCTGTCTCTCTGCTCACATGCATTGGTAAGAGCAGATGTGTGATAGAATTCCCCCTCCACCCCCAGCTCTGGAGAATCTCCCAGTGTTTAACCACAGCTGTATGTTTATTTTTTTTGAGTACGACTGCTTGTTTTATGCAGACATTTCCCTGTGCAAGCTTTGATTTATCTGGGCAGTGATGTCCATGCAGGCTCATATCCTGCAAATCTGTCCCTCCCTTAAGCAAGGAGAAGACACTGGTAGCAAATTTTTTCTTCTTTGCAGTGGTGGTCCAGATCTATTCAATCAATTCGAGTTTTTCTGTTGGCTTCAGGGAGCTTTAACCTGCAATCCACTGGCTGTATCGTGTGATGCAGCTGCAGACTGGGTTCTGCAAGGAGCCTTCCCCTTAGCTCAGGGTGACGTGGTGCTGAGCTGGGCTTTAAGATGCCAAGTGACATGAAATGCTTTGTGACTCCAGAGTGAGCCCTCACTTGATATTTATGGTGCATATTTGTTGCTTGGTTGAGGCTATTAAGATGTATAATGTATATTAGTGTGTCCTCCTCTTGCTGTTGAGTGAGTGCAATTAGTGTCCTGTCAGTCAGCACACAATAAAAATAAGTGATTTCTAAACTGACTAGAGAAAGATGTTCTACAAATTCTATTTATAAAACAGGCAGCGTTTCTAGCAGGTGGAGGCTGCCCTTTCAGTTTCATCAGTGTTACAGATCCTAATCCAAGCACCTTCATGTTTTCTGGCTGTTAGTTATTTACTAAATATACATTAAACTCGCAAGTGCCCTGTTTTGCTCCAGCATTGTAATTTCAAGCAGGATATGAGTCAGAGGTCTCTGGAACTGCGAAGTTGTGTTTGTTGTGATGGTATCAACTGAGCATACAAAATGCCTCCGTAAAAGAAAAAACCAAACACCAAAATCCATGTGAGAAACAGGATTGCTGTGCAAGAGCAGTTCATAACGTAACAATGTGCTTGTCGCTTATTGATAGAGTGACTTGGCTTTATTAAACATTTATTTGTAGCCCCAGCAGCATTACATCTGAGCTTTCTAATTGGAATTTAGAAAGCCTAATAAATTTTGATTTCATCCTGGATGCTCTCCATTCAGGGTGTTTACATTAGTGCTGAGAAGAGGCAGTGCCTGAGCTGGGAGGGTGCTGTGGGGTGTGCTCGGGGGAGTGAGCGGGTGTCTTTGGACAAGCAAAAGAGCTGATCCTGAGTCCTTGCTGGTGGAAATGGTCCTGGCTCCAAAACTGGGAGTGCTGCACCAGGGCTTGGACATGCCCTGCAGCAAACACAAGGCGTGAAAACCTTGTGAAATGAGTCCTGTGAAGACCGGGTGTGTCATGGGGAGTTAATTCAGTCAGCAGGTGAGCTGCCTGGTGGGGTGTGCTGCTCACCCCAGCCCGTGCCTGCATCCTGCACAAGGGCCACTGCTCAGTTCCTTAAGGGTCGTTAGACTTCCTTGAGGGCTCTGTGTTTGCATCCTCCACAGCTGCTGGGGAAGCTCACCACTCCCCTCAGCCACCACAGAAAGGGTTCCAGGCCTGAAGGCTCCTTTGGTATTTTAATTGGAGAAAATAATGACACAGCCTTGTGTTCTTGTGCCCAGAAAGTTGAGAGGAAGCACAGCTCCTGGCTCAGCTTGCAGGGCACCAGCTCAGGGCTAGGATGTGCAGAACACCACCACAGTTCCATCTGACACCACCTGGAGTCATTGCTTTGGTTTCCCAAATTCATCAAAGACAAGAATCACTGCTCAAAGTGGGCGCAGATGTGATGGAGATCCCTGTGAGGATCTTCCCAGTTCCTCACAGCTGGTGAGGGTCATTGCCAGGGAGATGGTGCTGCCCCTGAGTGGGGCCAGTGTGGGAGGGATTGGGAATGTCTCTGCTTGGGACAGAGGCAGATGAGTGGAGAACCCACAGCCCTGGTGGGACTGACCTCTGTCGTGGTTGGAGAAGCACGTCAGGCTCTTCAGCCCAGCATTTGATTTGTGTCTCTGGAGTTTGGGTGGGTTTGGCACCATGTGGAGGGAGGATGACTGTCCCTGTGTGCTGGGTGTGAGCTGCCAGCCCTGAGGGTGTGTCTGCTCCGGGCAGTGCCACCCTCGGAATCCGAGGGCAGTGGCATTTTCTGTCGCGTTGCTGGGGAGCCTCCAGAGGTCAGAGCAGCAACGTGGGTGTCTGGGGCTTTCCTGGAGATCTGCCGAGGGTGCAGGTGTGAGTCCCTGACTGGGAGGGACCTTGTGCTGCTGGCGGCCCTGGAGAAGGGATGAAAGTCTGCCTTTGGCTTCTGCAGTGCCATAAGATTGTGCTGCTTTGTGGTTTGCTTTTGGCCACAGTGGTTACAGAAATCCCAGGGCTCTGGTTTGCAGGAGCTGTGTGGGAACAGACTGGGAACAGCAGATCTTGAGGAGGACAGTTCTGGGGTAAAGCTGCCGTGGTGTGGGTCTGTGGAGCTCCATGGGCACTGATGGACACCATCAGCTGGAGCTTCTGCTGCATCACTGAGCCTGGGCTGGGGTTTGCTCTGAGCTGGTTGTTCCATGAATGCTCTCTTTTTTTTTTTTGTCCGTTTTTCAACAGACTTGAAATGATGACATCAAGAAGCTTTTGGTGCTCTCTCTTGTTGCTTGGGGTGTTCCCTCTGGTCACGAGGGGATGGATGGACGTGGACGGGAGCAGAAGTTCATTTCCAGATGCAGGGAGGTTGCATCAAGAGGTACTGTACACCAGCTGCTGCTGCAGCTACAGCTCTTGGGTCCTGTTTCTGTGCTGAGTTCAGCTCTCCATGCTGAAAACACAACCCAAGTGTGGGCTCATTCATGTAGATTTGTGTTAAACACCTGCTGAGGAGGGCAGTGAGGAACAGTGAAGCAGAAGCTCTTACATTATTGATGAGACTGACACTGTCTGGGACTGAAATTGGGCAGCTGCTCTTGTGGAGGTGCTGTCTTTGCCCCAGAGGCTTTCCAGTGTGCTCTATCCTGGGGCTGCTGGGACTAATGAGCCTAATTTAACAAGCAAGCTTTGCCCTGGATCTTTGCTTGGGTCACTGGGCTTTTAGGTGAAAGAGAAAGGCTCTTTTGCTGCTCTGAAAAAGGAAAAGGGAGCCACACACAGTTCTCAGAGAATCGGCAAAGTTACTTCCTGGAGCATTTCCCTCCTGCTTTGTGATGTGAAACTCCTGTGAAGCACAAAGCCACGGAAAAGGGACCAGGGACAGCGACTGAAGCACCTCATTAGGGCCTCAGTGGGGTGGTGGGACTCCTTCTGCATGAGAGCAGGACAGGGGTGCCCTCCCCACCGTCAGCCCTGGGCTGAGCAGCTCCCTGGGCTGAGTGTCCCACCAGAGCTCAGTGCTGCTTGCTGAGGGAGGGAGGCTCAGCTTTTGAGGTGTCTCAGGCTGAAAGAAGCCCAAAATAGGGCTTCAAAATAGAGAACTGTGGTTTTCTTGAGCAGGAAATGATGAATGGGAAACAAATGTAGTTCTTTAATTAGTTCCTGATGATGGTGGTTGCCAGGGAAGACACTTGGCTGTGTTTTCAGCTGCTGGGACATCCCTCAGTGCCTGCCTGATGGTCACCCCTTGGTGGATCCCTCTTGCAGTGGGATCTGTTGGAGCCTCAGCATCTGGTTCTAGTTGGAGAAACCCCTTCCTCCCAGTGACATCCCATCTGCCCACAGTTGTCTGCATTATGGTTTAAGCCAATTAAAAAGGTGCTTTTTGCTGCTTGGCAGGGCTCAGAAGTGATGGCAGAGCTGTTGGAGGTGCTGCAGGGCTGAGTCCTGTCTCAGGGGGGTTTTCCCTGGAGTTCTCCATCCTCTGTAACACTGAAGAAGAGCAGTTCCTCCCTACTCCTGCACTCAGTCAAACCTGTTCCTGTAGAGTATCAGGTCACTTTGGCTTTTTTTTTTTAAAATATTTTGCATGCTTTTGCAGTTGGAAAAAATCTCATTCTTCACTAATGCATGTTAGTTTTGATTTTTTTTAAAGTTTCTCTGAGGAATTAAATTCATTGCTCAATGAATTTAACATAAATCACAGAACTATTATATTACTTGAAAGACATTAATTCATTTCTCTAAAAACCACACTTTATTGTACCAATTACCTGATCTTGCTTGAGGTGGAAGAGTCTCAGCTAGAAATGTATTTGCTCAGGTTTGCACTGAATTTAACAAGTATGAATATTGAAATGTTGAATGCACAAAGAATGCCATTTGAAGAGCTTCAGGGGATGTAAGATAAAATTCAGATTTTTCTTTTGGCAAAACAACTGTATGAAGAGCTTGTTTCCACAAAAAATAGTCTTTATTCAGTGTGGCTCCAAACATCAAGATGAATCTGAAGGGCCTGAGCACAACTTTGGGGTAGGTCCAGGAAACTGATAGAAATAACCTTTAAGAAAGTACAGCACATATTTTCTCTTCCAGAAAACAGTTTAGCCACAATAAAAATCCCCTAAAATCCTTTGGGGCTTCGTTCAGTTTGGAGCTCTTTATCCACGGGAAGTTTGAGAGGTACCAAATTTTATGGCTTATTTAATATGCAGATCCATTAACACGCATTTAAAACCATTGACTCACAAATAGAAATGCTCCTGGCAATGCTTTAAAATTGCTTTAAAACTCTGGAAAGGGTTAATTTCCAGGTCAAGTAATTTGAAGTGTGCTCTGATGGAAAATGCCTGTGAACTTCATCAAAGCAAATAGTTGGGGAGGGGTCAGTGACCCCCACTAATACTGGTTCTGATCTGCATAGGGACGAGCTGAGTGGATCACAAGCATTGCTGCTCACATTGCTAAATCGATTTCTTCGTGCTTTGTGGCAGAATTGTTGCACTTGCGCTCTGCTTTTATACAGGAAAAACAAGACTACCATGTACAGTCCTTCTGAGGAGAAATTAACTCTCTAGCACAGCAATGGTGTGTGTTCTTCTTGGCCTTTGACCCCTCGGATTTTTGGGGTGTTCCTGAGGTTGGTTTTCTGGAATATTTTTAGTCCTGATTAGAATAATTAATAACTATGTGCACAGAGTAGGAAATGCCAGTGGTGTAGAATGAGCTAAAATAGAAAACCTAATTTAAGAAGGTGACAGCAATAGTATTTAAGTGGAAAGCCCCAACTTGCCTGTTTGTGTTAATTTTGGAGAATCCTGCTGTCACTTTTGCACTGTGCCACTTCCATGGGCTGGTTCTGGGGGGTGCTGAGAAGCTCTTGGAGCTTCTGGGCATTGCACATGGACTTGGGTGCAGCCCCTCAGGGCTGAGCCATCATGGGGCTAAATCCTGCTGAGTGGATATATCCCAAATCCTTAAACATGTACACTCTCCACCCTGGGGTGGCATTTTTGGAGAGGTTTCTGCCTCTGCCTTCAGCAAGGCTGATTCCATGTCCAAGCTGGGTGTTTTAGGGGTGAGCAGACCCATGGGCAGCTCTGGGCTGGCTTAGAGGGCTTTGAGTTGCCATGAAGGACCGGGTGGGTGCCTGGGGTCACCTCTGCCTCCTGGGAAGGGATTTTAAACACACAGCTCTGTGAGGCACTGCCAGTGGCAGCAAAGGGGGGTTCCAGCATAAGCAGAAGAGAGAGAAACAATCTGGCTCTGAAATAAACCCCAGAGTTGGGTTTTGGAGGACAGCTTGGCCAGGAGGCTGATGGAGGAAAGCCAGGGGTGCTAGTCCACTCAGCCTCTACTAGGAACTCCACACCAGGAGCTCTGGCTGATTTTTCAGCCTCCTGGGTATTTTGCAAAAGCTTCTCATTCCATATTGGAGGGTGCCAGCCGGCTTTCCTTCCCCCATTCCCTGCTTTCCTCCCTGCGCTGAAGCCAAGCTGGTTTTGCCATGGTTCCTGGGGTGAGTTTTCAATCTCCTCTGCTCAGCCCAGGGGAGCCGAGCAGTGTTACAGGTTTTCCCATCTGCTGCAGGGAGCTGCTCTAACAAGTCATCACAGAGCTGCATCTTGGAAATGAAATTGTGTGTTATGTTTTCTGGGGCACTGCTGGTGGGGAGCCCAAACATTATTGTCCTGGCTTGATAGCGTGAAAGGGGAGAGTAATCCTGTGTTGTGGTACAACAAAGAGCAGTTGTTTTGTGCTGGATTGTTAAATATTTGGATGTCACCAAACTCCTGAGCCCTCCCAGCAAAGGCTGGCAGGCATCCTGTGGGCTGCTCAGGGCTGCTGAACCACAACTGCTCTGGGGCTTTTCAGAAGTACTCAATTGCTTTAATTTGGCTTTCATGCCATGCCTTTTTGTTTTGGCCACCCATCCTCCTATTTAAGAGGTGTGATGAGCTGTGCAGAGCCCCAGTGCCCAGCTGTGCCCCTCCACACAACGCTCCTGGGATGCCCCCCGTGCTCAGGGTGGCTGGAGATCCAAGCACGGGCGCTTTGCTTGTCCCTCTGTGCTGCTGGGTGGTCATGCCATGCTTGGGGACCTCAGCTGAGCTCCCAGTATGGAGCAAGGCCCTGCTGGGGTGTGGTGCTGTCTCTAATTTGGGCTGTGACAGCACAGCTCCAGGTAAACTCAACAAGCTGTGCCAATATCTCAGCTCCCTGGCCAGTCTTCCCGGCTGTTCTTTGCTACCTTATCTTGCTTTGGGCCTGAATTCCATCACCAAGCTCAAAGGGGCACATGTGGTTATCCCATTTATTTTTATGCTAATAGATACAGTGAACAAGCTCATTTTTCAAGGCACCGTAACTCTCTTCTTGCTGGCATTTAGCAGGAATTGGCTGTGGTGCCATCCGTGGGGTCTGTTCATTAGTTATTACTTGGACAAAGCTGTAGACTCCCCACCCCTGGGAGTGTCCAAGGCCAGGCTGGACAGGGCTTGGAGCAGCCTGGGCTGGTGGAAGGTGTCCAAGCCATTCAGGGGGTGGGATGGGATGAGCCTGGAGGTCCCTTCCCACTCGAGCCAGGCTGTGGTTCTGGTTCTGTGGCAGCTGAACTGCTGAAGATCTCCAAGTATAAATGGAGCTCAGCCTTCAGCAGGACTGCAGAGCATCCCCCTGGGGTGCCCTCCTGGCCGAGGCACAGCATCCCCCTGGAGTGCCCTCCCAGCCTCCCTGGGCTTGTCTGGAGTATCAATTACTGCTGAGATTCCTCGTTATAGTCACAGTTAAATGCTCCATCTGAACAGCACAGAAGGCTATTTTGAGCAGCAAGGGAGTCATAGGGATGATTTTGTGCTCTTTCCCCCAGCAAAGTCATATTTCCTAATCTGCCAGACCAGGATGGGAGTGTTTTGGAAAGGAAGGTACAAAATTGCCAAGACTTCTATCAAAAGATTTTGCTTCTAATTCAAGCAGAGACACAATTTCAGAGCACAAGCTTGGAATCAGGCAGGCAGTGCATCATATATGCAGTTGAAAATCTACTATTCTGATATTTATTTTAATTATTATTAGTAATGTGTTCTTCCTGCTTTTCAGTCAGTTTATAGAAAGAAAGGAAAGAATCAGATTTGAATTTAAGTCTGTGTTGGGCTGCAGCCAGCCCCTGTTCGAAGCATTAATGAAGGTACAGGGAGACAAGGCTTAAGTTTATTTTTGTATCACTTTGGAATGTAGTGATAATTCACTCCTTGTTACCTGCATTTAAGTGGTGTCTCTAACAAGCTGTAATTGCTTTTTTGTGGAGCATTCTCAGTCTTAACTAGTATATTATCCCTGTGGAGATGAGGAGCTTTTGCTGAGTGCTGGTTTATCAGCATGTGCAGTTCAAGGTGCTCTGGAATGTTTTCATGGTATTTATATACTGACTATTTGTTATACTTACTTGTTGGGGTCCTTTCTCTGCATCCCCGAACTCCACCTACCTCCTTCTGGGTACTCAGAGGGCTTAATAAATGCTGTATTTTATGGGATAGCATGCAGAAGGTTTCATAAATTCTGTGTCTGATGCTTGAATTAGTAGAAGGTGTGAATGCTGTGCTACTTGGAGCAAAGCAGTTACTGTGCACTGAAATACCAGCATGGAATTGGAAGAATTTTGGTTTACATAAATAGTTATGGCCCAGGGTCAGGGATTGTCAAAGATACAACTGTGAAAAATCAAACCTGGATGGGGAAATGCTGGTGTGTTTTTGAAGGAGAGAATAAAACCAGAGTAAAACATGTTGCAAGTAGAAAAGAAAATCAAAGGTAGTCTTGACTTGGCTATGATGTGGCAGAGGGTTACACTTTCTGATATTCTGTTCAGAAGCCATTTAACCTTAAAAGACTAAATGTTGACTAATTTTTTAGCATATTCTCCCTTTAAAAAAAGCTGTGGCAGAAGTTTTGAAAGGAAGACAGTTCTACTTCCACTACTTTGTACCATCAAGCAGGGGAATTACCAGTTTTGTGGATTGGCCAGGGCACATCTGCAAACCTGGGGTTTCTAAAAACAGCCTCAGTCCCATGAGCCTCCCTAGGACAAAGTGGAAATTTATGGAGCTGTACTACCTGGGTTTCTCATCTGAAGCCCTGAAATAGCAGTGAGCAAAATCAGAGCTGCAGCAATTACCTCAATTAGGCACCGTATGGCTGAGCAGATGATGCTTGTGGTGGGAGACAGCAGAGCTGCTCTGCTGGTACCAGCCAGGACAGACCCAAACTGCCAGTGTCTGTGCTCATTGCAGCCCTCTCCAAACACCAGCAGGTGATCTGGGTTTTTTCCCTGATAGAAAAAAACGTGGATAATCTCTGCCTGATCAGCCAGTTCTGTGGTCGTGGCTGGAAACAGAAAATCCTCATTGTCAGACTGAGCTGTGCCTGAGTCAGAACCTCTGCTGGGGCTGCAGTCCATGTGTCTCACCGGTGAACTGTACTGGGTGGCAGTTCACAGAAGGGTTTGGGGTGGAAGAGAACTTTAAACTCATTTAATTCTACCCATCCTGCCCTGGACAGGGACACCTTCCACCAGCTCAGGCTGCTCAAAGCCCCCTGTCCAACCCAGCCTTGGACACTGCCAGGGATGGGGCAGCCACAGCTGCTCTGGGTGATCTGTGCCAGGGCCTGCCCACCCTCACAGGGCAGTTTTCCAAAATATCTAATCCAAATCTGCCCCCTTTGCTCGACCCCTCACTGGAGATAAGGAAGAGAATGCTCTGATGGGAATAAAAACCCTGGCATGATAATCTATTCACAGGAACAGACACTTCTCTATTAATTTGCTAAGTGAGTCAGGACTGTATATTTAGAAATTGTACAGCATTTAGGCTGCTCTGAGAGCAGCTCCCTGGAGACCTGGCATGTGCAGAGGCAACAGCTGATTTATTGTGAGCCCCAGTGTGAGCTGCAGGGACTGGCTTTGATTTATCTGCTCACACTGTGGTGTCTTCCACCAAGTGCCTGGTAAGGGGGTTACTACAGCCCAGCAGTGCAGGAAATCTGGGTCTGGAATGTGTCACCTGTTCTTCTGCATCTCTTCCATCTGATGCACTAATTGGTGGTTTAGTGGGTTTTGTTGTAAAGTCCACTGTGTTCACTTCTGGTCATAAAAAGGGGGTGCCTTTTGGTTGGATGTAAGTCAGCACTAAAGGGCAGGAGCCTGGAACCTTTCCAGGACTGTCCTGTGCATTGCTGTGCTGGAGGGCAGTGGGGTCCAGGTTGGTACCAACCTTGGTGGTCCATGTTTGTGCATCAGGGATTAGGAATGAAAAGGGGTGGGAAATGCAAAGCTCTGTAGAAGTCTCCAAACAGTGAATTAATCCCTGGAAGTGTCCAAGGCCAGGCTGGATGGGACTTGGAGCAACCTGGTCCAGAGGGAGATGTGTCTCTACCCAGGGCAGGGGGGTTGAATGAGATGAATTTGAAGGCCCCTCCCAACCCAAACCATTCTGTGAGTCTGTGCTAAACAACCTTAAAGAGGTTTTGCTGCTTGCAGTCCTCCCTAAGGACTGTCGACAAACCCCTTTGCAGCACCCTGGCTGCCAAGCACTGCTCTGCATTGTGTGTTCCCACTGCACAGTGGAGCTCCCCATCCCTTGTGTTTGTTCTCAGTGAAATCTGATTTCTCCCCCATGCTCTGCTCGTCCCTGGGCCCCTGACTGAGCATTAATCAGGAGACAGAACACAGAGCAGCTATGATGCCTTGGCAGGACAGGTGGGTGGTGCCTTCTGGAGCACTGGCATTGCCTCTGTGGGAGCAGAGAAGGGCTTTGTGCAGAGCTGCAGGTTGTTGCCTGTTGTTGCAGGTGCTGGGGCAGCACACAGCAGCTCTGGGGAGTGAGGCCGTGGGGCAGCAGGTGCTGAGCTGTTTCATCCTCATTTTGATTTTCCAGCCCTCCTAATCCAGGCAGAATTAGTTGCCACACTTGATGACACTGGGTTGGTGGGTCCTGAGGAGATGCAGTCTCTCAGTGGCTCCATGTCTGGTGAAAGGCAGTGCTGGAGCCAACATACAACGTTGATTTCCACCTAACAGTGATTGGGCACTTCAGCTACAGAACACAAGGACCTTTTATTCTGTACTCAATTGATTAAACATTAAAAAGTAGCAAAATAGGTGCTAAAAGTGAACCCTGACAAATAAAACTGTTGTGTTGCGTTAATGAAATTCTGTTTAAAGTGGAACCTGAAGAAGCTCTTTAGAAGGAATGGAAAATCTGAAACAAATTTTTCCCTTCAAAGGATATGATTTATTCTCTGATAAAATTAGATTTTTAGTTAAAGGAATTTGCAGTCATTAAATGGTGCCCATGAAATAAGTCCCATTTATAGCCATCTGCTTTATGGCTTCTGCAGAAGAGTTTTCCTCAGGCAATGCATTGGAGGGCCTCAGTGTTGTTTTTATCCCAACAGTTTGGTTCTCTGCTGCTAACACTGCTAAAACCTCGGGGGGATGCTTTTCTAACTGGGGAGCAGTTTTGAGTACCAGGAAGGTCTCCACCTGGGGCTCAGAGCTTTTTGTGCTGGTCTCTAAGCCCTGCTGTAGTTGCCAGGTATTTTCCCATTTTGCTGTGTCCTCTCCTGAAATCCTGGGAATTCTCAGTGCCATTGGAGTCTTCTCCATGGAAGGGACGTTTGGGGACACGCACCAAGTGCTTCTGGTTTCCCAGGAGTGAGAAGTGATGCCTTGAACTGACCTCGTGTTCCACTCTTGCAGTTCTAACAGTTTTCCTCTGAATCCTGCATCTCTTTTTGGGGTAGTTTGTATTCATTAGGGTTTATAATTATAAGGGGAATAGAGGAAAAGAAGGAAACTTTGAAGACCATCCTTTGTGTTTCACGATGCCTGTGCAGACATGGAGATACCAAAAGGGTGTTTAATAGCAGTGAGCTGACACTGGGGTTTTTTAGGGAGTCTGTCTGTTTTCTTTTGATCAATACAATAGTTGTAATTAGTTTTAGTGTTTCTAAGCTTTTGAACTGCAGAGATTCAAGCAGCTTGTTAGAGTGAGGGACTCTGGGGAACTTTAAAAGTACTCTTCCCTGTTTCATGTACTCCATGTACACAGGATTACCCATAGCAGGTGGGGCTGAGGGGGTTTTATCCTGTGACCCACCTCTCAAAATAATATTTTGAAAAGCTCTGAGAGGTCCCTGGAGTAAAACTGCCTGCACAGCTCAGGAGCTTTGCTGCCTGAGGAGGAGAAATGCTTTGAAGTCTCTGCTAATCCTGACTGCCACTTTGTGTGTTGCTCAGATCACAGAGGTAACATCCTGCAGGGAATAATGACAGTATTTTTATAAGCAAATACCTAGTTTTTGTTTATCCCCCTCGGCTGACTTGGAGGGGGCAGAGGAGACCATTTCTGCTGTTCTGCTCCTCCTCAGGTTTGGGAAAGGCTTTGTTTTTGAGGAGGACAGCTCGTGGTCACCCATGGGAAGGAGAAGCAGCAGCTGTTTCCTGCACAAGGGTGGCAAAGGACACAGGACAAAGTGTCCCCCCTGCCTTTGGAGGAGCTGGGATGGGTGATGGGTGGTGTGTCCCCTGCACTGGGACCTCCCAGGGGTCAGAGGGGACATTTCTGCAGGCACTCAGTGGTGACTGCAGCCCGTGCTGGGTGTCCCCAGAGCCTTGTCTTCTCCAGGCTGGCCCAGCCTGTCTCCTCAGCAGAGCTGCTCCACATGAGCCCTCAAGAGTCCTCCTGCTGCCACTGTGTGTGATGCTCACTGCAAGTAGTAACTCGAATGATGGAAACAAAACATATTTGTAACTAACCCACAAATACTGTTACTGCTTGGAATGGTCTCGTATTCCCCTGAAGTCTCACCATTGGTATAAGCAGAGAGAGTTGTCTGCGAGTGCAGCACCTTGGAGACTTTATGCAGTGTCTTTTTAGCTGAAGTTTCTGTGTCAGAGATGGCTGTGATGCAGCTCATGTAGGTGTGGAAATCAGCTCTAAACATGAGAGTCCTGTTGCTTTGAAACTATTCAGGTGTTTGAACAAGTCCCTGCTAAAATTATCTGTAATGGCTCCTCCCTCCTCAGCCCCAAATCTTTGGTGTGGTAATAATAACCCTCTGAACTACCTCCTTTAAATATCAACAGAGGGGCAAAAAATCCATTTGAAAGAAGACTGTTGTGTTTTACAATGTACCTTCTCACACAGTGGTGAATCATTTTAGGTGTTATATTTATCCATCAAATGTCTGTGCTCAAACTGACGTGTGTGCTTGTAATTACTGCTCAGTTACTGTGTTGAGATGCTTCCCTGGGTCAGTGACTGATGTTTTCAGGGGGGTTTGCTCATCCTGCCTTTGAACAATGTTTGTATTTAATAAAAAAAAAACGCCTCAAAAAATTCTCTTTTTCCTTACAGGACTCCAGAAGGTTTGAAGTTACAAGAAGAAAAGGTAGGAAAGCCAGATTTCTTTTGGGGGGGTGTGTTGGTGTTGGATATTCTTGCAGTAATGTTTTACAACAAGCATGAGTTCACTCACTGGAAGGGCTGTGCTGCTGGGGGGGTTCCATCAGTCTGTGCCTCCTCTGACACCTCTTGGAGTCACAAATTGTACATTTTTGTCAATGAAAAGCTGCTCTTTTAGCATAAGGTTGCATGGTGGTACTTGAAGTCAGGACTGAGTGTACGGACCATGTGGCTGCTTGGAGAACGTTTCTCCAGGGCAATAACTGGCTTGGAGATCAGTCTCAGGACACCAAATTTCCACGCTAGGTGAGGTTGGTTTCTCACTGCCTTCACAGGATGGGGAAGACTTCCATTTAAAAGAGTGAAACCATAGATTTTTTCAGAAGGGAATTCAATATGATGAACTTCTCTCTGTCAGGGGCTTCTTAGACCCCTGGCTGGTGTGGAGAGAAGGCGGTGGCAACTGGGGGAGTTGAGATGGGCAGATGAATTTGGGTGCCCAGCAGGGCAGTCTGTGAATAATCAAGTCTGTCTGAAGAACTGCCAACTCCTCAGAAGTCAAAAACCTGCTAACCAACGTGGTAAATCCATCTTGGCCCCAGAAGCCTGGGGATCTGCAGAGCTACCTGGGGATTTGCAGCAATGATTAAGTATCATCTTCTCTGGAGTCATTCCTCAAAAGTGCCTATAAAGTAATTCAACAGAAGGCTCCTTCAGAAGCCTCTTCAGTGTTAAATTGTGCACAGAGCAGATACCACTTGGTGCCAGGAAAAAAGAACAGGAGGGTCAAAATGCTTGTTAGTCACACAAAAGGATTTATTGTAAATTTTGTGATAGGGTATGAAGTGATTTTAAGATTCAGGCTCCCCCCCCCC
>VXAU01000639.1:3459277-3548243 GCA_013399695.1 Formicarius rufipectus
GAAATGAGATGCTTGGAAAAGGTTTGAGGGTGGGGGATTTATGCTTTTTCTGTTCCCTTAGTGGCAGTTTTGGCTTTTTCTCGAAAGTATCTCACAGAAACTCCCCCAAAGGTGAGAGCTCAGCAGAATTACTCTGTGCCTGCTCTTATTATCCTGTGCTCACGGATGATCCAAGATGATTAAAAAAAGAGCTTTTGGTGAAAGGAGGGGAAATTCTGGTTTACATTCTTTGTTCTTCTTTATTTTGGGACAAAAGGTTTGAGTTCTTTAGGTTTAAAGCAGCCACTTTTCAAAGGGAACAAAGCCTCGATTGTTGTCGAGTGTGAAAACTCTCCCTTTTTTAGCTGTGGATGAGGAGTTAAACCGGGAGGCTTTTGGCTTCCCAAGAGTCACGATTACAGATGCTGCAGAAATTTGGAACCTGCTCCAAAGCCCGTTACAGTCAATGCCTGGTTTTCCTTTGACTTCCCTGGGCTCGGGCTCCGCAGTAATTAGGTGATGTGTTAATTGCTGGTGGAGGGGGCGCTCTCCCTGCCTGCAGTTGGCAGCCCCTCCCAGCGAGCCTGGACACCCATGTCCTCCTGGATGGAGTTGAGGTGGCTGCAGAACTGGTTTGTTCCTGGGCTGTCGAACTGGTGTGCAAATACTAACCTTTTTGGCTAAAAGTAATTTTTTAATGGAGCCTCCGGTGGTTTCCCCAACTACTTCAGTGGCAAGAACCTGGGAACTGATTCTGCAGCTTCTGGAGCTGCCCAATGTTCCTCCTCTGCCCACTTCCCAATGGGCAGTGTGGGGCTGAAGGATGCTCAGAGTGACTCTGCCCAAGCATCTCCGGAGGCACAGGGAGGTCTTCACAGACAAACACAAATAAGCAAAGCTCTGCTGGATTAATGGGCACCTTTGCTTTTGCCTGGCTGAGGATCTAGCCCAAGCACTTAGAAGTTTTGATTTGTTTTTGTGTTACTTGCAATCATCCATTCAACAAATTAGTGTCAAAACATGGTTTTGAAACCATCCAGCCGAGAAATGTTCGAGCAAATTGTTTCTGCTCTGACCATATAATCCTATTAAATGAGATGCAGCTGGAGATTTATTCACACAGATGACATCACATTGCCATAAAGATATGGACTTGATCTGGTGTGAATCGAAAGGCTGACACCTCTCTGAAATTTCACAAGCTGTGTGTTGTGGGTGTCCTGTTTATATTTGTATATATTTATTATCGTTACACAGTGTTTTCCAACCACAATGAGGAGAAATAGAATATGGCACACCCTGTGCTTTCTGGAGTTGCCATAGTTTTATTGACAATCGGTTTGCAGTGGTAGAACATCCAACCAACAGCTAAAGACGTTGTTCTCAAACTCTTCAGGAACACAAAGTGGTTGCCTGTGGTTATTTTTGTACTGAATCACCCCTTAATTTCCCATTCTGTAGTTCTTGGGGGTTTTTTGCCCCTCCTGACAGTCCAAGAAATTTGGGGGTGCACCTCAGGACTTGGTCAAAGCCCACCCAAATCAGTAGCTGTGCCTGTGTAGCTCTTCAGAAGCAGCTGCAGCCCCAGGAGCTCCTTCTGGCTGTGCCACTGACCCCGGTGGTGGATGTGTAAACACAGATTGGGGTGTCTGTCCTGCACAGGGTTGGGTGTTCACAAACACCCTGACCGTGTCTTCAGGGGGTGCCTCAAGTTCAAAGGACAGGTTTTGCATTAAAAACACCTGTTCTGTAGGATCACAAGTTGGAGTATTTTCCATGTTCATTATACTGATTTTAACAATTGCTCAGTCAAACAAAGTGTTCTCTGCCCATCTCAGCTGCTTTATTGTTGTAGCAGTTTTTATTGTGTCTCTCTTCAGGGCATATGTTGTCAGTGAATCTGTTACCTGGAGAAGGATATTTGGGTCAAAATAATAATCTGAGGTTTAGTTCTTGTATTTCTAAGCTTAAGAAACTGCAGTTCCTCAGCACTTTGTACCTCATCCCACTAGAACAGGTAACCCTAATTGGGAAGGAGCATCCATCAGCAATTATAATTTGGCATATTCTGTGGTTGTAAGTGCCAGGAGTTAACAGAGGGAGTAAAACCATGTGGAGGGGGGAAGCACCCCCAGTAATCAATGTGTTGGGCACAGCAGTAAATTAAACAGAGCTGCAAGTGCTGGGCAGCCTGGCTGTTGGCACTGCAGTAACTGCTGAGCAGCAAACACTGGGCAGAGAGAGAACTGCTCTCAGCCAGGGAATTGGGGCTGTTCCTGAGCCAAACTCTGCCAGTCCTGAGGATCACATTTGGCTTCCAGGTGGCTCTTCATTCAGGTGGATTGCTCTGAAACTGTGGGTGCAGCCATGGCTTGGTCCAGCTTTGCCATGGGGGTAGGAAACCCTTGTCCAACTCTCCACTGGTGGAAGCAGAAGAGTTTTGTAGAGTTGAGGTTCTGGTAAATGGATCCAGTAGTGTCTGAGTTCAGTACTTTGGGGCATGAGGAGGGATGAATTCTGGGCATGGCAGAATGGGCAGGACTGTTTAGTAAGTAAATAAAATAGTGGGTGGCTTTGCTACAGCAGCAGATTGAGGGACCCGAAGGAGCTGAAGTGAAAAGTTCTTGAGCAGCAGGAAACCAGGAAGGTGTTACCAGTGGCAGGTGGGACAAAGGAGCTTGTGGAGAAGCTTAGGAGGTGGCCAGGCTTCAGTGCCTGGTGTGGGAAGAGGGAGAAGGTGGAGATGAGACAGCAAACAGACCTTGTGAGGATTTACCAGGACATGGAAAATAACACGTTATGTATTCAGACCACCACAGTTCATAAATAAGGACCCCCAGTCAGTGCTGAGGCTGGATGTGCCTGGAGCCATCTCTCTCTGCCCATGTGCAAGCAGAACAAACTGCTGATTTGGCAGCTGAATACCCTGCTTGTGCTGTTGGCTTCTGACATCCCTTGTCTCCACAAGCTTCTCTGCTTTTTGCAGCTCAGTCTTTGAAGATGCCACTTTGTCCTACAAACGTTGCTTTGGTTGCATCTTCACCCCCTCCAAAGCACTTTTCTCTGGGTGACCCAGGGCAGTGAAACTGGACTGGTTTGCACTGCTCTTCTAAGACAACCTGTCTTAAGAAGAGATACTTTCAGACAAATGGGCTTTTCTTGCCTTAAGCAGGAGCCAAGGTGAAATCCCCAGTGAGATGTGAAGTCATGTTGAGTGTTGTTTTGGGTGGTGCATTGCTCTTTTTAGGAAATAGTACCTTTTTTGTCCAGGCCCATAATTCTGCTGAAGTGCTGCTGTTCCACAGGACAAGGCATGATGTGGAAGGCCCTCTCCTCCAGAGAGGCTGTGCCCTGCTTGCCTGTGGCACTCAGAGGTGCCCATGCACTGGGAACTCTGAGTTTTGAGACCAGCTGTGGAATAAACTGATTTGTAAGGGTTGAATAAAGAGCAGATGTTTCTGAGGATGGCAGTGCAATGTAACTTGCAAGTCCTCTCCAACAAATCAGTTTATCCAGCATGTCTCAGAAATCAGCAACATAAGTAAACTCCGACTTGGAGGCAGAAACCCAAAGTCCAGGATCACTTTTGGGTCCAGTCAGGTTTCTGGGTCATGGTTTCTGACCAGGCTTCTGTCCACTGAATGTGTAAGAGAGGGGTGTGTTTCCAATTTCAGCCCTATTAGTTTTCAATGTGCCGTTTCTTCCTGAACTGAGCTTTGACCATAGGACAGAGCAATAGGTTCATATTTTCAGAGCTTCAACTCACTGCTCAAGTGTGAGATAAGAATGGGAGAGAAATGACCCTCTGGGCGCTCTGAGTTCAGGCACTCTGCCCCCATGGCCATGGCCTGAGGAAGGGGAAGGGTGTTGAGCCTGTGAGCCTGGCTTAGCCCAGCTGGAGGGGGGGTTATGGCAGGGGAGGCTCTCACAGGGCTCTGGTGCCTCCTCCTGAGGTGAGCAGGACAGAGAGGCCACCTCAGTGGTCCTTGCTGTACTTACCTGTGGGTCTGTTACATTTATTCTTCCACCGCAGTCTTTGGATTCACATCCAGAGGATTCCAGAATGCATTGGGTTGGGAAGGGACCTTAAAGCCCATCCCATTCCACCCCCTGCCATGGGCAGGGACACCTCCCACCAGCCCAGGGTGCTCCAAGCACTGTCCAACCCCTTCAAGGGATGGGACAACCACAGCTCCTCTGCCCATCCTGTGCCAGGGCTTGCCCACCCTTCCAGGGAGGAATTCCTTCCTAACAGGATGTGGGGAAGGAGCTGCTGAGGTGGTTGGTGCCATGCCCCCATCCCTGGCTGCTGCCACAGCAAGTACTCTGCTTAAATTAGTGGTTTTCAGGGGACCCTGCTCTGTTTGTAAATGTTTCCTTTGGACTTTACATTTCTAAGCAAGACTTCGGTAATTAGCATGTGCCAGTGTGTTTTTTAATAAGAACTGAGGAGCCTGTGAAATGGTCCGGTTGTTCTTGGTGCTTGGGGAAGAAAAATCTACTGTGTGTAAGGTAATGTAATTACTTTTCTAAAGGAGCTTTTATTATGCACCTAACTGCACATTTACTGTACTTGATAGGCCCAAATAAAACCAAAACAGGATGAATAAGCCATTCTGGTCCATTGGGTAAATAAAACAGCTAAAGCATTTATAAATATGTATTTAGTCAGCAGAGCTGATTGGCTACTCTGCAACTGCTCTGGTGTCTCAGTAATCCAAGTTTAATAGACTTGCATAAATATTTCCTTGTTTGTCACGAGGCAGGAGTTATTTATCCATGCCACGCTGCTTGCTTGTTGTGTTTGATGAGATCTTTCATAACATATTAGAGGAGTTTGTTGTTTTGGCTATAGCAGGTGATGGGCAACATGTGGATATGAAATAGAATGGGAGTGATCCTCATGTTTTGTCCCTCCTCCTCCCCTCTCCCTTGTAGGTGGGGTCTTTGTCATTCTTTTCACCCAGTTTTGGGGAGGTTAAGATGTGCCTGCTGAGTTCTGTCTGAGGAAGTCCCTGAGATGTGAGAGCCTTTGGGGCTGAATCTCAGCCCAGCTGCTTTTTCTGGTGGAGGGTAAAAATACTCAACAGGTATCCTGAAACTCACCCAGTGAGGTGTTTTACCAGGAGGGAATGAGCAGATGTGGAGAGTGATTCTGGACCTGCAGATTTGACAGGTGGTTCCTCCCAAGGGCCCCAGCTGGATTGTGGGCTCTGCAGTTGTTGGCCCAGCTCTGTCAGAGTTGCCACTGTCTGTTCTTGGGCTTTGTGTGCCCGGTGGTTGTTGCAAAGCCCCAGATGAAACCCACCTTGTGCAGCCAGCCCATCATAACACAAAGTTATGCTCTAGCTGGGCAAATAAAACATTGAATTATCCTGGGGGCTCTGACTGCTCCTCAGTCCTAGAAGGTGTCTTAATTACAGGGAGGTCTCACACAGAGGTCACAGTAAAGAGTCAGAAACAGCAGAGAGCCTTTCATTTCCTTTTGGAAATATAATAATTGCTTCCTGCGTGGGGAGCTTTGCATGTGGATGGCACCTCTAAATATATTCCAAGCAGATCAGCTGTGTTAGAGGCAGAGCTGAGTGAGCATTTTTAGTAAGTCACAGGGTTTATATTATCACTGGGTCATCCCAATGTGTCCTGGGAAGTGTGGAGATGCTGGTGGAGTAATTGGACTCTGAGTGAACTTCAAAAAGATTCCTGTGTGACTGTGAGACAATGCTGAGAATGGCTTTTTACCCCCTTTTCATGTTCTCCCAGTATAAATAACATCCCCAGAACAAATCCCGTCTCATCTGTGTACCAGGCACTGCCACCCCTCTTCAAAGGCAGCGTGTTCATCACGCCTTGGTTCTGAGAGCTGAGCTCTGTTCCCTCTGATTAGATGACCCCATCAGGCATCTTTAACTGAGCCCCCTCTGCTATTGTAAAGCCTAAATAGTAGTTGCAGCCCTCTGTTGCCTTTGCAGCAGGCAGAACTCCCATGTGCTTGTTTGGCAGGATGGTGTTTGTTCCGTGGAGGGGGAGGCTGGTCCTGCTGTGAGCACAGCAGTGCTGCCCTCACTGACAGCCAGGGGCTTTCCTCTGCTGGGGAAACCTGGGGGTCCTTGGCAGTTCCACATGCCCCAGTCATTAACAGGGGAATGATCCAAGCAAACCACGTGTTATTGGATTCATTTAACAGGAACATGATGAAAATCATTTCAAGTGTCCAACTTATTGCACGGAGGAGCTAATGCTGACTCAGCCCTTTAATGGTGGTGTGAGAAATGGGAGTGGGGTTTCCTTTTCATTCCCAGATTTTGGCAGCAATGATTCTCAGGCCTTCCTTAAGCTGAGCCTGATGTTCATTCTTCCCTTGTATTCCCAGGGGACTGGAGGGTTCCTGTGAAGGCAGCAGTGCAGTTTGTCCAGAAGCTGGTGACAGGCAGGGAGGAGCACGTGCCCCTGGTGCTCATGTGCTGATCAGCACATGGCTGGAGTTCTAAATAATTAAAATTGTGGGCATACATTAGGGAAAAAGGCAAGCAACTTCAGGAGCAGAATATCCTGCAACACTGGAGTGTAGCTTTTAGTATTTTCCCTGTAATTGAGGTCACTTAGTTTGCAAGAAAGATGGGAGCCTCCAAGTGAGAGGGGCAGGTGTGAGAGCTGCAGTCCCACAATTATTTGTGCAATGGCACCGTTATTTGTCTGAAAAAGTGATGTTTCTTTTCACATGGTGAGAAGAAAGCTCTTCTCTCTAGGTGGGACTGATGTGTGGCCCACTTTGAGTGTATCTCCTGGAGGAGGAACATGCCCAGGGAAGGAGCTTCTGCTCCTGTTGGCATTTGGTTGGTGTGGGATTTAGGGGCACAGCAGAGGGGCTGCTCTGTTGAAGGCTGTGAGCTGTGACCCCCTCCCTGGCAGACCAAGCTGTGCCAAAGCTCTTGAGGAGGCAGACCAGAACACCATGAACCAGACCTTGCTGGAGCCCCAGGGGCTTCACCCAGTCTGGTGCCTCCAGGAGCAGAACAGAAGAGGACACTTAGGAGAGTGGATGAAAATACTCTGATTCCTGGAGCTGGGTCAGTCTGAGTGATGCCTCTGCACACAAACCTCCTTGGGCTGCTGGTTTATGCCTCTGTGGTGCTTTGTGAGGCAGTGCAACGGGAGGGTGGCACCACCTGGGTGCTCCCAGCTGGGTGGGGAGGCAGCCCTGGCTCTGGAAGGAGCAGCAGATCTGCAGCTGGCTCCTCTGGGATGCTGCTGCTGCACTGCCTTGTCCTGTGTCAGCACTGCTTGTGCTCAGGGCATGGATTTACTGGCTTTCTGTGTGTTGTGTCATCAGCAAATTGCTTTGCTTTGGCCAGTCAGGGTGTAACCAATAAACCTCTTGTTTAGTCTTAATAGGTTTGGAGGCCCCAAGATGGATCTTGAGTCTTGTGAGTCGAACAAATACAGCTGAGTGACTCAGGGTCGGAAATAATTTAACTCCCATTCACACAGTTTTGAAAATAACAGGACTGTTTTGTGTATTTGTGTAACTATATACCTGTTCTCAGATGCAGTTCAGCCTTTTTATATTGGATTTTATTGACTGTTGGGTTTTTGCCCTAAAACCCACTGTGTTAATCAAGGAAGGGACCTTTCTGCTGTGTGAAATGGGGATAACACCGAGTAAACTTAGAAACATTGCGTGGGGAGGGGGGAGTATTTTGGTCTCTGAAATCGTGCCAGGGATGTACTTTGCTTTCTGCTCAGGTTCAGTCGGTGACACTTGGTGGGCTGGTGACAGAGGCAGGGACAGCAAACTGCTGATGTGACTGGGGGCTTGGGGACCACTGTGACAGCTGGGTCAGAGCTTGGCTGCCATCCACGTGTGGGGCTTGAGTGTTCCTCAGCAGCCCCTGCAAGGTGTGCAGGACACCTCTCTTACTGAGGCTATTGGGACAGGAGGGGTGGGCAAACTGAGGCTGCTGTCCCACGTGGCAGGACCAGGACCTGCCCAGCAGAAGCCCAGAGAGGTTCTGTGCCCTGTGGGGACCTCAGCACTAGGAGCAGGTCATCATCTGCTGTGCTCTTCTGGTCCTTCACCCAGCAGAGCTCCTTTTCCCCAACAGAGTTCAGACCACCTCCTGTCAGATGTTAAATGGAACATTGTGTGGAGATATTTAGGTCTTTGGGAACCTACTTAATTGGAGCAGCAGTGGGAGTGAGTTTTGTGCCCAGTAGGAGTGGGAAATGTGTCCTCAGGAGCAGTGGGAGTGGGACTCGTGTGCCCAGCTGAGTCTGCAGATATGGAAACATGACTGAATTCAACATCTCAGCCAGAACCTCCAGGACCAGCACCCTCCTGGCTCTTGGACATCACTGTGCCCCTTCCAACAACCCTCTGCATCCACAGCACCAGGGAACATTCCAAGTTGGAAGGAGCCCAAGGATCATGGAGTCCAGCTCCTAACTGACCAGTCCATACAGGAATCAAACCCTGGCAATATGAGCTCCAGGCTCTGACCAGGCTGAGCTGCTCTCAGGGCCTTCAACAAAGAGCACCAAGGATGCTGGAGGGGGGAGCATCTTTGCAGGAGACCTGTCAGGCTGGGGATGACTTTCCTGCTTGGCTGTGCTGCATTAGTTTGGATGGGTGTTGTGTGGTCCAGGGCAGGCTCCAGTGCCTTGGTACCTCCCACAGCTCTCTGGGGAGGGCAGTGCTTTCCACTGAGCCGGAGGGGACAGTGCAAGGGCTGCTCTTACCTTCCCTCAAAACAAATGACAAACACTTCAACACCCTGAGGTAACTTAGTGTTATCCTGGTATTTTGTACCAACTTCTCCTGAGCAGAGGGAGGCTTTGTCACTACCACAGCACTGGAGCAATACACTGCAGCTGACATTTGCCAAATCTCTTCAGTTTTGTATTTCATTATTTCAACAGAACTTACTTATCCCTAAAGGTTTTGCTTTAGTTTGAAGGAAAAGTAGATGTGTGTACATGTGATCCAGAGTCCTGAAAGAACAACATGGATATGCACGCTTGCTTTATTTAAAAAAAAATAGGAGGTTTTACACAGGAAAAAGAATCTGATTTCATGACCATCTGTGCCCTTCCATTCAGGTAAACCAAGGGACCCCATGTCCTGGAGGTGCAGGAACCAGGGGTTATGAGCTTGAGCCAGATAGAGGTGGCAGAAAACACCTGCTCAACACACTTTGCTGGATTTTGCTCCTGGTTCCTTACCTGAAGGAGGTGGGAGAAAACTGAAGCCTTTACGGATTTGTCTGTGGTCAGGGGGAACACAGGAAAGGGGAAGTGGTGGCACTGGCAGGGCTAGATCACGAGCACAGCTCCTTATCTAGGGCTGGGCAAGATCTTACCTCCAATAACTCATCCTGCTCTGTCCTCCTTATCTCTGCCTCAGCATTGCAAAATGTACATGGTGTCTGCAGGGTCTCCCAGTTATCTGCCTCTCAACATCTACTTATATTTCCAAAATACTCCATTCCTGCTTGGCTTTGATTTTTGTATCCATACAATTATTTTGCTGTTCTGCTCGTGCCTTAGCTCCCTGCCTTCCCTGAAGCTCCATCTCACTGCAGTATTGATACTTCTGTACATGGTGGTAAAATTAATTCAATTATGTTCTCCATTTATGAACCAGTTTATTACTTCAATTATTTATTGCTACTACAGCTGGATTGATTTAGGCAATATTTAGTTGTGTTTCAGTAACTTTTCATCTTAAAAGCAAACTGCTGGTTTGAATTCTTTGGCATTAAGGACGTGGTATTGATGAGTTTGGCCTCCAGGTGTGTGATGAGGGCAGAGTGCCATGCTGAGCCTCCAGACCAGAGAGTTAACACAGGCTGTAGTTATTTCTCTGGGAATATATCTTTGGGAGATGTATGAAGACTTACAGGTGTGTAAGGAGGGTCAAAGCCCCGCAACAATTTGTGGCTTGAGCTTTTCTTTATAGAAAAGAATAAAGAATGTAGCACTGAGAAATTGCAAATTCCTCCCACTTTTGTTCCTCAGTCACAGCCCTTCACTACGGAGTGCTTTGTTGGGGAGTGGTAATATCATGTGTGGTGCTGACACTCGGTCTGCTGCTCTGCTCTCCAGTTTGAAGAGCTTCATTCCAAACCTTCTAAAGGCAATTGGAAGGTTTCCTCTCTCTCTTGTCCCTTATTTCATGCCGTGGCTCCAGTAATGACTCACTGGCTTTTCTTTGTTGTTCCTTTCTGCTGACTGTTCATGAATTAAAGACCAAGAGGTTAAACAGCTTCTCTTCTCCCATCTCCAGTTCCCTGTGATAAAAGCTCAAGGGCTGCACTTGAGAATGGAAAAGGAAGGTCTAGTTTGTAAGTTTTAGTTCAAGGCCAGTTTGCAGAGTGTTCTCCAGAGGGGTGGTCCTGCTTTCCCATCCCTGCCCCAGTGCCACGTGTCTGGCAGCAGCACAGCTCCAGGTTTGGTGGCGTGTCCAGAGGGAGGAGATGAGCCCATTCTTTGAGGCACGGGGGGTCTGCAGCTCCACCTGAGCAGGGTGGGTTTGGGTAAGGGCACACTGGGCAGCTCAGGGGCACCATGTGCTCTGCTCTGGCCAGTTGGCAGAGCCCACATCTCACTGCTCTTTGCACCTTCCAGGTTGCTGTGGGAGAACATAAATGTTAAACTTATGACCACTTATGGACAGGGACTTTTGATCTCTTCCCTGCTTGCTCCATGTTGGTCAGACAGTCACACAATCCTCTTGGAAGGAGTTCTTCCCTGAGAGGGTGTGGGAGGCACTGTAAGTGTTCCCAGAGAAGCTGTGGCTGCCCCATCCCTGGAAGTGTCCAAGGCCAGGCTGGATGGGGCTTGGAGCACCCTGGGCTGGAGGAAGGTGTCCCTGCCCGTGGTTGGGGGTGGCACTGGATGGGCTTTAAGGTTCCTTCCCGCCCAAACCATTGTGTGATTCTGTGATCTTGGAGACTTTAATGCCAGTTCTTTTGGTGTACAGAACTTCTCAGATCACAGTCCTTCTCTTTGGAAGTGAAGAAGGCCAACGTGGTGCAGAGGTTGGGGGTCTTACCATGTGATCATCACAGCCACAGGGATGGGTTTGTTTACAGCCAGCGTGACCGTGTGCCCGGCTCAGACCTCTCCTGGTGGTGGGGGCAGTGCTGCAGGGTGGGCTCTGCCCCCCTCCATGCCCCTCGTGCAGGGTCTGGGCAGCTTCGCCTCTGCCCCAAACGCAGCACGTGCTTCTCAACAGAGACCAAGTGCTGTGGCTCCTCGTGGTTCTCCTGCCTGCCAGAGGTGCAGGTCATCCTCTTCCCTGTTCCTGAGCTCTTGTATGGAGCAGTGAAGGGTTGAGGGAGGTTTTCTGTAACCTCCTCCTCCCTCTGCTGAGGATCCCTCATTTACTGTGTGTTTGCAGCACGTGCAGTGCCATTGAACAGCTGCTGCCTCTCGAGCCAGAGGTGGCTGCAGCCCTCCTGGAGTGAGCCCCCAGCAAATCCCCACGGATGAGGGGCTCTATTAAAGATGGGAGATCATTATCACTAATCTTGAAAGTGGACCCATGCATTTAACATATATGATTATAAACCTTGAGACAAGATGATTTCATCTGGTGGAGCATCTGGGAATTGGTTTTTCATTATCACGTTTCAGAGTGTGAAAAATCTTCCCATTTTCTCGGAGGATTTTGTGGGATTAGTTGCTGCTGTTTGCTGTTGTGTATTCCTGCAAATGTTTGTCTAATTATGCACATCTCTAATTCCCTCTGCATCCTTCTGGGGTTTTGCAGGGCCTTTCCCAGTGATGTGCTGGGATGGTTCTCTTCAGAAGGCAGGGAAAATAAGGAGAGGCTTTTCCCATGATCAGTTTGAAAACCGACTTGACAATGTGTGCAGGAGTTTACTGGTGTGGCAAAGTAGTTGTTTGTGCAGTCAATTTGGGAATAACCATCCTGGCTCAAAAATGACCTGATACATGAGTATCATGCATGAGTGGTATTTTCAGTATGAAATGCAGTGGTAACCAGACACTGATACTCCCACCAAAGGGTTGCCTAAATTCCCTTCTCAGCCCCTGACACAGGTCCTGCTGTCCAGGCAGCAGCTCTGACCACACACTTGCAGAGCTCTCTGGTCCTGGTGATTGAACATTTTCCTTCATGAAGGAAATGCTTCCTCAGTTGGATTTTAGGATAAGTGGTTCAGCCAGTCAAAAGCCTCTCTGAGATTGTGACTTTACCTGATAAGAACAGCTCATCCCATTTTGGGTTTTCAAAGTGTAAGACTGTTTTCTATGGTGGCAAAAACTGATCTTAGACTTTCCTATTCGGGTAAAACCCAGTAAAGGCAAACCCAAAGCATCTAAATTTGAAATGAGTAAAGGTGTCACTTCATCACTAGCCTTAATTCCCCCTCTCTTTGACACTAATTTTTATGGGGGTGTCTTGCTCTCTATTTATCTGCCTGGTTGTCCCCCCTTATTTTCAGGAACTCAACTAGAAAGGCTGAGCAGAGGAGAGGAGGAAGAGGTGAATAGTCTGAGAATGGGAAGGGAAGGGGGAGACTGCTGCAAATTCTGCCCTTGGCTGGGATATTGAGCTGCTCTGTTGACCAGGTAGCAGCTTTTTGGGAGTGAAAAAGTGGTGGAAATATGTAATGAAAATGCTCAGGTTGCTACTGAGGAAGGTCCATGGTAGGTTTTCTTTTTTTCCCCCAAAAAAAGTAATCCACTTCTGGCCAGCCAAGCGTGTTTAAATTAGATCAGTGCATAAGGCTCTTAAATCACATTCTTTTATAGGATATTTTAAGGGTATTACCAGTTTTTCTTGTGAAATTGCTTTCGTGCTTCCAGAGGTGAGACAGGAGATACTGATGGAGGAAGGGGCAGAGCGAGGTTTCCTGGGAACAGGGATATTCCTGAGAGTCTTTAACTGCAGGAACTCAAGGGGAAGCTTCTCCTTTCTCTCTTGCTGGGCAAGGCAGATGCCTCAGAGCTGCCTGCCAAGGCCAGGAGTGGGCTCAGGTCTCTGGAATCCTCTGGCCACCTCTGGGAGCCTGAGGGCCTCGTGAGGGGGTGGAAGAGCTTTCCTGGTAGTGCAAACGTTGGGGGAAACAGCTTTTTAAGTCTCTTTTAGGTGTCCCCTCTTGGCCTCTGAACAGGCTGTGCCAGTGAGGATTTTCACTGGGATTTATTGTCCTTTCTGGATAGAAGTGCTGCGGGACCACAAGCAGAAACAGTGACAGGGGAAGAGAAACTTGGAAGTGATCTGAGCATGTGGCCTCTCACAGCCTGTTGGCCACCTTCCAAAGACACCATAAGGCTGCTGCTTTAACTGCAGGGTCTCCGCCAGCCTCAGGTCTTGGTGTCTTAAGTCTTAATGATCTCTTCACAAAGAAGATATGAACAAAATAGAGTCTTTTCCGAGCCTTTTAACACATAATTATTTTACAAAGGTAAACTTAATTAATAGACTCAATTGACACCTGCATTTGCACTGGCTAACACGTTGTCTTTGCTCAAATGTTTAACCTCTAATAATTAATACCATTTTTCAGTCTGCTAAAGGATCCCTAACTTAGTTCAGCCAGGGGGTTTCTTTTGTAAGAACTCCGTTTGGACTCCACCTTGCAGGTTTTTTCCAACATAAATGATTCTGTGATTTACTTGTACCATCCACTCCAAATGGGCAAAGCTACACTTTACTGGGAGATGCCCAAGTTCCAGAGCAGGAGGTGTTTAAGGTGCATTTCCAGTGTTTTAGTGGGGGCTCTAAGTTACTGATTACTAAACCTGATTGCACAGTCTGTGGTTCCACGTGTAGCTCATTCATTCCTCTAGAGAAACCCTTTCAAATCATGTCAAAGTCAGACATTTGGGAGCAAATACAATTTGTGAAGCAGTTCAGGGATCGAGCACTATTCAAAACAGAGGAACTCCTGTTATGCCTCTGACTTCCCTTGAAGCCATTCTATCAAGAGCATTTGAAATCGATGACTTTAAACTCCTCAGTGCATCTGCACATCTCAGGGAAGGAGTGGGGGTGTTGCTGAAAATTTAAATAATGGCTTTGGAAACCAATAGAAACACGAAATGAATGCATCTGCCAGTGCCTGTGTGCATGAGGCTTTAAAATAACACTTGGCAAGACCAAGTGCCCTTGGTGACTTTGCACATCGAGCTGTGCTTCTCTTGAGAAAGGTAATTCTTAGGTTGGTTTGTTTGTTTGTTTTTCATTTAAGCACAAAAGAGGTGATTGAAGTCAGGTGAAGTTTTGCATTTGTACAGTGGCTTGATTATAACTTTAAAATATGATGGTTAATAAACAAGATCAGAAGTAAAAGGGGATATTAATTTTACTTGGTCTGTAATGTTGTGGTAGTTATGTTCAATCATTTTTAAGACAGAAGGCTGTAAAATACATCCTGTGATGAGGTTTTACAGTAAAACCAAACATCACCATAAATAGCAAAAACTGTTTGTTTACTGATCTCTAAATAAGGGGTGATTGGAGTAAATATGATGGGAGATTTAATTAAAGTGAATGAAGGAGTGTTGTAAACATCACAGCACTGCAACAAAAACAGCAAATTAATGTGTTGGCAGACCACATGGTTCAGGCTCTGAAATGCATCTGTAATTCTGTCCCTCTGCTCAGTGTTTCAGGACCTCTGTGAATGCCTGCACATGGATCCAGGGACACCCAAGGGCCACAGCACCTTGCCCAGCCCCTGCCAGGGCTGGTGTGCTGCTCCCGCGCAGTGCAAACATTGCCAGGGAAGAATGTTCTTCCATGAGGAGCAAACTGGCCAAAACCCACCGCTCCAGAATATGGAAATGCAGTTTGCATTGGAAGGAGTGATGAGAGTATTGTCTTGGATGTCAAACTGTTATGGCCTTGGTGGTAGGAAAGCTTCTTCTGAGGATTGTTTCTTTTCTTTTTGGTATTTTTCAGTAAAAACATCCCAGTGCATTTTAATGGGTCCAGTGTTGGCTGATACAGTTCTGCTCTGTGCTCCTGTTGTAGTTTGGAATTGCTGGATTCAGAAGTGAGGGAGGATTCCTTCTGTGCCCCAGAGAGGAGACCTGGTCTGGGATGCAGCTCCTGCTGTAGGCATTGTTTGGAAGAGCTGATGAAACTCAGCCCAAGGTGGTCTGCTTTGCTGCAGTGGAGTTAATTTCCTGTATCCACAGGGTGAAACTCCTCTGTTGCCTCTGTGCAGATCCCCCCTCCCTTTTTGCATCCTTTTTTCATTTCCAGGGTGAGCTAATCAGTCTTGCTCAGATTCCAGTTTCCCACTAGACAAGCTGTTGTTGAACCATGCTTTGTGGCATCCCCAGGGAGGAGCTGCTCAGGGTGATGTGTCTGACTCTCAAAAGCCTTTCACAGTGGGACAAAAGTTTTAAGTTTCTTTGCTGCTTTTCCAGCCAGAGCAGTGCCCAGTTAAGGGGAAGCCCATGTGCAATCTGCAGATCTGTGTTCATCAGAAATACCAAGGTCTCTTACTGCTCCCAAGATCCAGGGTAGGGGTGGGCGTTCCTGGGAGGGGTGTCAGCACCAGGCTGCCAAGAACTGACTTTGTGCTTTTGGAGGGTTTTCCCCACAAAATGAGGTGGAGAGGAGTTGGGGTTGGAGCACGAGGTGCACTGCACAGACAGATGAGGCCATTAGAGCTCTCTGAGAGAAGCACATGGAAAGCCCTCACTGCAGGTCCCTGTCCGTGACTGTGTTAATGCAGCTTTGAGTACCACAGTGCAGCACTGCTGCACTCCCATGGCTTTGCCATCCTTTCCCCATTATTCCCACTTCTCTGGGAGCCAGGCTCACCCCTTCTAGGCTTTCTATTTTCCTTCTGCCACAGAGCATGCAGGATGCTCGGGGTGGGCACCCCTGCCAGGTGTGCAGGCACACCAGCTCATCCCACACAGCCTGGCACACTGCAGCACAGACCCATCTGGTGCCCAGCAATTAATTCCCATTTCTCTGCTCCCTTCTTACCACCTCCCCTGACCTGGACCAAGGGAGATGTGCCAGCTGCACCCTGGGAAGCACAGCTGCTTGTTTGTCTCTCTGTGTGTATTTGAATGAGTTGGGAGCAGAGCCCTTGCACTTGACATTTTACCAATACTGCCTTCATTAGAAGTTCACTTCTGTTCCTTGAAGTTCCCTTTTTAGATGTCATGTGTCACTTCTGCCCAAGTGAGAAGAAGGGTATGTGGAGGGGTGGGGTGGCTGCATTTATTGCTTGATGTTGTAGACTCACAAAGAGATGGGTGGTATCAGTTGTCTGCTGCTCTCCTCCCACTGCTGGGGTTGGTTTAGGTCCAGATTAAACCTCCACAGGTTGACCCATCAGCAATTTTGACTTGTACCAATCAGCCAAGCTTGAGACAGTGGGTTTCATGGAGCCAAAGCATCCTTCTCTTCCCTACCCACACCTTCCTTTGGACTTGCTGGAGAGCAGCCAGGGTCAGGTTAAATTCAGTATGTGTTTGTAGTGGGCGGTTTGTTTAGAGTCATGTTCTTTGCTTTTCTAATCTGGACATCAATGTGGTGTCCCCCAGGCTACTGAAGTACTAAGGAAACTGCTGGGAACACATTCAGACTCCACTGCAGGCTTCAAAATATGCTACATTCTTCTAGCTATGATGCCTTCCCATAAAGCAGTCAAGCTGAATGTGGAAAATTGGCTGAAAACCTCTTACCGATAAAACCTTTCCTATTTGCAGTGCTGTGAGAGTTCCCATTCTGTGCAAAAATGAGCTGTGGAGTTAAGTGGTTGATCATCCCAAAATGTCCAAGTGAAATTCCAGGTCCAGGCTGCTGGGGGGATGTGTGTATGTGCTGGAAGGAAGGACCCAGCTTTCCCTGCTCTCTGAAGTAACTATGCCTTCATTTGTATTTATTATGATAGAAATTCTTGGTGGCTTCTTAAGAACCAAATATAATATTAATGTTGGCAATTAACCCAGTTGTTCTACCATGCAAAAAGGTGCAATTTTCCTCTTAATGAAAAATTTAGGTCTGCTTTGATCATTTGGAAAGCATAAAGTAAACTAATGAAGCAACTTGAGGACGTGAATTGCAACGCTCTCGGTAGGTAAATCCACAGCATTGCTCCTCGCAGGCCCAGAGGCTCCAACTGCAACCTCAAAATAGAACATCACAGAAGAAATGGCAATTAAATTTGCAGGGCATTCAAAGAGCTGAAGGGGATGATGTCAGGCTTGAAAGTGTATCCTTTATTCCCTTTGCTGGCACATCCAGTCTCTTGCCCTCCATCAGGGGCAGCACCAGCTCTCCAAGCACAGGAGCTGCCACACAAAGGTCCTCGAGCATTGCTGAAGCCCAGCCCGGGTTCCAGGGGCTGCCGGAGCAAACAGAGCCCGTGCAGGAGGGTGTCTGGGGAGGACACACAGCAGTGGTGTTGCAGGAGGACGTGCCTGTGTTCGGGGGCAAGGGATGGTAAATGACAGTGGTGCTCGTTCATTGCGGGGGGAGAAGTTTGTGTCAGTTTTTGGAAAGGTTGGAAAAGACCTTTAGGATCATCAAGCCCATTTGTCAATCCAGCACCACCACGATGGTCACTGTTAAACCATGTCCCCAAGTGCCACATCATGTGTCTTTTGAACATTTCTAGAGGTACTGGCTCCACCACTTCACTAGGAAGTCTGTTCCAAGCCTTTACAAACCCTTTCTGTGATGAAATTGTTCCTAATGTTGAGTCTTAACTTTCCCTGGTGCAACTTAAGGCCGTTTCCTCTTGTCCTCTCACTTGTTACCCATTTGGTCCTGTAAATTTACAGTTCAGCTTCTGAATTAAAACCAAAGTCTGCCAGAAGTGAGGAACATTCAAACCCATCAGCTTTTGAGGACTGTGCTCATTTCCAAACCCTCCAGGAGATACCCAGATGATTGCTGCTGTGAGCCTTGCAGTGGAGCCGTGAACCTCTCTGAGCTCTGACAACTGCATCAAACTCAGGAGAATTAATAAATGGACACGCCAGCGCCACAAAAGCTTTGCAGGAGGCTCGTGGCACTCCTGCCTTGTGAAGAGCTCCAGCATCAGATGGTCTGGGATGAGCAGCTGGAGCTGTGCTGGACGTGGACTCAAGGCATGGTGTGACCAGGAGCTCCAAACCAGTGTGGGGTGGCAGAGGAGCCCATGCTGAGATAAACACTGCAGTTAATGCAGCTGGAAAGTCCCACCAACGCAAGGTTGAGCTGCCAAGATAGGACAGAGGAAGAGAGCATGGAGAGCACACTTCTGGAAAGGACCACCCATCCAAGGATATATTTTTTATATGTGCACCAATGTGTCTAGTTAAAGGAGAAAAGTATGAGTTACACTCAGAGAAAAGTGCCAAGTTCTTTGGGAAAGCATTCAAATATTTTGATAAGTTCTGGAGCACATCAGGGTGTGGCTTGTTTTTTTCCACAGCTTGACTTGATGTGAAGAGTATCTGCAACGTGAAAGGCAATTGTGGCTCCAAAAGGCACCTGAGCTCACATTGACTGACATTTTCATGCTAATGGGTTATTAGAGGCTGAGTTAAGTTGAAGACAGGAAACCTTTAAGGTCTATTTAAGGCATTATAAATATGAATACTGCTGTGTCTTCATGCAACTCTATTTTTTATTAAGAAAAAAACCAAGTAGAGCCATCATTTGTCTTTTAAAGACCTTAGTAAAGAGGAGGATCAGAATATTAGTTTATTTTGTGGGGCTTTTTGCATTCTGGGAGTTTCCCCCCTCAGGGCTGTGGTCTCCCCTTGCCCCAGGGCTCCTGTGGCTCTCGTGTGTCCCAGGAAGCAGCAGAGGAGCTGTGAACACCTTCAGCAGGACCTGGCATTGTCCCCTGCTCTGCAGTGCCAGCTGTGTGACATCTGCCATCCTCTGCCACTGGGCAGGGTGGAATGGGAGAGCAGGAGGACACACCTTTAGACAGTTAGGAGTCTTACAGAATTAACAGAAAAGGAGGCATGAGATGTGTTCCTTCAGCTGGCAAGGGCAGCGTTTCTGTTTACTTATGGTCATCGATGCTTTTCTCTTGTTCAACAAAGAAGAAACCCCAGAGCCTGGGCACTGGAATAGTGTGGGATGAGGAGAAGGAAGCCACAGGTGATGCTCCAGGCTGTGATTGCCAACCTCATCACTGTGCCAAGAACCCAGCTGCTCTTCAGCTCTGTGTTCTGATGGGATGTTTGTGCACAGGGCTGGGCGGGTGAGTCGTTGTCTCAGAAGATCAGCCCTCCTGGCTGTTGTCAGTCTTGCTCCTCCACCTTTTTCTGGCACAGCCCCATATAAAAATTTGGATGATGTGACTGGAAAATGTAAAGGATCTAAATGGATTTACTCACTTTGACTGCTTATGGAAACTCCTCTGCATCAAGGATAATGTAACAGCCAGCTCCACCAACCACACAGTGGTTAAGGGCAGTTAATATTTACGTGGTATTTTGAAGGGTTGTGCTGATAAATTCCTACATGATTTTCCAGAGATAAATTTAATCTGAAATCCATGAATTGACAACAAGCCACAAGCAAGACAAAAGGTGAATGGGTATCAGCATTCTGCATCCCTTTCCCTCCTGTCATCTGTCCTCCTTGCTCCTGCTGTGTTGCAAAGCAGAGGTAGTGGAAGTTGGGATTTTTCATCAAATTTCTTACTCTTTACTCTGATTACTTTATACTGACCACTCTCTGCCTTCAGCTCTGTATTAATGGGTGTTTGCTTATTCTTCCAGAAACAGATCTTGTAGGTGATAAGTAGCTCTTTCAGAGTGCAGGTCGACACACTCAGCAGAGCTCCACGCAGCGAGACTCGCCAGGAGCAAAATCAATGGGTTAAACTTTGACTATTTCAAAGAAGTTCAGTGCCGCTTGTGAACAAAGATGCTGGAAGGCACTCAGGCCATTCTTCTGGTTATGAAAGCGCCTCTGATGGAAAATAGCATTGCTCCAATATGCAGCAGTGAAGAATGCCACCCAAAAATTAATTGTTAAAGTGG
Source organism: Formicarius rufipectus (assembly GCA_013399695.1). NCBI lineage: Eukaryota > Metazoa > Chordata > Aves > Passeriformes > Formicariidae > Formicarius > Formicarius rufipectus. Next base: position 3,479,249 of record VXAU01000639.1, read on the forward strand.
CTGCTCTCAGCCCTCTAACAGTGCAGCTCAGATGCAGAGCTCTGATTGTCTGTAAACGTGACTGGGCTGCAGAGCTCCAGGGAGGGGACAATCTGGAGCACATTCCCAGCTGGAATGAGCTGGGCTTGGGCAGGGTCCTGGTGGTGCCAGCAGTGCTGCCAAGGTGGCTGTGCTCTGCAGGGAGCTGGGCAGGTAACCTGCCCACCCTGCTGTGGTACCAGTGAAGCTGTTGTTGTTGTTGTGCAGTGCTCAGCTCCCTCGAGGGCTCCGGTGGGGTGTGTGGGGTCAGCAGGAGCAGGACCCCTGAGTGTCCCTCGGATCATCCCCTTGGGTGAAGGTTCTGCCTGGTGGCCCAAGGGATTCCCCTTAGTGCACAGCCAAGCTGATGTGCTGTACATCTGTGAGCATCTCAAGGAACTTTTTTTATTATTGGTTTCATAAAGGCCCTCTAGGTGGGTTTTTTAAAGATTTTTAAAGCATCTCTGAGGTCCATCATGCACACAGCAAACAGCCCTGAGCACTCCTGTCCTTCAGCAGAGCTGTCTGTTGTATCTGCAGATCTCTCTCTTCCCCTCTCCACAGTCTATTGCTGTGTAACCTGGTTAGGGTTTTAGGAGAGCTAAAGGCACCGCCATGGCTTACATTTTAATTTAGGTATGGCAGAGACCCTGCTCTGTAAATCTCCACTGTCTTTTTATTGTGTGTGTAACATTCACTGCTCTTTGTGAACAGCCTTTCCAATCTTTGCTCCAGGTTCTTGGCTGCACAAACTTTTTGGGGTACAATGTATTTAGTCTTTTGGACAAAGGGATTAATTTCACTCCTTATACTATATTCTTCTTATTGGAGAAGACATAAAACAATCTTGCAGACTTTTCTGAATTTCAAGGGGATAACATTTGCTTACCAAATGCCCTGGCTTTGGAGTCTTTCCATACACATCTCTTTGCATACATCTCCTTTAGGTAGTTGTCAGCAGCAGGGGATTAAACCTTTCCACTCCCATGGCTTTGCTGTTGTTGTCTATAAATCCTCGGCTGTGCCACTTTGCCTTTCCCTCTGGGTGTCAGGGCTCCCAGGGAGCCCAGCAGTGACCAGCACACAGAGCTGCAATTAGAAAAGGAGCTTCAAATGCAGCCAAACACATAAGGAAAAGTGGGTTTACTGTCTATTTTTTGACATTTGCTTCTAAGTGCAGTTGTATTCTTCTGAAATGAGTTAACCTGACCATGAAAATGCTGCAAGAAAAGCCTCACCCGTTAGGCAGAGCTGATTAAAGAGGGGCAGAAGGATGCCAGAGGCTATCAGGTTTCTGAGGACCGTGGGGAGGGGGTTGTTGCACTTACGAAAATTTTCTTTGACAGCACAATGTTGAGTTCTGGCTCGATATTATTGCTTGGAAACTTCCCCTTCTGGTGCAGAAAGCAGAGTCTCCCTGCTGGGATCATCTTCACCGATGAGGAAACTGATTCTCCATCCACCAGCTATGCTGGAAGGAAATCCCTGTTCCCATCCAGGAGCCGTAGAATCATAGAACGGTTTGGGTTGGAAGGAACCTTAAAGCTCATCTCATTGCACTCCCTTTCACCTCCCACCAGCCCAGGTTGCTCCAAGCCCTGTCCAGCCTGGCCTTGGACACCTCCAGGGATGGGGCAGCCACAGCTTGTCTCTCATGGTTCTTGTTTCTTGTCATATCACAGGGAAGTGCAGCACAAAATAAGGTCCTGGGCAATTAATTTTTCTCACCCCTCTTTTCTGTTTCCCTCTTTCACTGAGAAACTGCAACATTTCTGGCAAGGGCTGGTGATGCTGATGGTGTCTGACACAGCATTAATGTGGAGTCAGACATGGAAAACAATGCAAGCAGCATTGATTTGTTGTTTTCTAGGTTGGTTAAGTTCCTTCCCACTGAGGAAAGGGATTTAAATATAGCTTGGCAAGCTGGAGGGAATAAATGCATCCAGGAGTTCCTGTTCCCACTGATAGTAAATGGGGAAACTCCCACTGCTTCCAGGGGCTTCTGGATGGGACCCTGTAAATGTTTCCAGAAAAAAAGATAAAAAGGGTTTTGGAACCTCCACTCACACCCAAGTCCCCTCCAAGGGCTGGTGCTCACCCCCAGTGTGTGGCAGGGGAAGGTCAGATGTGCCTGTGTGCCATGCCCCAGTGCTGCCTTCCTTGTGGGGGCGGGGGTGGGTTGAAGGCACCAGTCTTGCTCCCCCCTCAAACACAGCCCCCAAAGAAGCCTGGGGCAGGGTCGTGCTGTGTGCCCAGGACTGTGCCCTCTGGACCCCTCAGCCAGGGGAGGCAGAGCCTGGTTCATGCCTGGTGGGTGGTCAGAACACTCTGAGATGTAATTGTGATGTGTAGGGAAGGGTTTCCTTCCCTCGAGGTCAGTGAGAAGAGCTGCTGTGGCAGGAATGCTTTGTGCTCTCCTGGCTCTCTGTGCCACCCACAGCCCCCAGGGCTCCCTGCAGCACTGCCCACGGTCTGGAGTGAGGGACCCCCTGCTCTGCTTGTCCTCAGGGCTGTGAGGGGACTTGGGCAGAGCTGAAGGGCTCCTTCAGCAGCCACCAAGGAGAGCTGTGGAGCTCCATGCAGAGGTGCCCTGTGGTGTGGAACGGGGGCTGCAGCAGTCCCGGGTTTGGATGTGCAGGTTGGAATGTGGGATTTTGGTGGTTTTTCCCCCCGTGTTTTCATGACTCAGCTGTAGGCTGTCTACATCAGAGGGAAAGATTTTATCAAGTTGCTCATCTCGAGAATTTCCTCAAAAGTTTTGCTGGTTCCAAACGTGCCACTGTTTTCAACTCTCTGTGAGCCCCAGGTGGCAGCAGGGATGGCACGTCCTGCTCATGGTACCCCAGTGCAGGGTTCCCACTGAGCCTCGTGGCTGTGTGGGGCTTCAGGGGAGAGTGCAAATGCCTCCTTTAAATTCTTCTCTGGGTACTGGAATAAAGAAAGCAAATCATAAAGAAACTTAAAGATTGTGATCTGCCCTCTTTGCAGATTCCTCTCCCCACCTCAGGTGGGAGAAAAGCCCGTGTTGTAAATCCCCTGTGAAGCGCCTTCCTCCCCCAGGTGCCCTGGCTGTGCTCAAGGGATGCTCAGGGTCGTGCTCCAAACTCAGGCACCTTTGATGTCCCACATGCCGGTGTGCTCCTGGGGGACAGACAGCTCTTTGTCACCCGGTGTGCTCTGCAAGCCCAGAGAAGAGAATTAGATGATGACCTAGAAAAGAGAGAGGGGAAAAAAAAAAGGTACAAACCCCCCATAACCTGGGGGTCCTTTTTCCCTGGGATAATCCAAAGCACGCTCAGCACACCTGGGGATGGGGCCCCTTTCCCCAGGAAGCAGTGGAATGAAAAAGTGCTGGTGCTGCTGAGGAGAAATCAGAGAGCTTGAGGTCTCTGGGGTTCTCTCAGGTGGGTGGTTTCAGGCTCTGCCTGACTGCTGTTCTCTCTGAATGGGAGCAGCTCTGTCAGTGCTCTCTGTTCCCACCATACCTGCTCCACTTTGCTGCTCCCATTGTCAGCTGAATCAGAGGGGGGAAAACACCTTTTCTTGTTGCTTTCTGCTGAACAAGTTGTGTTTCAAGATTAAATCGGGATGTCTCTTCATCTTCGTGCTATGGACGTGCTGAATCTGCACAGGGGATGTAAAAAAGGACTTTTGGAGTGAAGGTTCAGGCTCTGTGCTGATGCTTCACTTTTTGTTTTGAACACAGCTTAGCTGAACACAACAGGAAGGAAGCAAAAAAACCAAAGCCCCTGCAACTCTGGGATTGCAGCATGAAAAGTGATGGTGTGATGGGGTCCTGATAGCTGCAGGGTGCTGTGAAACCAGGGGGCTTTCCATTAACTTCTTTTACTTCAGGCATTCCTGTTTTCACCTTCTCATTTGATTTCTGCAAAACTCCTCCATGGAAAAGAGGTTTTTCTGAGGAGCAGGAGCAGTGGCCAGGCTTGGGCTTTCTTCAGCTTTCCTTCTGAAGTTTAAACTTCCCCAAGTTTAGTTGTGATTTGTGGGTGGTATCAGTTATATTAGGCCTCTTCAGAGTCATCCTGTGACTAATTGCAGAGGGACTGATGACACAGAGAATGAATCAGTTGAAAAAGCTAATTTCCATGTGGGACTTTTGGCAGCCCCATTGCCAGTGCCTGACTCTATTCAAGGCATCCTTCATTTCTGTAGGTTCCCCACTCAAAATAATATTCTGTGGATGAACCTGAGGATGGTGGGAGAAAGCAGTCACTGTTCCAGCTTGCTTTTGTTTCCTTAAGGAATATTGACTGAAAGCTGGTTTAGATTGAATGATCAATTAATACCCCTCAGTGTGCACACACACTGAATTAATGCGATAATCCCTTGTGTAAAGAAGAATAGTTTTTGTTAGTTTACAACAAAAATAAATTCTATCCTATAATGGTAAATGTCATGATATTGATCAGGATTGGCAACAGCATCTCTAAAACTTGATACCTTTTTCCTTTCTTTCCCCCTCTCATTTTAAAGGTTGCACCTTTCACACCCAACTGCATCGGGAAACTTCTCGAGGTGTGGGGGTTTTTTTTTTTGTTGGTTTTTTCTTTTCCTTTTTCTCCTGCTGTTACCGAGTGGTTTGTGCTTGACTGCTCATTGCTGGTGGGGCAGGGTGGGGGCTCCCAGCTGAGGAGGGGGCTGCTCCTGCAGTAATGGAGCTAATGGCAATCCAGCTGTGGCTACAGCCCATGTTAAACTACCATTAGTTAAACTTTATGGTGCGAGCGACTGCCAGCTCTCCCACTCACAGCCTATAAATTATGTCGATTGCTCATGCACTTTTTTTAACCCTGATTTCTCTTGAATTATGGATGATAGACAGGGCCAGAATTTGCTTTTAGTGTTCCCTGGTGGCTGTGTGTGTGCTGAGTGCACTGAGCAGTCATAATCTCAGTGTGTGCAGTCGGGGGATGTGTAACAGCACTGGGGCTGTGAGCATATAGCCCGTGTCCTGCCCACCGGGGCAGTGACAGCCCCTGGAACTCAAGGCTATTTTGGGGCAGGGTGCCAGCTTTGATGCCAGCTTTGATGCCAGCTTTGACCTGCCGAGGCTGGAAGGTTTCAGAGCTGCAAACTTGGCGTCCCCACATGGGTTTTTGAAAGCCACTGTGATGTCCCCTTTCAAGAGAGCCCTTCACTGTGGGGATTAGGCTTCCACTGTGGGGACAATAATAGCTCGTGTGTGTAATGAAAATACTCTGACTGCCGTGCTCTGAAGTTCTCCAGCCCAGGTGAGTGCTGCTGGAGTGCATTCATCCGGCCACTCACGGTGCTCCTGCGTGGGGAGGGACCGGGTTGGGCTGGAGCAGAAGGGAGCTGCTCTCTCCAGAGGTGCTGGGGACCTGCCGAGGTGCTGGGGACCTGCCAAGCTGCTGGCCAGGCTGTGGTTTTCACTTCTGGTCCTGCTCCTCAGCAAGGGAAGCCTTTTCAAAGGCTGGGGGTGGATATCGGAGTGCTTTTGTAGAAGCGAGTCAAGGCACTGCTGCTCTTAAGGTAATTTCCACAGTATTTATTGAATAATAGGTGGTTTAAGGTGTACCAGCAGCGGGTGTTTGTAAATTATACGAAGCAGCTACAAACAGTGTGTCTGCCCTCCCGTTGCTGTGTTTGGCTTCTGCATAAAACCGAAGCCTTTTTCCCTTGCTCAGATGCGAGGGAAGCTTTGCTCCCTGGCATATTGATTTTGCCAACGTTAGCACTTTAATCAAGCAGCTCTCAAGTTTTGCACTTCATGAAGTGACGTTTGGCAGTGAAGTGCCAGCTGTCTGTGCTGGGTGAAACCCGTCCTGCCCGCCGGCGCTGGCAGTGCCCGTGGGGAGGTGTCAGACGCGAGATGTTGGAGCTGTGCTTGGAGGGGAGGCAACCGAGCTCTGGGCTGGGGGCAAGAAATGAGGGTGGTCACGGCTCGTGGTAGATGTTGCCAGGGGAAAAGCCACAGGCACAGCTGCCCTGCAGGGATTTAAAACACGTGTAGATGTGGCACTTGGGCACATGGTCAGTGGTGGCCTTGGAGGAGCAGTTGGACTCGGTGGCCTTGGAGGGCTTTACCAACCTTAACGTTTCCACGATTCTGTGATCTCACGGCAAAAGTCTTTTAGGCTCGTGAAGTTGTTTGGAAGCCAATCTTTGTTTGGATCAGGGAAGATGGGATGGAAAAGCCCTTTTGTGTGACCCCTCCTGCAGGGGCTGTTGCAGCAGGAGGTGCTGCTGGAGCAGGTGCTGCAGCAGGAGCCCAGGCTGGCCACTGCTCCTGCCCTGCTGCCGGGCTGGCAGGGCCACTTGGCTGGCCAATATTATATTTATAATACTGTTTGTAGCCATAATTATGAGGCCTTATTAGTATTAAGCATTGCACAACAAACATATTTACAAATAATGACTTCAGAATGCTGCCTAAGTCATGGCTTTGCAGTAATATTTCAAATTTAAAATATGCCATCAAAGTTTTATTTTCTTCCCTATTTCCTTTATTTTTCTGTTTTCTTATTGCCTTTCTGCACTGCTATTTTTGACATCTTAGGCCTGCGCAGGCAGTCACCACTAAGATACACCTGCTAAGATTACTCTGGAAACGCTTGGGAAGTATTGAGCTGTGTCTCTTCGCACTGCACTGACACATCCATGTAAAATGTGGTGTTATGAGACCTTTAATGTGTGCAGCTCATTAAGAGGGCAGGGAGAGGTGCCTGCTGTCCCCTGCCAGGACCTGCCTGGCCCCAGAGATGCTCTGTGAGTGCAGATGTCCCCGAAGGAAATCCCTTAATCCTTGGGTGAGCAAATGTGATGCGAATGCTCCGAGCTCTGTTGTGTGCTATGATCTAATTGAGGTTTAATGCATTCTGCCCTGTCCCTGCTGTGGACTCCCTCTGGACCCTCCAGGACAATGCTCACTCTTAGCAGCTTTTGCTCCTGGATCCCACTTTGTGTCTTCCAAGACTTTCAGGCGTGTTCTGAGTTTGGGAGCGTGGAACAGTTGTGCTGGGAAAGATGCACAGCAAGGGAAGAAACGAGATGCTTGGCTTTCCTTCCAAAAAGCAGTGTTTGCTTTAGGAGTGTTGAGTTATGATTCTTTCCTACTCCCACCCCTCTGTTTAATAACTGTGTGTTTGCTGCTGCTTGTGTTAAGTACATCTGCACCTCACACGGGGGTGTCTGATCCCACAGCAATATTTCAGCATAAAATCAATTTGAATTGCCAGCACAAATGTGTGTAACAAATGCAGTGGGAGGACGTTTTGGAGAGGTTTTGGAGCCCAGTAGCTCCAAAATACTTTTTGGAACCCCGAAGCTGCCTGTGCCAGCTTGGGGACACCAAGCCCTGTCCCAGGTGGTCACCTTTTCCTCGCTGGTCAGGCACATGCACTGGGTTTCCACACAAAGAATCCAAGCAGAATTGTTTTCCCCTCTGCCCTAAGCTCCATTCCTGACAGTCTGAGCCCTGATTCTGATGAGAGGCATTTACATGGGAAGAGATACTGTAATTTTTAATGTTTTAATACGTTTTACCCACTTAAGTGGGCACTGTTGAGGCAATTATGGCTTTAAGTGGGAGCCTTTGGGAGACCTGACAGTGGTTCAGGATCACTCCTGCCATCACACACACGGCAGTTTGCCTTTTTCTCATTTTTCCCTGTCTTCCCCTCTCCCCTCCTTGCTGGCTGCTCATTCACTCCATTTCACAGTGAGACCCAAGGGGGCTTTTTATTGTTTTTTATTGACAGTTTCAGACCTTTTTCCCCCCAAAATGGGCACTGTGCATGTTCTTCCACCTGGGTAACCCGGAGGCAGCCACTCAGTGCCTGCAGGTCGTGTTGGAGCCAGTGACTGACCCTGTGGGGCCCTGCCCTGCCAGTGCAGTTCCCCTTGGCATCAGTGAGGATTATGAACATGAGTAGTTGGCAGCTCTGCTTTGTCCCTTAGGTAGAGACAAATATTTCCACTGAGAAGTGCAGGTTTTTAAGTCAAAGCTCGGCTGCATTATTTAGTGCCGAAAATGTTAAAATTAAATAACACCTTTTGTGCTTTTTTTTAAAAAAAAAAAACCCAAAACATTTGCTCTGTCTGCTGGACAACCCCAGTTTGTAGCAGCTCTGAAGTGCTTTGAATCTCCCATGCTGGGTGTTAATGGGAACAGGAGCAGTTGAGCACATGCACATCAATAGCAGACTCGGCAGCGTAAAAATTGAGTTCTCTCCTGCCTTTTCCTTCCCTGTAGAGAAAATAGACCCCATTAACAGAGAAAGCTTTGGCAAGGTGGTATTTGCAGGCCAAGGCTGGAAAGCAGCTGCCCTCCCCAGCATGTTGTCCAACAGAGGACTTCACTTTTCACTGCTGCCAGTAATGCCATTTACTGCGAGCCCCGAGCAGCAGCAGGGTGTGACTGCTGGGGCTGTGCCCGTGGCAGGGGGGCACAGCAGCCCTTCCCAGCCCTGTGGGATGGCGCAGCCGGGCTCGAGGGCATCCGGCACAGTTCTGTCTCTAAAGCAGCCAGGTTTGGAAGTGAGCTTTTCCCCAGGCGTATCCACTCATCCCTCTCACGCTGCTCATGTGTTGCCTTTGCAAGCTTTGGGCTCCCGTGTCAGTGTGCTGAGCTGGAGAACATTCCAGCAGCCCAGGCTCGTGGGGAGGCTCTGGAGGGTCCTGTGTGGAGTCTGAGGAGTGGAGGGACCTGGGTGCCTTGTCAGAGGGCAGGACCAGCTGCTGCTCGGCTGCTGAATCCATCACTGGAGCTCGATGTGCTTGGGGAAGAGGGCTGTGTCCTGAGCACAGGATGTGCCTGTTTGCTGTCACTGTTTATATTGATTTATTCCCTTTACTGCTCTAGTGTCAAATAGAGTGACTCTCACTGCTTTTTCCCTTTCTGGTCAGTTGTCCAAAGTGGCTGGAGGAAATGCTGCCCCTCTTGCCTTCTTTCTGATGTGATTCACCATCTCCTCATTCCCCCAAAGCTGCCCGAGAGCTTCATGTCCTGATCCGAAGGCACAAGTGGGGAGACACCCCAGGCAGTGTCTTGAGTTGTCCCTCCACTTTACAATGAGATTTACTTTGTTCTTCTTCTAAGGCACCAGGGAATGGGCCTGGAGGAAAACCCAGTCTGAAATACAGTGCCTGCCTGGGCTCGGGTCGTGCCAGGCATCTCATGGCTCTGCTTTACACTGGTGACACTGGTTTTTTGGGGCCCTCATGGCACTCGGCTGCAGCCACTGCCTTGGCCTCGCAGTGCCTGTGCACACCCTGTGCTCCTCTCATGGTGCTGCTGCACCCTGTGGGTCAGCCCACCTTGTGCCACAATCCCTGCCCCAAATGCATTTTCCTCCACTCCCTTTCTTAAAAGCCTGAAAAGTCCCACAGTGCTGCCTTTGCCCAGAGTGCTCTGGTGGTGAGGACTGAGGATTGCTGCCTATTCCTGCTTTTTATCCCAAGCTTTTCCTCTTCTGCTATTAAATGTGACCCTCTTGTCTTCACTTGGTGTTGAAAAGGAGCCCCTGTTCTGTTGGTGTGATCAGTGGTTGCTTGTTTTGGCTCTGTGCACAAAGCACTTTCCCAGGGAAGGGGGGGAATCCACCCGCTCTTATTTTATCCCCAGCTCTCCCCACGCTGCCCTGGAGGGGATGAGTGAGGGATGCTCCCACACCCAGGTGGAGGCTGCTGGCTCTGGGTGGACTCCCTGCATGGCTGTGGACCAGCCCTGATGCCACAGAGGGGAAAAAGCTCAATCCCTCCCCCCAGAAAAAGGCAGTTTCCTGAACCAGATGCCCAGCGGTACAGATTAAGAAAATTCAGATTAAATGAGGTCTATTTGAAACAAAAATACACCCACTGCAGGAATCCATAACTAGATACAGATTTTTATGTATTTTTCACATCTTCAGAATTTTTCTTTTCAGATTGTCCCAACCTGAGAAACCAGTGATACATTCTACTCACTGATTAAAACTAAAAACCTAGCTAATGTGAGCATTTTGGTGCTAATGCTCCATTTCTGCACTGATACCCTCCGAGCCAGCTTGAACATTATGTGAAGTTTAAAGGCTTTTCACTTTCAAAATAGCTTTTTAGTAGTTTTTTTTCATCTTACTACGTTATCCTTTCAGTAGCCTATAATTCTTCCATCAGATAAATGCACTTTAAAATGCTTCCTTCAGCACAGAGCAAATACAGAGGGAGTAAAAGGTTTATAATGCAGGAGACGTGGCATTAATTCTGCTGCCCTCCTTTGGAGAAGAGCACGGGGAGAAGTAACTGCTGGAGGGTAAGTGGGGATAAAAAGGTGTCTTTTTGTTGAGTTTAGGAGCTTACGATGTCGATTCATGTACTTAACACTGCTTGGTGCAGGTTGGAGGTGGTGGCAGGACTGGGAAAAGGGGTGGAGGTGTCCTGGGGATGTTTTCCTCAGGTGCAGGAAAAGATCTCAAAAGCTGATCTATTCAGGGGAGAAAACTCTTCAGTCACAGGCAGGGCAGTTTCCATTATTGCTGCAGAATGAGATGCTCAGGAAGGGGGTGAGAAACGGGCAGAGCCTCAGAGGGCTGGGCACTGCCCTGGGCTGCCTTTGCTGCCAGGCTCAGGGTTTGTCCTGGTGGAGGGGAAGGTTTCTGTGTGTTAACATTGGCCCCTGGTGGAGTTAAGGTGTTGTGCCCACCAAGCTTGGCTGTGCTGGAGGGTCGTGGTGGCCTGGATTAGCCAACAGGCAGAAAATGAGACCAGTGCACAGGTAGCACTGGGTGCAGAACACCTGCGTGCCATGGCTTTGAAAATAGTGTTTCTCCTCATTCCTCAGTCCTGGCATAGGAATTCATTACAATAAATAAAATTTAAAATAAATATTTATACTCCTAATTATAGTTATAATAAATAAATATTTAAATAAAATATTAAAATAAATAAAACAGAGAATGGGAAAGGGGATTGCAAAAGGATACTGATGAGTGGTGGGCTGTGGAGATGTTGGTCTGGCTTCACTTCTCAGAGCGTGTCCTGCTCCCTTGCACTGAGCAGCTCTGGTGAGAGCTTGGGGCACTGCAGGCTGCCGTGCCAGAGCCCAGGGAGCCCAGCTGCAGGCAGGGGTTTGGGGGGACGTTGTACTTTCGCTGTGTTGGCAGGTCTGCAGTCAGGAGTGCCTCCTGGCCGTGCATGTGAGGGCAGCTCGTGGTGCTGGCTGAGCAGGGTGGTTCCTGCTGGAGATGCTGCAGTGCCAGGGCAGGCTGTGCCTGTCCATGGCTGGAGGACGTTGGCTTTGGGTGGATTTGCTGTCATTTCAAACTAAAACTATGTCGTTCCTGAGTTTTTATGAGCCTTATCTGGCAAGCATTATGTACCACATATAAAGAGCATTTTAAAGACATATCCCGTTCTTAACATTTTTTTGAAGGCAGTCCTGTTAGGTTGTTTGTTTATTTGTTTTCAATTTGCCTCTCTTTCTAGCAGTCAGCTCATTTAGAAAGTTTCCTTTTGGGCTCCAAAAGCTGGGTGGCTTTTCAAATAATGGCCATAAGCTGGGGTGCTGTGAAGCACTGCTGCTTTGCCTGTACCCCCCTCTTCTGGCTGTCCCCCTCAGGCTGGGATGCAGTCCTGGACATGCTGCCAGTGAGGTACCCCCTGTGCCTGCCTTGTACATCCCTGGGAGTGCCCAAGACCAGGCTGGATGGGGCTTGGAGCAACCTGGGCTAGTAGAAAGTGTCCCTGCCCATGCCAGGGGGTTGGAATGAGATGAGCTTTAAGGGCCCTTGAAACCAAATCCATTCTGTGAAAACTGATTTATAAAATCCTCCTTTGTTCTGTGGCCCGACACAGATACAACACATCCACGTTCAGTGGTTGTGTGATTGGAACTCCCCCTGTAATGGCCCTGTTTCCTCCTGCCTCACACTCATGGTACATGGAAACGTTCCTGTGCTCATAACCTGTGAGGCTCCAAGGCATCCACCTGGCAAAACATAAATGAAATGTCCTGGAGGATAAAAAAATGTGAAAAGACACTGTGCAGCCTCCACAGTTTCCAGCTGGGAGTTTATGCTGATTAAGGTGTGATGCAGGAGGGGCTCTGATCCTGCTGCTGCTCCTCATCAAGGAGAGTGGCCACGAGTCAAACACGTGCTGTGCTTCACCCTGGAGTAAGAAACCACCCAAACACAAACCACCTGCACTAGCACAAACCCCATTACAAAGAAATAGCTTTAATATTTTTTTCCACTTTTATTGCCAGCAAACAGCAACTTTCATAGCAAAACATCAGGTTCAGGACCAGACTCACTAAATGAATCCAGTGCCCAGTTTTCAGCCAGCTCTCCTGCTTTAGGTGCAGCAGTAAATGACAGAAGTGGTGCAAGTTGTACACAGAGGCAGCTATTGATGGGTTCCCTCTGGAAGTTTTTATCCCTGTAAATTAGTCTGGCTGAGAGGAAGGGGCAGGAGGAGGAAGGGCCAGGAAAGGACTCCACAGATTCACTGTCTCAACAGACCAAGCTGAGTTGTCCTTGGAAATTATCATCCCAAAGAATTTTTTTCCCCCTCCTTCATGGCATGATCCTCCTTATCTCCAGTGAGGGGGGTCGAGGATTGATTTAGATTAGACATTGGGGAGAAATTCTTTATTATAAGGGTGGAGAGGCCCTGGCAGACGTTGCCCCATCCCTGGAAGTGTCCAAGGGCAGGTTGGATGGGGCTTGGAGCACCCTGGGCTGGTGGGAGCTGTCCCTGCCCATTGCAGGGGGTGGAACAGGATGTTCTTTGAGGTCCCTTCCACCCCAAAGCATTCTGTGCTCCTGTGGTTTAACTGCTGTAAGGTCAGGTTGTACCCACTGCCAACCTCCAGCATTTTCCATCTGGGGTTTCTACCTCTTACCCATTTTTGAGCTGGGCTTTAACACACTTTAAAGGTGTTTGTCAAGGCTGTGACTTCATTTGTGAGGTTGAAGTGTGTGACATGCACCTCTTAAGGCAAAGGAAGCGCTGACACTGCAGTGCTGACACTGAGGGTTCCAATCCATCACCCTGAAGCCTCGTGCAGTGGCACTTGCACAGTTTGGTGCAAGGAAGATGGTTTTTTTTTCCTTACTTAGAGCTGAATTGAAGAATAATGCAATAAGGAAACTGAGTGGATATTAATTATAAAAGCTTGTTATCTGTTCCTCTTCCAACCAAAAATGAATAATTAGAATAATGTTTTTGGGGTTTTTTTTGAAACAAACAATGGTGAGCTGGCTTTCTGTTTCTGTCCTTTTTCCTCACTGAGCCTTAGAAACTGCTGTCTGGATGAGAAAACAAATAGGAAACCGAAAACATCTTTCTCTCCAGTCTGAAATAACATTGTGTTTGTGCATATGTAAGAGGAAAACAGGCACACAGTAAACAAATGGATTTATTTTCTGATAAATGGCCTTAATGCAAAGTAATGAGTTGAAAATAATAGCAAAAGAAGAGATTTCTGTGAGCCTGTAGAACGCTCCTCAGGTGGGAACTGGCTGTCTTTTGGGTTTGAACCATTGCTAATCCTGCCAGGTGCTTTTGCACACATGTGAGGAGTGATGGCTGTGCACATCCCAGTACACCTGGTTTATGGATTTCACCCTCCTCCAAGTGGAAGTGATCAAAGTGAGGGTAAAACTGTGCAAATTTTGGAACGAGATGTTGAAAATTAGGTGGAAGTGGGAGTCTTGTGCCGAGGAGCTCTGGGGGCAGGGCTGTACAATGGTTTGTAGCAAGGGTGGGGGAGCCAGGGGGGGTTTGAGCATCTGGGGGGGAGAAAGGGGAGCAAGAAAAAGGCAACGTGCATGGCCAGGTCAAAATTCAGTAATGCAGAGAGCTGGGAGGGTCCAGGCTGTTCAGCTCCCCTCCAGCAGCACCACTGCTCATGCACCTGGAGAAGCCACACACAACCAGGCAAGTCATCTGTGGTGATGTTGTTACTGGATTCTGAGCTCCCTGTGGTCCCTGCCACAGGAATTTCATGGAAGGAATAGCAAAAAGAGACATGACAAAGGATGAAAGCCCACTGAAAGCAAGGAAGGGGAGCAAGGCTGGTCCTGGGAGTAGGAGTGAAGAAATGGGGCGGGCAGAAGATTCAGAGCAAGATGAAAGGCAACAAGACTGAATGTGAGCAGTGACCTTCTGGGAATTTCATTGCCTTCCTTCAGAAGAGTCTGCTCTTCTGATACAGAGTTCTACCAGAGAAACCAAGGTACGAATGTGATCTGTTCCCTCCAGAGCTGAGACTGGAAAGTTCCAGCATTTGGGGGGCTGTGGAGTACTGAGAAAATTAAAAACACGATCAAGATGTGCATGTGCACACTGCACATTGAATTAAATCCCAGAGTCATGCAATGCTTTGGGTTGGAAGGCACCTTACAGCTCATCTTGTTCCACCCCCCTGCCACGGCCAGGGCACCTTCCACGAGCCCAGGTTGCTCCAAGCCCCATCCAGGCTGTCCCTGAACACTTGATCCTTGTGGTCAATGCAGGAAATCCATTAATTGTCAGCTAATGTGGTGCTGCCTGGGCTGGGACAGGCTGAGGGTGATGCCAACAGGAGCTGCACAGCTGGAGGTTTGTGTCTGTACTTGCTGCACAGGACTAATGCAATCAAATTGCCTCCAATATGCAGTACCTCTCTGAGATAACTTTAGATAAACATTTAATAAAGAGCAATTTTATGAATTGCCTCTTCAGGAGCTCTTGCAAGGAGAGAAAAATCAAATAAATTGTGCATGGTACAGTTTCATGGCAAGGATCTAAATATATATGGGCTCGTATCTGGGCTGGTGTTTCTTCCTCAGTGATCTCTGTAGATGCCTTACATAGTTGGGGTCTTTTGATCTCTGTGTGTCTTTTGCCCCTTTTTTCCTCTTAGTACCCTCACAGACCACAATACCATCCAAAATAATATTTGATGAAGCTTTTGATCTCACAGTGGTTAAATGGATTTGAAATGGGGCAAAATTAGGCTAATTACACTAATAACAGCATAGTTACTGTGAGTTTCAGGAGCCTTTTCATGGTATGACCGCTAATGGATTCCACAGTTCTGGCAGATAGAGAAAATACGTTCATCCCCATTTCCAGATGCAAAAGTTGGTACAGAAGATGCTCCTGTGACACTGAGTGCTTCCTTGGTGTGGTTTGCAGAACAACTGCTCGTTGTTATTGAACTTCTGCAGAGCAATTACAATTTGTTTTCATTTGCTCCTAAACTGCAGGCACAGATTAAGCAGTTCCCTCTGGTCAGGTGTTCTTGCAGTGACCGTTTGTCACAACTCTGCTTTCCAGAGTCTATTTTCCTTTCCTTATGGGGTTGGTTTTGTTTTTTAAGCTCTGCATGAGTCCTCCTGAAACAATGTGACTATCTCGGAATTCTTGCTACGGAGGCTTTCCACATCATCCTGCCTTTTATTTAATGTAGAGCATCTAAATTGCTGCAAATGATTGATTTTCCATTCTTCTCTTCCAAGGCTGATGTGTCTCTCTCCATCTTGCTCCAAGATGTGCACACACAATCACATACACAGAGTTGTCTCCTGAACCTTGAAAGAAAATGGTTTGCATCTACAGCAAATCATGTGCTTAAAGCACATTTTATTCTCTGTATTGTTCTCCAGGGCAAGCCACCATTTTGGCTTTATAAAAATAAATTATAACAATGTAATGGAGACAAAGAATTTTAGAAGACTCTTCAACGTGGGAAAGGAAAGAGATGTTGGAAAACTGATGTCAAGATGTTGGATGGATAGTTTGTGACCTCTTACATCACCAGTTTACTTCATGGAAGTAAACTGAGTTTAGAGACTGAATATTTTTATCATGTCATAGAGGTTTGATTGGGTTTTCATTTTAATACAGTATTTGCAAGGTGCAGCCCTGCCTTGGAGGGACTCTGTGTAGAAGCTTCCACTTTCAGTTATAATCTATATAATTAAAGTTTCTGGGTTTGGCTCCAGCCCTGATGTGAAGTCCACACTTTTGCCTTCAGCGATAAACCTGGATGTGCAGCATGGAAATACAGTGATTTCCATTTCTGCTGTGTGTGAGCCACTGTTTATGAGCAGAGCTATGACAGAGCTGCTTTTGTGTCTGTGGTGGGTTTGTCTGGTTTGTTCTAATTGGAGCTCGTCCTGAACTCAACCTTCCTGAGAACTCCTTGGGGATTTTGCTGAAGTTAGGAATAGGATTATATTTGGGAGTGACAAAAAAAAAAGCATGTGAACCTTAGTCAGATCTGTAACACATTTAGTGGAGTGCAAAAGGTAGATGAGGGTTCTGTCTTTATGCATTAATGTTTCCCAGTGTGGCAGGAGCATCTTAATTTTGTGATGCAAGTCTTGCTCTGAGGTGCAGGCAGCCTGGTAAGCAGCCCTATGACGTTCCTGAGCTCAGTTGTCTTCTGCCTGCACTAAGCTCTGTATGGTTTCCCACTGGAATTCCCAGTTTCTCAGTTTCTGGGAGCCAGTTTGAGAAGCCAAGTGTGTTCATGGGTGTGTGGAACTGGGTCTCCTCCCTCCAGCCTCCTGGCTCCAGTGCAGTATAACACCTCAGACTCCAGCCATGCTGAGTGAACTTAATTAGTGTTGAAAAGTGGCTTGTATTGCAAGATGATAAATTTTTAACCTAAGTAAATTACTTCATTTGCAACTAATAAATGGAATAAATTATGCCTTTTCCATGCATTGCAGTGAGGCTCATAAATACAGTGAGCAGTTAGGTGGTTGTTTCACTTGATTACCCTTCCCATTTCTGGTTTTAATAATGTTGGTGAGGGTGAGGAGTTCAGTCACTTTTAATGATGTGTCCAGAAGAGGCAATGGAAGGCACGTCTGGTGCCCCTGAGCTGCCCACCTGTGTCTGCCCACGGGATGCCCTGGATGCCAGTGAGGACAGGCCCTGTCCATGGGGTGTGCTGCTGCTCCTCGCCATTGTCCTCCTGTCCATGGGGTGTCCTCCTGTCCACGGGGTGTCCTGCTGCTCCACATCACTGTCCTCCTGTCCATGGGGTGTTCTGCTGCTCCACATCACTGTCCTCCTGTCCATGGGGTGTTCTGCTGCTCCACATCACTGTCCTCCTGTCCATGGGGTGTCCTCCTGTCCATGGGGTGTTCTGCTGCTCCACACCATTGTCCTCCAACAATCCAGTTACCTGGACAAACCCAACAGAGCCGTGACAGGCAGAGACTTTGTGCTCTCTGTGTGCTCTGCTCTGTCCCACACCCCTCGCCGTCCTGCTCTGCCACCACAGCTGAGGGTGCTTGTGGGAGCTTTAGTTCTTCAGGGGATTATGCAAATAATAATTGAATTAAAGAGCTGCTGTCAACATTCTGAGCTCCTGGCAAAGGCATCCCCTGTTAACACTCTGCTTACACACACAGACTTCTGAGGACTTGGATCAGGACTCCCAAATACTGGAATCTTTCCTTTCTGGCTGTTTGCCTCCCCCTTGGCACACTCAGCTGTGTTTAACCAGGAGTTGTCCATCTGGGAACGCAGAATAAATTAAACTGAACAAAGTGAATGAGGCATAAACATGGCCAGGCTTTTGGGGGTTTCTCTGGGGATTGGAGGAAAGATTAAGTATTTTATCTTTCTTTTGTAAGCTGGTGTTTGACCAAATCTTGGATGTATCATTTAAGAACTTCAAATTTCCCTGCTAACAAGAATAGTGTTCGTCTTCAATAATGAAAATTTTATATTAGAAATCAAAATACCACAAATACTCGAGGCTCTTGAGAGGGCTGTTGCTGTCAGGGCAGGGTGCAGCTGTGACCTGCCCAGATGTGACCTGGTGCAGTAGATCAGAACAGCCCACCTTGAGGAGGGGGCAGAAGGAACCTCCAGGGAGATGGATGGTGCAGTCCTGGGCTGCTGGGAGCTCGGGGAGATCAGTTCTCAGCCTTCCAGACAGCCCACCAAGGGCTTGGCTGTAGTTGTGGCTGAACTACATTTATATAGAAAATAATAGCTCCTGAGTCTTGATTGTTAAATATCTTCAGTATCAGCAGCACCCTCCAAAGCTTGTCTTTTGAGGCACTTTGTGTTGGGGAAGCCAAGTGCCTGGATGGATGAAGATCCTGCCACCAAGAGAAGGAGGAGGGTGCTTGAGCAGAGTTCCCTCAGGCCCTCATCCTTTCTGCTGCTCTGATTTACTGCAGGCACTATAAATAATATGGCCTTGACAGTGAGGTCTCCCTGAGGTCACAAGATTCACCTTTCTGAGGATAATTTGCAAAAATACAGGGACAATTAGTAAAGAATAGTCAGATACTCCTTCCAGGGGCTGTACTTTTTGCACTGCTCAGAGATGCTTTGACCTTCTGGTTTATTACAAGTCAGGAAAAGTCAATATATCTGAGCTTGCCAAGTTGGAGGAATTTTAATGAGTTATTGAGTCAAACAGTTAATCCTCCAATAACAGACTTTCTTCCCTTTCAGATTTACAGTGATAAAAACAAAGACTTAATGGGCAGCAGGAAAAATGGGGTTTTGTTAGGAACTTTTGCTTGTCTTCGTGCACGTGGTTTAACCCCTTGATCCCAGGCAGATGAAATGGAGCTTCAACACTTGTTTTGGCATGAAATGCTGGGCAGGCAGAGGCTGTTGATGTTAGAAGGGAATTTAGCATCATAAAAAATGACTGATGGCTTGAAAGAGCTGGTGCTGATGCTCCTCACATCCCTGCTACATGTGAGGGGGGGTTTGGGTGAGCTCTGCTCTGTGCTCTTACACTGAACTGAAAAATCTTTGAAAGCAAGAGCCCTGGGTGCCTTTGAGAGGATGCTGTGGTGCTCCAGGGGCTGCAGGATGTGTCCCACTGGATGCTGGAGCACATCTGGAGCAGTGCTTCCACTTGAGCATCCTCTGAATGCTGGTGCCCACCAAAACCTCGCCAAGAGCCAAACCTGCACATGGTGCTTGCAGAGAACAGGGGTTTGCTTCCAAAGCCTCTTGCTGGTCCAGACTGAGTCCCTGGCACGGCTGCATTTGGGTCTGTGCTGCTTGAGAGGCTGTGCAAGCCTGGCAGCAGGCTGGGCACTAGGAAATGCTTATTCCTGCTGTAATTATGCCTTTTGCAGCATCCCTTTGTAATGCTCAACTCTGGGTACTCCAATTAGCATGGAATAATCTAATTTCCTGAAACTCTCTTCGCTGAGGATAATGCTGATTATTGCTCTGAGTAGTGGCTTGTTTGGAAGTGCCCTGTCCTGTGTGAATTATAGTCATGTTCTGTGCAAGCCTCTCAGTGAGGCAACTTCATAAGCAGAAAATGCTGCAGCACAAGGGCAGCTTCCTTGCCCTTTTAATAGTATCAAACAGCAAATAGTACAGTGAGGTTCAGAACATCATATCCAGTGAATCCTTAAAAGCAGTAGAAAGCTGATTTTCCTCCATGTCATTATTCAGTGTAGGGGAAGGTACTAATGGTTGCTTTTACAATGAGGAGCATTTTCCTGTAGCATTCCCGTGACTCCAGTGATGCTCTTTCTGGGGGGCTGTTTTTAAGAAGCTCTCAGCAATTGTCTGTCTGAGCTTTCCTCGAAAGCTGTGTGCTTTTTAAGTGCCCTGGGGATATTCTGCTTGTGGGGGAGCCTCTGGCTGCCAGGGTGGGAGCAGCAGGTGGACAGAAGCTGCAGCGCTGGTGCTCCACACGCTCTGCAGAGCTGGATGAGGGGGGTGGTCAGAACTGCTTCACTCCTGGTCAGAGTGTGGGCACTGAAATGCCCTCGCTGGGTTTCAGCCCAGGCTCGAGTGCCATGAAGGGCTACAGCAGCCAAGGGCACCCGTCCCTCCCTTGTCCACGTGGCTCGGGGTGGTGGAGGCAGAGCTGGCCCTGCCTGTGTTCTGTGGTCTGTGCTCAGCACAGTGGGGTGTGTGCAGGCAGGGCTTGTCCTGCCTGTGTTCTATGGTCTGTGCTGAGCACAGGGAGGGGTGTGCGGGCAGAGCCCTGCCTGTGTTCTATGCTCTGTGCTCAGCACAGGGCAGTGTGTGCAGGCAGAGCCCTGCCTGTGTTCTATGCTCTGTGCTGAGCACAGGGCAGTGTGTGCAGGCAGAGCCCTGCCTGTGTTCTGTGCTCTGTGCTGAGCACAGGGCAGTGTGTGCAGGCAGAGCCCTGCCTGTGTTCTGTGCTCTGTGCTGAGCACAGGGCGGTGTGTGCAGGCAGAGCCCTGCCTGTGTTCTGTGCTCTGTGCTGAGCACAGGGCAGTGTGTGCAGGCAGAGCCCTGCCTGTGTTCTGTGCTCTGTGCTGAGCACAGGGCAGTGTGTGCAGGCAGGACCAGCCCTCACCGTGTCCCTTGCTCCCCGCAGCGCTGCCCGGACCGCTGCCCTGTGCCCGCGGGTGCGGCCGTCGCTGCGCGCTCAGCGAGGACAGCGGGCGGCCGCGGTGCCGCTGCCGGCAGGACTGCAAGGCCACCTTCGTGCCCGTGTGCGGCTCGGACGGCAGGCTCTACGACAACCACTGCCAGCTGCACAGAGCCTCCTGCCTGCAGGGGAGGCCCATCTCCGTCACCCGCAGCAAGGACTGTTTCCTCAAAGGTACGGAGGGCGTGCGGGACCGTCGCGGCTCGGTGTCACCCTCCGAGCGGCTCGGTGTTGCCTTCCCGAGAGCTGCGCTTCGCGGGGATGATTCAGTCCGGGACGGCACGGAACACACACGAGGTTTTATGCGGCCATTAAGCCCCCCGAGCGTCGTCACCGTGGAAAATGTAATCAAAGCGGGAACTGGTGAATAATTAACGGCCCTGCGTTGCGTTGTGTGCGCTGTAGTTGTGCTGTTCAGGACTTTCGGCTGCCGCTGTAATAACTTTTTACAATCCAATTCGTTTGAAAAGGCTTTGGACGAGACAAAGACATTAAGAAAAAGTGGTAGATAGTATTAACAGAAAGTTTGTTGCAGCAGTGAAAAACAGCATTAGACAGAGGCAAAGGAGAGGAACTGTTCAGATGAAATAAGGGGAGGGAGGGGACAGAGTGTTAAATAATGTTGAGGACAGCCCAGGTTGGCGGTGGGATGCAGACATCTGCTGCTCTCTTGCTGCTGCAGGAGCATTCTTCATTATCAGCTTTGCACCAAATCACCAGTCCTGTGTCTCGCTTTGTCCCATCCTGTCATCAAGGGACCCTGCAGGAGCAGAAGCATGTGATGAAATGCCAGGGAATGGAAGAAGTCATAAATTATTTTATTTCTAATGAGAGGTCTCATAAAGGCCTCACCAGAGTATATCTTGAAAGCTCATTGTCAAAGATGACTCCATATACCTACAGGAAGATTTGAGTGGGTTGTTGCAAATATATCCAGTGACAT
Organism: Formicarius rufipectus; assembly: GCA_013399695.1. Taxonomy (NCBI): domain Eukaryota; kingdom Metazoa; phylum Chordata; class Aves; order Passeriformes; family Formicariidae; genus Formicarius; species Formicarius rufipectus. The sequence goes on from VXAU01000639.1 coordinate 3,500,569, forward strand.
TTACGTGATCAAATATGAAAATAATTCCTTTATCTTCAGCTTCCTTGAGCCCCCAGGAGATTGGTTGTATACAGAACTATCCATCATGGGCTCTTGTTTACTAACACAATGCTGGAAGAGCCTATTTAAGAAACAGGATTCCATTTGAAGAGTCTTATTAATATATCCTTGTGATACCCTTTGGAGATAGGAAAGCATTACCATTCTTGTGTCTCACAGGAGACCTGGAGATGAAGATCCAGCCCCAAATTTTTCCAGAGGTATGTAGGCACTGCTCTGCATTGCAGTGCAAAGTCTCCTTTGTTTGGAGGTCTGGCCAGAGCAGAGCTGGGTTAGTTTGTCACAGGCAGCCTCCAAACGTACCAAAGCAGGTAATTAGATCTGGGATCAACAGAACTTGTACGTAATCATGCAAAGGGGTCACCCATATTTTAAGGGACAGCACACAAGCAGTTCTATGCAAGGAGGGATTTTTGCTTGTGGTGTTAGAAAGGAGTGTCTCCAAAGGGCCCTTGTGCCTTGCTGCTGGTGCTTCTGCCTCGGGGTGTGGAGTCACACGAGGGTGTGAGTGAGGCTGGAAACTGCCCGTCCCTGGGGAAGATGCAGGATGAGAAACCTTCCAAGGAAAGGGCCAGTCTTCATTTCAGAGATGCTCAGCACTCAATTCAGGGGATTTTCTTCCCCTGACTACCGAGAAGTACCCTGACTGCCCTGGCTACCCTAACTACAGTAGAAGTAGACTCAGCTTTTCCATTCTTGACATCACCCACCTTTTTATAACAATGCTTCTGGCCTGGGTTTTTATTCCCTTCTTATCACATACAGTGTTAGAGAAAATGAGTTCTCATTGCAGTAATGAGCCCCTGCAGTGGCTGTGTTATACCTGATGACACAATGTCACGCTTGGGGACTTCCCTGAGCACCATGAAATGATGGCAGAAACGCAGGAGTTTGGTGTCCCAGTTTAAAGCAACCCTCAAACTCGTGCCACGAAGCGCTGCTCAAATCTGCTTTTCAGCAGAGTAACAGCCTTCTGGAAGAGAAGGAAGAAAGAAAGAAAGAGCTCACTTCTCTTCCCATGTGGATCAGTAAAACTGTACTCACAGTGCTGTCTGCAGAGATAACAGAGAGAGAAGAGTTTGCCTTCAGGGGAATAATCCCACAGAGTGGGACTGCACAGAAATATTAGGCTTCAGCCCTTTTTCCTGTCATGCAGCTCCTGAGTAGCCTTCTGTGTATCCCTCTGTTTCTTGGCATTTCAGTCTCCTATTTGTAAATCAAGAACGAAGGTGGTTTCTTTTAAATCATAATTTTCAGTAGGCAATTAAGCTACAGGTTTTTAGGCGCCATTGTAAGTGTAACATGAAGTGTAAGACTTCAACTGGAGAAAAATCTTCAAGGTGCAAAATGATGGAATCCCAGAATGGTTTGGGTTGGGAGGGACCTTGAGGAGACTCTCATTGCAAGGGGCAGGGGCACCTTCCCCTAGACCAGGCTGCTCAGGTGAACATCTTCCAGCAGGCTCTTGCTTTCTCTTTGCTTTCTCTGAAGTAGATAATTGAATTATTTGAGTACAGTGGGCTGATGAGTGGGCTGCTTCATGGAGTTTTGTGCCAGCTGATTTGTTCAGTTAAGATTTAAAGTCCTGTTTAGAGCTGAGGGACACCACAGATTGCACGGGTGTTTGTCTGCCCAGTTATCAGTGACAAACTGGATGGCCTCAAGGTGTGGCAGAGATCTAAACCCCTCATTCTGAGCTTGGCCTATCCCCAGCCAACTGATAATAAAAACAAACTGCAAAGATTTGTTTTCTTCTGTGTATTTTGGGAAAGGATTTTTTTGTTCCTTGTTTATCCGAAGTGAAGTGCTTGGTAAATACAGATCCTCTTGTGTGACTGGAAGCATTGCTTGATTGGTGCTACCTCAGCACGTTGCATTCTGGACCAGCAATAGTATTAGGAAGAGCAAAAGAGAATTTTTTCTCTGGGCAAATGACTGATTTCTCCTTGGCCCAGCCTGGAATGAAATGGCTCCTTGAAATCTTGAGAGTCCAAAACGTTAAAAAACCAACTTGTGGAAATGTGGGTGAAGGGAGATGGCAGCAGGAGTGATGTCCCCAGGCTTTGTCCTGCAGCACAGTTCCCCAGACACAAAGCTATAAATGCCATTCCTTTCCTTCAGCTGACAAAGCAAATGATAAATGGGTGAAAAACTTCACTTGGGAGTCAGAAGCCCCAGGGGAAATACCACAAAGCAGAAGTCCTCCATCCAGAGGTCTCAGGAGAAATGTCAGTCCTACTCATAGCTGTTCACATTCTCCTTGATCTGCTTGTCTTTCCTGGTAGGAAATACAGTTTGGTTTTCCCATGGGGAAATGTTCTATTTAAGACTTGTCTGTGCAGCAGGTTTTTTTCAGTTTATTTATTTTCAGAGGTTTGTGAGTTTCTGAAGTCATTTGACTGGAGTGCTGGTGATTTTTACTGGGTAGCAAAATACATGAGGATAAAGTGCTTTTGCTCAGTGCCAAAGTGGGGAGGAAAGAAGTATTCTTGCCCAAAAGCACTCCCAATCCCCATGAAAAGTGGGAAGATAGCTGTGCTCATGATGACAATTGTCCCAGAGATGTCCAGAATGAGCAGTTGGCCTGGAAATGTTCCTGGTTTTGAATAAATGCCTTGGATAATGCAGTTCTCTCATTTCAGCACAGTGATTTGGGCTGTGCTTTGCTTTCCCATAGCAGCAGTCCCCTCATTTCCAGTTCCAGCCGTTCTTCTTTCCTTCTGCCTGTTCACACCCCCTCTGTCCCCTCCCTCATGTCTCTCCTCACCTCTGGCAGCAGAAGCTGCACACACCTTCTTCCCTTACCTCCTTCCTGCCTCCAGAGCCATCAGAGCAATGCCCTTCCCCAGCACTTTGCATGGAGCTGTGCTTTTCCAATTCCACCACTGAGGAGTCATTTCCCCCCTTTTCTTTCCCTTCCTGCTCTTTTCCTGCCTGCTCAGCAATGCCAGCTCTGTGCATCAGCCATGCCCCAGCCACGTGGCTCGCCCAAGCTCATTCCTTATTTTCTGTGGCACCTTCCCTTTTTTATCCAGGTGGATTGTTTGTTGGTTTTAGGGTTTTTTGGATGAGCAGCTCGGTTTTCTTGCTGGGCTCTGGAGCAGCTCTGTGCTCTGCCATGAACTCAGCCCAGCTTGGCTGCCCAAACACTTGAACTCTGGGGTGTAAATTCACTGTCCCTGTGCCAAGTGCTTCATTCTCTCTCTTTGTCCATTCAGTCCCAACTTATGCTAAAGCTCCAGTGTTGAGATCTGACGGAGTTTTATGCAGAGAAATGGGGCACTGTAAAAGCATGTTCATGCCTGGTGTTCCAGTCCCATTCTCCTCCTTCCTCCCTTCTCTCCTGCAATATTAGTACTAATTTTTCCAATAATTTAGTCCCATTGCTTAAAATATATATTTTTTTTTCTTTTTAGCAAGTATATGACAGTAATTTTCCTCCTCATGCAAAGTCCATTCTTTCCCCATAATAAGTGATAATTCTGTACAGATTTTGTACAGAATTTCAAATAAAATCTGTGGAAAACCACCCGCCTTTCTCCTCTCTGTCACACACACAGTATTTCCTTTCCTACCTCTCTATCTTCCCTCCAGTTCCCCCCCAAAAAATTCTTTCTAATTAAGGAAAATGATAATCCTTTGCATACTGACAGAAAATTTTCTATGCTTGAATGTAAATAAATTACAAACTTGGTGGAAGTAAAGAAATTGCAAAATAAAATAAAAGTAAATAACTTACAAACTTGGAACTGTGGGAGGCAGGCAGGCAGTGCCTCTGGGCACATCACCCCTGGAAGGATCCTTTCAGTGCCCACAGTCAATATACCAGGAGTTTAAAGTGTTGCAAAGAGAGGGAAGTGCCACGTGTAATATGTATTATTATAGTAGTAGAGCTGATACACTTCTTACCACACTGAATTCCAGAGGGATTCCTTTCTATTCCCACGGTGGTTTTCAGCTCTCTCCACGTTTGGGGAGGGTTCAATTTTAGCTGGCTTTTCAGGCTGAGTCCCCTAAAATGTGATTGATAGATTGCCACCTTATAAACAGACTGCATCAGTCTTTGGGGTACCACTCCTGCTTTTAAGGGGTGCCAGTGCTGAGGGGTCTGTGCCAGGGCTGAGGGTCTCTGCCTTCCCTCACCCACTGCAGTGACACTGTGCCCGCAAATAATAAAGCTTGGCACAGGCAGGTGATGAGTGAGCTGCAGATTTGGTCTGGCTGCTCTTTGGGTAGGAACTCTTTTTGGTTTTGTGAAAACTGGATGAATGGAGATGAGTTTCCATCGTAGTTAATCATGAGTGCAAATGTAGGGATGGGGGTTGTGTAGGAGCATCATGGAATCATCTTCCTATTCAACCCTCCTGCCATGGGCAGGGACACCTCCCACCAGCCCGGGGTGCTCCAAGCCCCATCCCACCTGGCTTTGGACACTCCCAGGGATGGGGCAGCCACAGCTGCTCTCCCACCCTCCCAGGGAGGAATTTCTGCCCAATGTCCCACCTAACTTTGCCCTCTGTCAGTTCAAAGCCTTTCCCCCTTGCCCTGGGGGCTGGTGGGGTCTCAGTGCCCTGTCCCTTTGCCCAGGGCTGGCTCAGGTGGTGCTGGTGCAGTTGAGGGATGCAGGATCCAGCCATGGAGCTCTCAGTGCAGGGACCCTTCTCCAGGCTCCTTCCTGGGGGTCAGCCCTGCTGCTGTTCCTGGCACCTTCCTGTGGGGTCTGCTCTGCTGCTGGAGCCTACATGGAAATCCCATTAGTTCTAATTGAGTGGGGATCCATCACAAATTAGGAGTAATGGGAAGGTTTCCAGGTGAGATTTAAGTGGAAGGCTTTTACTGATAGTATTTTGCATTTTCCATCAAAGTGTCCTAGAATGCTTTACCAAGATTAATGAATTAGACCTCCCAACACCTTTGCATGCCAGGAACATGGTAATCCACCCATTAAAGAGGAGCAATTGCAGTCTAGAGGAGACGCTGTGGCTTCCTCAAGGTCATAGACAAAATTAGCAGAGCTCTTGTTCAATCATCCCGATTCCAGACTCCTGACCCTGCAGGCACAGGTCAGTCTTGGGGGCCCTTGACCAACACCAGCCAATGTTCTCCCCAGAGGTCTTCCAGTGGAAGCCAGGGTGCTGAATGCCAGCCTTTATTCTAGTTTGGAGGGGTTTTATTTCATCTAGAGCAAGCCAAACACTGCAAACATTTGTGATGAGTATTTAGTTGTGTTGTTGTAGTGAGTGTTTGGCTGTATCCATGGCCCTGTAGTTTGCTGTTCATGAATATTTTAGCAAATTGGTTTACTAACAGGAATGTTGCCAGGAAGCAAATGTTCCTGCATATTTGTGGAAAAGCAGGTTTAGCTCTGTGTTTGCAGTTACTTGCTGTGGGAGCCTCATCTAAGCCCCATCTTCAGGCTCTTCTGGGAGGAGCAGCAGAGCCAGTCATACCAAATCTCCTTGGGGAATGTGATTCTCAGAACCCACCCATAAATAACCTCTGATATAAGGAGTTCTGTCTCTGGATAAAGACTGACAGCTGGACCAGCCGTGTGCAGCCCACCCTTGGCACAGCACCCCGCAGGTAACCTGGGAGCCGTGGCAGCATCTCCTGAGGGCTTGCAGGAGTCTCTCATATTTGGGGTGCCCCTGCCTGGAGGGCAGAGATTTGGGTCTACTCAATGTGGAGCAGCATCTCTGTCTCAAAGCCTCCTGATCTGAGCTGTACAGACACATCCCTCGGGTGGCAAGGGAGCTGCTCTTTCCCGTGGGCTCAGTGCCATCAGTGGGTGCAGAGGTGGGATGTTGGGAAGGAATCCTCCCTTGGGAGGGTGGGAAGGTCCTGGCACGGGGTGGCCAGAGCAGCTGTGGCTGCCCCTGGATCCCTGGAAGTGTCCAAGGCCAGGCTGGATGGGGTTTGGAACAGCCTGGAATAGTGGAAGGTGTCCCTGCCCGTGGCAGGGGATGGGATGGGATGAGCTTTATGGTCCCTTCCAGTCCAAATGATGATTCTGTGAAGTCCCAGCACTGCCCCTCTGCATCCACAGCTTCCCATTCCTTTCCCATTTGTTCCCTTCTCTGCTTCTCACCAGACATCCTCCTCACCCTGCTGTGGGTGTGACAGAGGCAGGCACTTGGGAATAGTTTTCCATAAGCAGGAACTCGGGGGTCAGCCCATCTAAATGCAGCTGGTGCGGCCCCTCCAGCGTTTTGGAAAGGCTCCTCATCCAGCATTTGAGGGAGATGCTCAGCACATCTGGAGAACATCTGTCTTGGGCTCATAAGTTGGCATTGTCATTCCTGGAGCGACTGTAGCACAGGGCCCTGTGGAAACCACTGGCTGCTCCTGGACACGTGGGGTTTGTGGCAGGGGGGAAGCAGCTCGGTAGGAGCAAACAGCTGGCAGCAAACCCTGCAGGAGCTGGCCAGCACTGAGGAGGAGAGGGCTGTTCAGGCAGAAACCTCAGCCCCCTGAGCCCGGGAGGCCTCACTGGAACAGGACTGAAAGCTAATGAAGGCATTTTGGGGCCCCACACTGGCTTTCTGCTGCCTTTTATTTTACATAATGAGCTGGGGAAAATTGGAGTGCAGTTACTTTAGGCAAGTGAGCAGGTTGCTGTTGTGGGCTCTTCACTCACAGAGAGTCCCTTTGGCTCTCTGCAAACAGAACTGCTCTGTTTGGTGCACCCAGGGCTGCTGCAGCCACAGCCAGCCCAGGGAAGGCACAGCCAGCCCAGGGAAGGCACAGCCAGCCCAGGGAAGGCACAGCCAGCCCAGGGAAACCTCAGCCAGCCCAGGGAAATCTCAGCCAGCCCAGGGAAGGCACAGCCAGCCCTGCTCCCCTGGCATGTGCCTCCCAAATGCATCTCCTCTCTGGCCTCAGGGCACCTTTGGCAGGTGTTTTTTCAAGTCAGATTTTTATGGTCAGAATTGATGGTGATTTTCTAATGGGTGGGAATTATTCAAATGGCTCCTTTTTATGTTTCCAGAAACGCTGGGTTTGAGATTTTTTTTTTTGTTGGTTTGTTTGTTTGTTTAATATTTATTTTCTGCATTGGGCTGAGATGTTTTTCACATTTTTATGAACAGACATTTGGCTCTTTTTCATTTCCAGTCTTAGTGTATTTATCTACTTAACACTTCCTTGCAGTCACCTTTGGTTTGGAGGCTTCAGAAGAGATCAAGAATTGAAGTGTTAAAGAAATGCTTCCTTCTCCTGTTGGATACTGTCATACCCATGAGAGTGGATCTAGTTTGTTCTGCCATCTCATCTGTGCTGCCTTCTCTGCACAAGTGAAAGTCTTTGGTAACCTCAGCTCTGGGAATGTTATCCTTAAGTCAGATTCCTGTTGGCAAGTCATGTTTTGGGGTAACTGTTGCTGTTTTATGAGGTTAAATCTACTTTTATTGACATTAAGATACATAAACTTCTCTGAGTTACCCCAAGGAACACTTGCCAGTGGGAACCTGACTCAGGAAAGGAGCCGCCCTGAATCCCCAAATCTTGTGTCCTTCCTCCTCAGAAAGGCTCCACACAAAGCCCCTCAGCCCCAGGAGAGCTGGAGAACTCTGACATTTCAAAGTAATCAGGTAGAATTACTGCATCTCTAGATATCTTTAACCTGGTTACTGACATTTCATTCGCATCATTTCATGATGTTCACTGGCTCAGCAAACAGCCTGGAGCCACACGTGCAAAATGCTTCCTGAAGTGCTTTGATCTGGGCACATGAAATCTTTGTATAAAATCAGAGATATTCCATGTAGCAGATAATCCAATGGCATATCGTGGTTGTGGACTCTTTTTTTTTGTTGTTGTTTTTTAAAGCTTCTGAGGTTTTCCCCATTCATTTATTATTCTAATTTTCTCCTCCCCACTTTCCCTGAACTCAGAGCTGTGCCCCATAGCAACAGGCACCTGCAATCAGGAAGTTCAAAGGAAGTGGGAATAGGACTGTGAATGCTTACTGTTTTTAAAAAAGAAATGCCACTCTTTAGTTAAAATGAGGGAAGAGCATTTTGGGGAGCACTGGGAATTCCATTCCAGCTCTGTAGGGGTGTCCTTTGACAGGGCTGCTGTGGCTTCTGAATGATGGAGTTGGAAAACCTTCTAAAAACTTGTTCTAAGGAAGGTGAGAAAATAACCTGGCTTAGTGTGGTGAGGAAAATACCTAGACCTATTGTAAAAATAATGTTCTAATTTGCAGTCTTGGTGTGAATGAGCTTTTGAGTGAGAAGGTGCTGTCTTCAAGCCAAGCCAGGTGAGGTTTAGCCCTGTTGAGACAGTTCAAACTGAGTAAACAGGAGCTTTAGTTAGGACTTAGTTTCTGTGGTCAGTCCTGCTTTGCTGTGCTGTGTGAAGGTGTTTCTAAGATACATGTTAGCACTTCAATTGATCTTTTTTTTTAAAGGTTTAAAACAAAAGAAAGCTTAGTATTCACATTTCTTCTGCTCTGAGGTGAATGGTAAATGCTCTGGAGTGAACTTTGTGGTCTTTTCCCAACCTTTATGATTCTATGTGAGGAAACTCCTGAGCACTTTGGAAGATGCTGGTCTTCATTTTTCTGTTGTTGTTGCACTTGGCTTGATGCTTTTTACAGTAGGAAAAGGCAGACCCCTGAATGTTTCAGAACAAAAAGCACAGATAAGGCAAACAGCAGCTCTGGGTTTGTTGCCATTGCATTTGCACTGTCAGTTCACAGCTGTCTTTGGGAGGAAAGCAGGAGCTCAGTGATGGAGAAAGCCCTTGGTCAGGAAGGGCTGTTGGCAGGAATTTCCCCCTGTAAGAGGTACAAACTGGGAGCGTTTCCCCCTGTGCCTCAGTGCTGTGGAATCTCCCCAGATGTTCTTGGAGTGAGGAGCTGGAAGGATGAAGGGTGACCTGAGCAGGTCCTTGTCAAGGCGGTGCCTCCTGTGTTGTGATCCCACTGCCTTCCAGGAAAGCTTCCTTTGGATACTGACTTCCCTCAAAACTCTGATGGATACAGCAAAAGGTGCAGACAAATGGAAGAACTGATTTTGTTAGCATGGAACAAGGGTGAGATTTGACATCTTCCCTTTTTGAGGCCAGTTTGCCCTTTTCTGGGTATTTTTATTGCCATAAGGGATCAGCAGTTTCGATCCCGAGTTTTGCCCTGAGGGATCCAGGACCAGTCCAGGGATCTGAGGTGGATCCAGCTGGGGGATGGACACCCTGGCAGGCAGGAGGCACTGGCTGTGCAGTGCAGGGCACCAAAGAAACACAAAACAGGCTGCTCCTTGTCTGCTTGGACGTTATTGACCCATTTTGAGTAGCTTGTTTTGAGGAAATGATGATTAATTGTGCATCTTAATTAGCTGCTAAATAGTTCCTTAGCTGATTAATTAATTTTTCTTTATTTATGCTGTCTTCATCCAAGGGAGAGCCTGTGTCAGTGCTGATTGCAGCCTCCCAGGGCTGGAGAAAACACAGGGGAATGGGCCGTCCCTTCTGCTCCCAATCTGATGCTGATTTTCAGTTCTTGGTGGAGCAGCACATGTGTGAGGGGTGCTGAGAGCAGAGTGGAGCCGCCCGTGGAGGGAAAGCTGAAGCTGGTGCACAGGGTGCTGGACATCACCTGTGCTGGCCCTGCCACCCAGGCCCCCCTGGCCAAAGGGATGGGCTCAGGGAGGGAGGAAGGAATTCTTGAAGCCAGTTGCTCTGATGTGAGGAGACACACACAGAGCGAGAGCAGAGTGGTACAGAAGGTGATGCTTAAATTCTTCCTCAGGAGGAGTGTTTGTTTCTGTGCCCACCCTCTGTTGCACACACAGTTTGCACCCAAAGTTTTGTATAAATAACCCCTGTAGGAATCTCAGGTGCTGGTTTGGAGCACGTGCTTTGAAGGCACCAGAGAGTAAGAGGGGAGGGAGGCAATGTGAATAAATATATTTTTACATACTGTAATGATGTAGGGTTTTTGTTAAGCTTGAGCTTTTGGTCCCTTGTACAGCTTGGGGTTTAATGTTTTGCTTTTGAGTTTTATTATGACTGGATAAAGCCTTGATTGGTGAGGGTTTAACAATTGCACTGCAATAAATACCTGAAAAAGTGGATGTAACTAGAAGTGAGTGAATGAAATGTATGTGTATTTGTGTAAAACATGCTCGTATCTTGTAGGCAAACGTGCAGTATTAAGGAGCTGCTTTGAAACACCATCTGCAGAAATCCCTTAATCTTAAATAGATAAATCTTTATCTTCAAATTGGATTCATGTGCAGAAATAGCCAAGTATATTCTCAAGAGAAAGTGACTGCAGGGTGGTGCACTCTGTCCAATGCCTTGGTGTTTTAATGGGTGGGCTTTGAGGGCTCCTTCCCCCCAGCTGAAAGCCACAGCTGAAGGCACTTTGTGCTGGTCTCCTGAGGACTTGTGGCTCCCATGAGATATTGGGGGTGGGGGTTGGAGCCTGAATTGAAACACTTTTGCTGAGTGTTTTCCCTACATTTGGAGCAGGAGTTCAGCTCCAGCAGACTGAGCCACAGGCTGGGACTGTGGGCTGATGCTCATGGAGGAGCCCCTGGGCTTTGCACCCCAAGTCCCTGGACCCTTAAAAAAGCAGCTTCTGTGTCCTCTCTTGCCCTGGAAAGGAATGTCACGTGCAGGGTGAGCTCAGGCAGAAGGCTGGTAATTCCTGCTATCTCTGTAAGCCTCAGTATAACAACGGGGCTTTGCCACTTGATCTGCAGGCTTGTCCTGAATCAGCCCTGTTAAAAAGGGATTATTTGGCAGGAATAGGTCATCCTGGAGGGAGCTCACTGGAGGCAGGTGGGTGGTCTGGGGAGCTGTTGGGTTTTTAATACACTGATGAGTCCTAGGAGCTGTTCCCAAATTCTTGTGCACACTTTAATGCTTCATCTGCTGGTGTATCTCTTACTCTTCCAATGGCCAAAGGTTGTCATGTGGAGAAAGGACTTGGGTTTGGGTCTGTGTGTCCCCTGAAGGCTCCCTCTGGGTTTGCCCGTGGCACAGCAGGAGTTTGGGGGTGCTCTGCTGAGTTTGGGTTTCTCTCAGAGCCCCAGTAATGGCTCTGCAGGCAGCTGGGGGGAGTTGGAAGTGGTTGTGCTCACTGGGGAGCGTGAGCTGCTGGGGGAGAAGATGAAAGCAAGTTATAGATGGTGTGTGCTTAAGGCTTTGATAGCTCGTAGTAAAATCTTTCCAGCAACTCAGTTCATGTCATGTCTTAAACTGCTTGTGAAATAAATATAAGTGACAGCTCTGCACGCAGCAGTGCACTGTGCACAGAGTATTTTTCATTTGAAACAACCCAGAGGCAGAGAGAGATGAAGTGCTGGGAGCAGTGGCCTGCATAGCCACAGTGTGTGTCACATGAGTGACACATGTCCTGATGGATTTGGGATGGCACTGGCTCAGATGCTTCTCTGTGCCGATAATGAAAGCGGTGCCCAAATGTGGTGTGAGATGGGAGAGCGATCTGGCAGCTCGAGTGTATCATTTCCCTTCAGCAGCCTCCTCCCTTGGACTGCCAGGAGGAAGCAGCAAGAGGAGACAGCTCCCAGTCTCCAGCTTAACCCCGCTGGTGTGGCAGGTGCCAGGATGGTGCCAGAGCTGAGTGTCTGCAGGGCAGTTTGCCTTTCATTGACACCAGTGACGTGCCCTGCTCTTGGGGGATTCCCCGGTAAAGCACACAGCTCCCCGTGACAAACCTGTTTGCCACTGGGCTTTTTTGACCCTACTCTTTCTTCCATGTTTCCTTTCAGGAGAGCTGAAGGTCCCTTGCCCATTCCCAGCTGTCCTTTTGCTGTGCTGGGTCACAGTGTTGTGTTATTCCATGGGATTGTTAGGTTGGAAAAGCCCTCCAAGACTGAGTGCAAGCCCACCACTCACCATGACCCGAGTGCCACAGCCACACATCTGTGAAATGCCTCCAGGGATGGGGACTGCACCACTGCCTGGGCACCTGTGCCAGGGCTGAACAACCCTTTCTGTGAAGAGCTTCCCCAGAACCCCAAGCTCAACCTCTGCTGGGGCAACTTGAGGCCATTTCCTCTTGTCCTTGCCACGTCCAGGGAGGGGGTCTCAGCTCTGGAGCTGTGTCTGCTGCTGTAGCTCTGTTCATCACCTTGTTGGAGGCTGGGCTGCAGTCAGGATCTGTCAGTGAGGGCTTGGCATGAGTGCTGACATTGTTGGATGCCTCACTGCTGTATCAGGAGGTGTTGTTTGAGATACATAACAGAGAAAGGGACTCTCTGGTATGCAGAGCAGTGTATTTATGGCTCCTGTTACACTCTCATAGTTGGGGGTTGGGTTTTGCTGGGGAAAAATAATGTTCTTTCTTTTGTATTTTATGAAGAATTGGTGACATCTGGTGATCACTTGTAACGAGCCCTCTCAAGTCTGAGACAGAAATAAAGCTTTTAGTCACTCAGCTCGTCCTGCAGCGTGTCTGGGAGAGGGCTGCAATTGGCACCTAATGCCTGCCCTGTGTCTGTGGCAGGGAAATGCTCCGTTTGGAGCACAGTGCAAAGTGGAAAAGGTTGTTCCCTGGCTCGGGTCTAATTGAATAAAGACCCATCCAGATGAAAAGGGCAGTGGAGGAGCTCTGCTCCTGCGAGATGGGCACGGGGAGCTCTGGGTAGTGTCAGAGGGGACCTTTGCAGGGTCCCTACGGCTCTGCCTGCAGTTACATGTGGTTGGATTTGTGGGCAGGGCGTGGAGCCTGCTCTAATTTCGAGTTTTGTCATCTGTGCTTGAAGTCTAATAAGGCAAAAGTGAAAGAATTTGGAGTGCAGCAGCGTCTGCTGAGGAACTGGGGAGGTGCTGTACCTGCTCCAGGCACACATCCACCCCTGCTGGGCTTCCCAGCTGCAATTGCAGCACTCAGAGCGTACCTGAACATGCCAGGTGGGCTTCTTCTCCTCTGAGGAAATTGAGGTTGTTCAGCTTGGAGAAAAGAAGTCATCATAAAATCCCAGAATGGTTTGGGTTGGAAGGAACCTCACAGAGCATCTCATTCCATGCCCTCTGCCGTGGGCAGGGACACCTTCCACCAGACCCAGGGTCCCATCTGACCTGGCCTTGGGCACTCCCAGGGATGGGGCAGCCACCCTTCTCTGGGCACCCTGTGCCTGCCCACTTGTCCAAGCAAATGTTCTCCTAATGCTGTGGAGCCCCCAAAGCTGCTTTGCAGTGGCTGGCCACGGGTGGGGTGCTCTCTCTGCTGGTTGCCTGTGCTCTCTGATGTGTTTGGAACTTTGCGACTGATTTCATCCACGCTGCCCAACAGAGATGCAGAGAGCCAGGTGGTGGTGGTTCATTGCCCTTGGCACCAAATGAAAAGCTGGTTCGAGTGGTGGGGCCTGTGCAGAGGACATTGCTCGTGGCAGCCAGCACAGCCCTCCAGGCTGTGTGTCCACAGCAGCACGTGTGCCACGTCTGAGCAGCTGCACTGAGGAGGAATCAGTGACCTGTAGATGTTACAGAAACACAGTGTGTCTGCTGACTGCTCTGAGGAGCCATGGCCTGGGTGGACACTGCACTACTGCACCTCTTACAGGCAGGCTGGAGAGCTGGAGTACTTGTCTTTATACTTACTTTTAATTTAAGTCAGATTTTGTGATCTGTCAGCTCCATGAAGTTTTTTATGAGTTATGATCACTGGTATTTTGGCAAGAATATACAGATAGTGAGCATAGTATGAAGAAGGCCATTTCTCATTATTTCTATCCACTTTGATGTGCTTGTATTATCATTTTGAGATACTGATTTGAATTTAATACTGTTTAGAAAACAAATGCATGTCCAAATTGGCTCCAGATGTGATTCATTTCATTTGGTGCCTTTCAAGACGTTTTTAACAGCTGATGTATGAGTGTGGAGGGAGATTGCCAAAAGAGATGCTTTTTGTTTCAAGTCAAAGAGGCAAAAACTCTTCATCTAAAACAAGAGAGATTTTTTTTTTCCCCCAGTGTTTGAAAAGAACCCCTAATTACATATTTTAATGAAAGGAAACTTCTTTTGGCTCTGCATTCAAAACAAGTGTCAGACATTAACAGTTCTCCTGCCAAGACACATCCATGGCCAGGAGTTGGGTTAGGAGGTTGAAGGCTGGAAGGTGGCAGTGGGACCATCTCCCCGTGGCATGAGTACAGCTCCCTGCTTGCCTGAGCTGCAAAGAGATGGATCCCTGCTGGAAAACACCATAAACACGTTGCAGAGGGAAAGAAAATAATTAAGCAGCTAAGTCCAAACCAGGTGCTGGGCTTGTTTTGAAAGCTGTTGGCTCTGCCTCCTTAGATGCCTTTTTTTTCGCTTCATAAAATACCTCTATTTCCTTTGTAACCTGAAATACAGCATTGAGGGAAGAGAAATTCATAAACTGCAATGCAGTTCCACTCCTAGGATTTTTATTTTTTAATTCAGAACATCTTTTTCTGAGAGCTTAAGCTTTCCCCACACAGCAGATGCTCAGTTGGCCGAGCACATGAGTGTCCCAAGCCTCCCACCTCCTCGGGGTCCAGGGGCAGCTGGCACAGGCTGGGGCACAGCTCTGGGATGAGGCTGCCAGTGCTGGCTTGGCCACCAAGCATCCCCCCAGTGCCCTGGCCCTGCTGGGTGGGCATCCTGTACAGAACTGGGAATGAAGGTCTGGGCATGGCACACGGGCCCTGCTGAATGTGGGGCTGCCCACCCAGAGCAGGGAAGTTGAAGGAATCCTTGAGTTCTGGCCTCAGCCAGCAGGAGGGATTTAATTAAGAATTTAGTGTCTTCACGGTCTGAACCATCATATGGGTGTGAGTGCTGTTTAGTTCAGCTTCATATTTAACCTTCTGAGGGGCAGAAAGAATCCCACCCCTGGATCAGAGTGTTTTGCAGGTCCCATCTGACAGACGCAGCTGATCATTTCATTTTCATGAGTTTCTAGGCAAGTCCTTCAGCTGCAGTCTCATAGTGCAAGGCAGCCTCAGAAAGGCTGTGGAAAAGTGCTGTTAAAAGGTGGCCTCAACTTCTCCTCCCCTCTGCCTCTTGATTCAAATTTGGGATATTTTCAGGTTCCTGAGAAAAGCTGAGGTGCAGATAAGCAATAGCTGATGCCTTTGAAGCCAAGGATTTGTTTCATGGTGGGAGCTGCTCCCATGTTTTATTTGCTGCTGCAGCCTCCCCAAGGCTTGGCACTGTCTCAGTGCTGCCATCACGGTGGAGTGACCCAGAGGGTGTTGCTGGTGACACCCTCTCTTAGAAATGGTCCTGCTCTGTCAACCTTCTCATTGCCAAGGCTCCTGCAACTGTACTTTGTGAGCATTTCCCTCCTCGAAGGAAATGCAGTAGCTGCATCTTTCCTTTTGTGACTCGGTCCCACCTGCAGGTCCTTCTGCCTCGTGTTGTTTTGGCTGGGCCATGATCACCCCCTGAGTGGTGCTCTTTGGGTTTTGTCTCAGGTTCTCCTCTGGTGTTCATTGCTGTGCTCCTGGCAGAGGAGCAGGTGGGGAAGGAAGCACAGGGAACATGGCATGAGCCACATGTGGATGGGCATTTTCCTTTCTCCATCTCCCTCACAATCATGTGCCTACAGAAAAAAGCTGCTCGTGGAGCAAACCCCCTGCTCAGAGAAAGCTTTTCTAAATGGCTCTTGAGGAGTTAATACATTTAAAAGGTAAATTTTAATACAATAATTTTAATACAATACAAAAGTTAAAAGTTAATACAATTAAAAGTGGGAAAACAAAGTGCTTTCAGTGTTTCTCTGGCTTCTACTGATGTGCATTGTTTGGGGTTTTTTAAGTTCAGGCTTAGCTTTCTTAAAACATCTTTTGACCCAGAGCCACGCAATCCCAGAACGGTGTTGGTAAGAAGGGACCTTAAAGATAGTCTTGTTCCAGCCGCCTGTCATGGGTAGGGAAGCTGAAAGATGGTGGAGATCTTCTGCCTGACAGGAAAATTTAATCCTTTTGTAAGGCTTATGAATGGGCGTTTTGACATCTGAATATCAAAGCACAGCAGTTACGCCACAATGTGCCACAGAGCTGCCAGGACAAAAGCTCCTGACAGGGCATTGCAGGGAAAGGCTGTTCATTGGCAGCAGGAGACCATGCGTGGCTTTTCCTGGGGCAGGGCTTACTTTGGAAACCTCTGGGCTTGGCTTCTGGTGGAGTTTCCATGCCAAGGCTTTCTGTAACAGCTTCCTCCAGCCTGGATGTACGAGGGGAACAGCAAAAGTCTGTCAGAAGGCAGTGAATGAACTGGAAGCCAAAGGCATTGAGTGAGATTCTCAAAACCATGAAAAAAGGTGATGTGAGGAGGGGCAGAGTGAGCCTGGGGACAGTCTGCATTCCCTGTGTGTCCCAGGGAGAGATGGTCAGCTCTGAAATGCGGGATGCTGCTCTGCTGCCCTGGGCTGGTGTGCTCGGGGCCGTGGCACGTGTTGGGTGTTCCCTGGGCATGCAGGAGGTGGGCTGGGGTGGGCACAGTGACCTGCCAGGGCACAGCTGGGTGGGAGTGCATTGCTGTGCTTCCTGGCTGTGTTTGTGGCACACACACCTGGGATACCAGGATGCCTTTTGGGAGACAGCAATATATTTTTTTTCCACAGCTGAAAATAAATTTATCTCACAGCCATAGATACATTTTCTGCTTGAGTGACTGCAACTCAAAACACTTTGTGGTATTACAAATCCTGGCAGGTGAAGCGTAACATTGTAGAATATTAGTTTTAAAAGTTTGCAGGTGTTTGGCTGCAATTGTATTTAAAAGAACAAAACTCAAGAGGTTGCCTAACTTGCTTGGAAAAGCTTGAGCTGGGGGAGCTTCATCCCGTGAGTGTGACTGGCCACTGCTTGTCAGAGGGCATCACCAGCACAGGGGATGCTTAATTTAGTTTCATTCTCTTGATGGGGATGCAGACAAAGCTACCAAAGGATGGTCTGAACCCCGGGTGGTTTTCCTTAGAGAGGTCATTGCAGCCCAGGCAGCTGAAATTACCAAACGTGTATCTTACAGGGCTTGGAAACTAAACACAGAAAATGTGTTTGTTTGTTTATGTGTTGGCCGCAGGGAAGAGATGTTGAAATAAATAAGCACAGACCTTGATTCCAGTCCTCTTTTCTGTGCTGCAAACGAGGAACAAGTCCGGCAAACTCCTTCCCCACTGTGGTGGGACTGGGGTGAGGACATGGGAGCAATCCTCTGCCAAAAGGGCACACCAGGGAGAAAAATCACCCCATAACTACAGCAGGGATGTGTGAACTTTGGTTTCCTTTAGAGGCAAAGTCATGGAGACGTGGGAGCCTTTGGGGCTGTTTTGGTTGCCTGGCTGTGGTTTGAGGTGTGTGGATTCTGTAGGGCTCTGTAGGGTGGCAGCAGACTGAGGGGGCACAAGTGGCTTTCACTGTCTCCAAGTGGTTTGGCTAAATTTTTAATGAAAGCTCAAACACTGAATCTTATTTTTCCTTTTTGTCACGTTTCAAGTGGTTCAGCAGAAACCTGGAGTGATACATCTTAGTTTGTACAGCACAAACCCACAGGGTGTAGGAGACAAACCTGACACGACTGAGGGCCTGACCCTGCCTCTCATAAATAGCATTAAATTCCCTGGCTCAGCTTCCAGATCAGGAACTTTTGCTCATTTTCTGTGTTGTGCTAAAGACGAGGAGAAAAGCGATTGTGCAAGATCATTTACGAAGTGATCCGACTCTCGTTATCACTGAGGCTTTGCAGGAGCTTTAGCAGAGGCGCAGGTGATGAGAGCAGC
Source organism: Formicarius rufipectus (assembly GCA_013399695.1). Classification (NCBI taxonomy): domain Eukaryota; kingdom Metazoa; phylum Chordata; class Aves; order Passeriformes; family Formicariidae; genus Formicarius; species Formicarius rufipectus. Next base: position 3,518,354 of record VXAU01000639.1, read on the forward strand.
TTTCACTGCGGAAACGGGCGTGTTGTCAACAAGCCTTATTATCTTACAGACCCTGACAATTGGGAAGGGCTTCCCTACGTGAAATTCAGTCCCATCCCTTCCTGAGAGCACTCAGTCTCCGGATCTCTGCTGTGCTTTAATGCCACCGCAGCCGTTCATGATGCAGTGAGTTCCTCCTGCCTTGAGCTGCAGGTTAAGCTGCATTAAAAGAGCCAATCGCTTTGGGTACCCCGTTGGTGGGAGTGCAAGGCATGAGCATCACTTCGTCTTTCAGAGTCCTCAACTAATAGAATTTATGTCAATAAAACCATGTTAAACCCGACTTACTGTTATCAACCTGCCTCTTTGAGCACAGGGCAGCTAAATCTCTGCAGCATTTTAACATCCTGCTCTGCTGCAATATGGAATTTTAATCTCCACTGTTATAAACCTCAGAGTTTTATCCTCTTCAGTGTTTGAGTTTCATTTGTGTCCTGTGCTGTCTGGACTCAGCGGGGTGGGATTTGGATGATCAGTGTGGGACTGGCTGTAAATTGGGAATAAGCCCAAACCCTTGGGACGCTGTAGGGTTATTGGGAGTGTAAGGGCTCAGAATTCATCAGAGCCCCGGCAGCCAAGGGTGCATTGGTTGGCTTCACCACTTGTGTTGTAGTTAATGCACTTGAAATAAATACTGAGTGTTACAAATGGGAAGCACAGAATGAAATGAAAATATTTTCTGGGCTGCGAAGGAAATTCAGAGTTGGGGGTCTCGTAAGGTGGTGTTTGGGCAGGGAGGGGTTAAGACGGTAAGGATGGTTTCAAGGCTGTCCTGTAAATGGCTTAAGCTCCTTCGTTTGGGGGAGTCTAGAGCTGTGCTTTCATCTTCTTCCTTCTTTTATTTCTAACCCCAAATGCCTCCCTGATGCTGGGGTGTGACAGTCCTTGCCCGTAGGAGGGATGGAGATGTGGGGAGCCCCTTTCTTTAGGGAGGTCTCCAGGGAGCCTGTGGAGTCAGAGCTGAGCTGCAGGCCTGCAGGACAGGGACTGAAGTGGGCAGCCTGGGCAGGCAGCTCCCTGGGGGATATTTCTCCCTGCATCCCAGCTCTTAAACTCTGCTAATTCCCTCTCAGTGTAGTGCTCTCGTGGATCAAAACACAGTGATTTGTCATTCATGCTTTGCCCTGGAATATGTCACTCTTGGAGCTGAAAATCTTCAGGAAAAACATGTTTTCATGGCCTTATTTCTGCAGTAAGAAGCTTCTCTCTGTACTTTGGTGACATATATAATGAGAAATCCCTCTGCTGACAGTGTGGGGATATTGTTATCTTGACAGGCCTCCAGCAGATCTGCCCCAGAACTGGGACCCTGAACCACAGAAAGGTTATTTGCCTTGTCAGTAGCAAAGGACTTGCAGTGCTCAGATAACTGGCCCATTCATCATCCATCATTATAGTGCTTAAGAGAAAATAGAAAAAAAATCCCCCAAAGAAAGGGGAGCGGAATTCACCCCCAAGTTCAGCCTGTAGCCTCAGTGAGTTTTATTTATTCATTCTGTTTTTTGATCTGCTGCCTTTGCTGCTCGTAACGTGGCTTTGGAGTAGAAATAAAAATCTGGCTGTTTCTGTAGCCCGGGCTGGGAAGGGAGGGGCAGGAGGATCCGAGTGGGTTTGGGGTGGACGTGGGAAGGTAGAGGAGATGAGTTGGTGGTTGTCTCTGCTGGAGCCCTGTACAGGTGTGCTCAGAGCTGCTGCTGGGCTCAGTGGTGTGGCTGACGGGGCAGGAGGAGTTGGAGGCCTGTTTGCAGTCTCTGTCACATGGAAAGGGGTGATTTTATTGCTTTATGTGGCTGGCACATTCTGTCATTAAATGGCCGAATTTGACTATCCATCAAGGAGGTTCTGTGAGTTTCTGGAGGAGCATATATTGTGTGTGACATGTTATATATAATTGTGTGATTATACTAACAAAAATATGACTATTCTTTGGCAAACCTTTATATCCACTACAGAGGAGCAGTTTTGACCTCCTCGGGTTCTGGAGCAGAAGGCAGACTCTCATGCATACATGTGCATGTTGTAAATGTTTCCCTTTAATCTGTTGTTTCTGGCTTAATTTAAGAGTTTTCTTTGTTTTCTTTTCCCATTACGAGTACTTTCTCCCCCTCGTGCACGTTTTCCTCTTGGAAGTTAACATTTGCTGATTGCAGTAAAGGGTGTGTGTTACGGTCTGCTAATGAGATGCCCCAGAGGGCTTCTGATGACATGTGAACAAGAGGCACAGCACGTCGTTATGAGACCATTACAGCCATCCTTACCAGTAACAAATGCCCTGCAATGCCAGGGATGGTCCGTGGTGCCCAGTGCAGGTGCAGGGGGCAGGGCTGTGCACCAGGGGTGGTTTGCAGAGGGGTTCTCTGGGTGCCTTTGACCGTAGGATGCGGAGGGACCCGCAGTCTGGGGGCAGTTACGGTGTTTTCCTCTGGCATTTGGCTTGGAAATGTCACCAGAAGTCCTCGCTGTGTGTGCGGTGCCCTCTGCTCTCCCTGCAAACATCACCCCCCCGAGCAGGGATGGTGCTGAGGGAACAGGTGACCACAGGCAGTGGGCTCAGAATTGTTCTGGACGGAGGGTGCGGCTGAGCTCTGGCACACCCCGTGGCCTCAGGGCAGAAGCACGAGTGTCTCCGAGAAGGCAGCAGGGAATCCCGTGTACACAGGGACTCCAGGGGAAGCTGAATGTTCTGGCCTGCAGCCGTCCCCGAGGATGGAGTGTGGGAGCCTTCCTGGGACACACTGCTGGCCGCTTTGCCCATGCAAACTTCATACAGGTGAGAACCTGAGAGGAAAAAAGCAAACCACCTTTCCCAGGGAGTGAGATTCGTGGGATGCCAAGCACTGAGGGGTGGTGGAGGATTCCTTCTGACAGCAGAGCCAGGGAATTGTTTGGAAAGGCGTTTGAGCACAACAGGAGCAGCAGCATTTGCATTAGCACCAGAGGACTTAAGTGTTTATTAAAGCTTCCACATACCACATTTGCTACCTACAAGTATTTGATAGATGTACCAGTCAGCCATAAAAGAGTGAGCATTGCTTACTTCCCAGAGGAATGCAGACAATTTTGCTTTCTCTAATAGGAAGCAGGCAGAGGATTGTCAAATGTCAAACAGTAGATTGCGTATCAACCCCGACTGAGGCAGGGACGGTGAGCAAACACCCTGTTTCTCTAACAAAAGCCTCTCTGCTTTGGTTAATTTAAGTTCCAGGATGTCTGCATTAAAGCAGTGAAGTCATTTTGCATCTAGAAATGAGGGATGTGAGGTGGCTGCAGGGAAGGGCAGGCCTGGCTTCCTGCACGTGTGGACTGGTGGCCCAAAACTCTTCCTGTGTAACTGCTGAGAGTGAGTGTCCAGGAAAGAACCCTTCAGTTCATGGTGGCAAGTGGAGTTACCATATACGGCTTCAGGTGCTTCAAATGGCCAGACAGGTTTTATTTGTTCATTTATGTATTTATTGTTCTGCCCTGCAGATTGCTCCGGAAGATTTGGCTTCAGCATTATCAGAGCAGCGCTCCCCAAACATTAATGGCGTGCCAGGTCTATTCCCTTTGTTTCAATGTGCAAAAATTTAAGTTAAAGCTCAGCCCCAGGTGTAAACTGATGCTTACAGCAGATGCATTGCAGGAGATATTATTGACTTCCACACTCCTCCTCTTGCTGTGTTTGGTTTGGGTTTTCCCTTGTCTCTGGCCATGTGCATCAAGCCAGGGGTGAGAGCTCTGAAGTTCCTGTCCATCTCCTGCTTTCCCACCTCTGCTGTGGAGGCTGCAATCCATCACTGCCACAGCACCTGCTGCTGGGTGTGTAGATAGCAGGGTCCCAGCAGCTCTGGTGAGCAGTCTTTATTCTTATTGTTCATGTTCTGGCAGCATTTGAGGCTTTAAACCCGTGCCAGGAGCTCTCTGAAGGCATGGCAAGAGCCTCACCTGAGAGCCTTTACATGGACTGGACGGGTGTGGGCCATGGAGAAGTCTGGGTTAGTGCAGACTGCTCCCCAAGCCCCCAGCCTTCCCCTGCTGCCCCCCAAATGCTTCTTTTGTCCCTCCCAGTGAAACCATTCCTGCCATTGCTGGTGCTCCACAGGTTCTCCCAGTGGAAAGAAACCTGTCACCCAACCACCCCTACAGCAAAAGCAGGAGGGAGTGTGTGGAATGGTCACAATCTAGTCCATCCTTGCTAAAAGCAGAGGGTGAAGTTGTACCACTCAGTCCAGGCTCAGGGGTGTTCCTGAAGTGCCCCATGGGATGGGCAGTGTGACCCCAGGAGCACAGGTCACCCCATGGAGCTGTCAGTCACACACAGGAGGTGTGCCTGTGACTGCCTTTGATGTGCTCAAGGGATGGATCAGAAATCAGGGCTGGGTTGATACAGAACACCTCTTCTTTCACAAGCTCAGCTCAGCCTCTACAGTCTGGGAATGTGTCTTTCCACTAATATTAGCTTTTTCCTGTATTTGGTTTGGGTTTGTTTTCAATATAAGCAGTATTATGAAGTATCCCTAATGGGCCACACTGAGCATCCCCAGCACCCACCGTGCACCTTCCCAGCCACATCCTTGTTTTCTTCTTTTTCTGGACCTTTACAAAAGCCTCACTGCCTTCCCAGGCTGTTTCCTTGCAGTGTTTCTCAGCCATTGAATCAATCCATTACCCTGAGTTTGTTTTGGGTTGGGATCTTAAGTGATTAAACATTCTTAAGCTCATTTTGCTGCTACTCTTAAAAGAGCTGTGTGTGGGATATTTTCCTCTCCTCCCCTCCTCCCTTCTCTGCAGCTTAGGATGCAGCATCACTAATTCATCTTAATAGTTTTTACTAAGCAAAACAATTCAACCTGAAGACAAAACATAATTTAGCGACAGTACCCAACCGGCCCAGAGAGCTGAGTGTGTGAGCGTGTGTAAGAGGAGTAGCTTTACAGCAGAGTTGTGTTGTGAATAAATTAATCATTAGTCCCGTTTGGGGTACAGGGCTCATGCATAGTTCACTGGGGATTTCTGTTGTGTTTACACTCCCCAGGTCGCTGAGATGGGCAGTGCAGGAGTTCCTCACAGCTCTGCTGTCACTGCCTGGTGCTCCTTCTTCCTCTGCACTGCCGTTCTGCCCTTGGCCCTTCCCTCTGCTTTGACAAACATTGTGAATGTTTCAACACTCAAACAAGAGCTCATACTCAGCAGGCAGCAAATCTAACCCCAGCCACAGGAGCAGCCCTGTTTGCTGCTGGGGTCACACAGAAAGCTCTCCAGCACTGCTGTTACATCTTCATTGTGGACACAGCCCTTGGGAATGTTGCTGGAGCGCATCTGGGAGAGATGTCCTGGTGGGAGGAGAGCATCATCCACCATCCCCTTCCAGAAATCCCTGGCTTGGCAATGGGTTTGGGCTCTCTGCAGGGAGTGCAGCATCACCCCGCAGTGCCAGGGAGGGTCTGGCCAGCCCAGGTGGTGGGCACTGAGTTGTGGAAAAGCCACCCACTGCTGACTAGAGGCCAAAGGTTCCTGCAGACGTGGCCACAGTCACTTAGTTGCCCACTGTGGGATGTTAAAATTCCCAGGAAAGAGAATAAAACCAGTCATAAAGGAGAACAATCCCAGTCATTTAGAACGTGAGCTGCCTTAGTGGGAGCCTTTGTGTCCCCCAGCTCCCTGGAGAGGACAGGTGAGACAGGGGATGGGTGATCCAGCAGCAGTGCAGAGCGGGAGGGTGACCTGTGGGATCCGGGGCTTTGGTGCACCAGAGAAACACAGAACAAACAGGACTTGGAAATGGAAGGTCAACAAATCAAAGACAAAATATGTTTGCCCACTGAGACTAAGTAATCCTGTGAAAAATTGCTCTGAGGTGCTTAAAGCAGGGCTGGAAGCCTCGCTTGGAGGTGCGTTAGTGAGCAAACAAATTACGGAGCTGCTGCAGGGAAAGGCTCGTGGAGTTTGGTGCAGGAGGTCGGGTGTGATCCCTCCTGGCTTCCAGAATCCATAAATCTGTGGCACACTGCCTAGGTGGTGATGGGCACGTGATAAATGGCATTTATGGTGTGTTTTCCCAGCTGCAGCCTCCCTCCTGCCTCCCTCCCGGGGCTGCTCCCACTCCCTCCCAGGCACGACACAAATCTCCAACTCGCCTTTGGACTTGGCAAACCAAGTTGTAATTCTTGGGCTTCCCAAGAAAGGCTGCAAATCCCTCCATCTCCTCCTGTGCATCTGGGGCCAAGGCATGGGATTCATTTAGGTTCCTGCAGTTTGGGAGGTAATTGTTTGAGGTAGGAATAGAGTTCTTGTTTATAGTACTGGGAATTAATATTCTCATGCTGCAAGTTTTTAATATATTTTTAAAACTCGCAGAGTAATAGATGGGTGCTTTTTCTTGTAATAAAATGAAATATTGAAATAAATATACACTCAGGCAAGCTTTAGCTCTTCCAGGTTGTAAATGTCTATTGTTTAATGGTATCTACTTCACTGCATATATTCCATTCCATTTCTGTGATAAATTTGGTGAGCTCCCAGTTGCTGCTAAATTATATATGGATATCTGATAAATGTTCATGTTATTAGTTGAAACACATCCCTGGGATAAGCAAGTTAGTTCGGGGTTTTACTGTTAATTGAATTTTTCCAGCAGAGGCAGCTGAAGGATGTTCATGAATTTGCGTGATGTTAAACATCTGCTCCTCTTAGCAGGAACTTTCCCAGAGTTTCACTTAACCTGCCCATTCAGGTCAGGACTAGAACTGGTCCTAGGGCCATGTCTGCTTGTTTTTTGGACACTTCCAGGGGTGGTGACTCCACCACTTCTCTGGGAGCCCCTTCCAGTGCTTAACCACTCTTTCAGTGAAGATTTTTCTCCTAATATCCAACCTGTAGTGCTTACAGCCTATAAAAATCCGAGTCGGGAAGGTTCAAAACTCACAGGTGACTCTAAATTGCAAGAAATCTGTGAACTCCACAGCGGTTTCTCGATGTTCTCCTCTCCCTTTCTGCAGCTGTTCTTGCTCAGAGGAGTCTGTTCATGCAGATTGTTGAGAAAAGCAGTTGTTTTCCTCTTCTTTCCAAGCACAGAGGAAAAGCAGGGGGGGATGTCCAACCAACCTCTCTGTTCACGTGCAGAAACAAGCAATTAAAGGAAGAGGAAGATAGAAAGAGACAGATCAAAAATTTGCATGCTGGAATGGGGCTTTGCAAGGAGACCCCTGAAGAACTGAAGTCATCTTTAATTTTCCTGTCCCCATGTAAAGCTGCTCTGTGGAGTCAGCAGATCACTGGGGTAGAGTTCCCAGAACGTCTCGCTGAGGTTCTGCTGGCCTGGCACCACCTTGCCCCTGTGCAGCCCTGCCAGCACTTGGATTGTGTCTGCAGGAAGAGGGGCTGCTGCTGAGGAGCAATTTTGCTGGAAATGGCACGAGAATTAAAGAGCCAGGCTCAGAAATAAATGTGCATCCTGTAACATTTTAGCTTAGGGATTTTCTGATGCTTCTACCAATGCCAGATAAAGCCTGAGTGAAACACAGAGAAGGATGGGCTGTTTGAAAACAGAACGTGCCTCCCAACCCCTTCAGTTTGTCTAGAAATGTTATTTTCGGTAACCACATCCTTTTTTGCCCTATGGATACGGATCAGAAAGCAAAGCTTAGTGCTCTCATCTCCTGCTCTGAATTTCCTCCTGGAGCTTGCAAACTGCTATAGGAAGAGCTGAAAACAGGCAGCATGGGCTGAGAGGACCTGTCAAACCAAATGATACCCCCAGTGCCTCCTGCCTCAGAAATGACACTCTCCAGCCTGCTCCAAACTGCTCTTTATTACCACCTTTGTGGTGGTGAAGGGCTGCACGGGAAATTAGCGCCCCTTCGGTGGGTTATTTGCACTGGGGGGTTATTATCCCCCCCTCCCACCCCCGTGGGGACAGTGACAGCAGCTCTGTCCTGCCATCAGGTGGCTTCCAGGCAGGTGAGGGGACAGTGGCATCCAGGGGTGCCCAGTTATGTGCCATGTCCCCTGCAGGGACAGCTGAGCCTGACCCTGAGCTGGGACCAGCAGCAGATCTCCACAGAATACACTGAATTCCAAGGGCTGGAGCCACACCTGAGAGCACCTGGGGGTACCTGTGCCCAGGTGTGTGGAGATGCCACCCAGGGGAACCTCCTCCAGAGTTCCTGAAGGGTCAGGAGAAGTTTGAGTCTCCTGTTGTGGATAATCCCCCACTGCTGCCCTGAGCCTGGGTGCTCGTGGCTGCCCAGCTTCTCCCAGGGCTCTGAGGAGGAGCTGCAGGTGCTCCCTGCCATCCCTGCAGCCCACCTGGGTGTGCTGGAAGGAACCAGTGGGGCTCTGGAGACCTGCGGGTGTGGTTAGTGGCACAGCTGCTGCCAGGGGAGCTGCACTCCAGGGCCTGAGAGGGTGGTGCTGGGTAGGTGCTACCACATCATTTCTGGTCTTTAAGGAAGTGCTGCCATTTCTGGTGATCACTGTCGGGCACCTTGCAGGGTAACAGGCACTGGCAGATGAGTTTTCCCATCAAAGCAAGCTCTGCACTTGCTCCGTTTATTTTTATTTTGTAACCTGCATTCCTCTGAAGGAGACTTTCCTCCCCAGCCTTGCTGTCCCTCTCTTAGCAGCTTCTGGGCTGAAGGTTGCTCAGGGATCCCACTGTAAAACCTGCAGAATTCACAGAAACCAGGAGGAAAATTTTGAAGAGGGCACTTATTGAGGGAGCTGGATTAATGATCTGTCATCACAATTTAGCCACATTCGCTGCTGACCTTTCACAGGGAGGATGCTCTTGATAAATGCAGTTCATTACTGAATTCTGACATGAAAACAGAATGGCATTCTGTGTTTCTTGGCAGGCTGATCAATAGTTTATCTGCCAAAGCATGCAGAAGTGCTAAACAGGAGGAATTACGTGGCTGCTGCAAAACAGAGCAAGGAGCAGCACTGCTCGGAGTGAGCAGAGCATGTAGATGTGACACTTCTTGGCCACACTTTAGCCCTCAGACCTTCATGTGCTGCATTCTTCTTTTATTTCTCCTCTCTTGTATTGTTTTTCTTTGCCTGTCTTGGTTTTTTTTTTTTTTGTTAGTTTGTTTTTAATTCAGACAGTGCCGGGCTTCATTGGTTTTGGAAGGGCTGGGAAGGGATGAAAAGGGTTTGTTTCTTTGGAGATCTTCCCCAGCACGGAGTGGGAAGTCAGGGGTGTCCTCGGCCAGGGTTGTTGCAGTGTGGTCCTCACTTTTGGCTCCCTCCTGCATCCACCATCAGGTGGCTGCTGCAGGGGGAGGGCTGGGGTGGAGAGCCCCTGAGATTGCTGCTGCTGCTGCTGCAGGAAATGTTGCATGCCTAAAATGGAACAACAAATTGCCAGAAATCCATCTGGGGAGAGTGGCAAGGACAGTGAAGTTTAACCCCAGGAGCACTTACACGAGGGGTGCACCTTTTGTGAGGGTTGTTTGAAAGGCAGCAGCATCTTCTCTGGAGAGCTGGAAATGAGGGGCAGAGCTGGAAGTGAGGGGCAGAGCTGGAAGTGAGGGGCAGAGCTGGACATGAGGGGCAGAGCTGGACATGAGGGGCAGAGCTGGCCCTCAAAGAGGGGCACGGGCTGGCTCCTCCTGCGGTGGGTGGGAGCACAGGCTGGGGCTCACTGATGGAAACCACACAGCAGAAACAGAGGGGGAAGCAAACTGAATTCCCTGTCTTCCTTAGCCTTAGATATGTCTCTGGAGTTAAGATTTGACTGAAAATAAAAGTTCAGCTCAGAGAAAAATAGTATTGCAGTAGCTAAAACGGTATCTACCACAGAATTGCAGGATTGCTTGACGACACTGGATACAGCAGTGAGTTTTTCTCTTAACTAAGCTGGTGAGTGAATGAAAGAAATGTTTTCATACTGCCTTCACAAACCATCAAATTACATGACTGGGAAAAAAGAAGGCAAGAATAATAAACATAAGTAATAGTAGCTGAGTAGCCTGTTTTTTTCTGTAAAAGAAGACTGATCCCATGTGGCACCGAGTGCTCTTTGGAGGTTGTTCAGAGGGATGGGAAAATTTATCAGCTGCTAAACATCCCTGAGCAGTGAGAAACTCTCCAGACTAGAAGGGTCTGAGTTCAGGGTGGGAAATAAGCTTTGTCTTGCAGTTCTTGCTCGTGCAGCAGGAGGGCCCTGACCTGCCTGGTGAGCACATGTCCAGCCTCTGTGTCCTCTGTCACCTTCTCGAGTCACGGGGCTTTGGAAGTTGTGAGCACAAAATATGAAGGGGGGGAAAAAATCTTGACAGTGGATGGGTTTGCTATCAGAGAAATGCCTCCCACCTGGAATTTTAATTGGGTTTTGGTTGGAGTGGGACCAAGAGGTCCCAAATGTTGCAGCTCAGCAAGAAAAGGACAGGATCATTAGTTGTCAGTGTGCCAGAGTCTCCTGTTGTTTTTCAGAGGAGTAATGTTTGGAGTCTTTGGGGAGCTGATCTACAAGGGTATTGTCCCTGCAGTGAGACCACGTTCTCTTGGATTTAATGCAACAGGATCAGCGATGGGATTTCAAATAAAAGTTTGTTTTAAAAGCAGCCTTACATAGAATGAGGTTATTTACATCATCGAGAGCTTACACTGTGGGGAGAAGGGCATCTGAGGGGGAGAGCTGGATGTGTTGCTGCTGCTGGTGGGAGGTGGTTGATGCCCACAGAGGGGGCACAGCTGGAGCCTGAGGGTGCTCCAGGCTCTGCTCCGAGGCTCCTGCAAGGCACCAGGAGACAGCTGCCGTGCCTCACTGAGCCGAGCTCTGCCAGACAGCAGAGGAGCAGGGAGGGGTCACAACACCTGGAGCACTTGGGGCACGTGGATGGGTTTCCTCAAGGGGGATGTGCTCGGGCAGAGCGCGGCGCTCCCTGGAGAAGGGCTGGGTGCTGCAGGCACAGCTGGAGCTTCCAGGGTCAGGAAGGCTCAGTCTGATTCCTCCAGCCAAGCTGGTGGCACCGCAGGGAGAGTGGAGAGAGGGCTTTTCCCTGATAATAACCTTTTTCCCTGGTCGGGGGCTGGGGAAGGCACTTAGCTGAGCCTGCAGTGGGGTGATGGGCACAGGCACCCGTGCCACCCTGGCCACAGCCCTGCACTCCTCCCTGCCCTTCCTCAGGCTGCCTGGCAGGACTCCTTAAGATCAGCCCCGTGCTTGACACTCCGAGGTCCCACTTAGATTTGTAGAACTTCCCAGACATCAGCTTCCCAACGTTTCTTTTTGGCTTTATAATCGCGGGGCAGGCGAGTTTATTGATGCTGAGGAACGTAGAGCCAGCTGGGGGTGTGAGGGGGGAGTCTGGGGGTGCAGCCTGGGGTGGGCAGGGGGCAGCAGGACAGCAGCCCTGGGGTGGGCAGGGGGCAGCAGGACAGCAGCCCTGGCATCAGGGANCGAGCATTCTGCGTGCCCACAGGCGGGTCTGGCTTTGCCCTTCGGGAGCTGAGCCCCGTGGCAAGCTGACGTGCTGTCTTGCAGGTGCCCCGTGTACCATGGCAGGGTACAGCCGGCTGAAGAGCATCGCGCTGCAGCTGCAGGAGCGCCGGCACAGCGGCCCCCGCAGCCCGGGCACGGCAGCGCACCGGCGCCTCCTCGCGCAGGGGCTCTTCAAGCACCTGGATCTCAACAGCGATGGGCATCTCAGCGGCGCGGAGCTGGCGCAGGTGGGTCTCCCGCTCGGTGGGACGGGGATGGGCAACAGGGCTTTCCTTCCATGGGGAGGAACACCTTCCGCGGCCGCCGAGCCGCTCTCCGCGCCTCCGGGGAGGCAGCGCTGTCTCGAGCATCGGTGGCTCCTCCGCAGACCGCAGGCGTGGCGATGCTCAGCCCCATCCGTGCTCCTGGGAGAAATAGAGGCTTAATTCGTGTCAAAAATATAACGAAGTATACTGTATGGCCTGCCAGATTATTCAGTGGGATTCCGAAAGCATTGAGTATTGCACATCTGGGCGTTGGGGAATGTGCCGTGAAGATTTAGCAACTGAAAGCAAGACAGGAACTTGGTTTGACATATAAAAAGGGGGAAAAGAAGAAAGCCAAAGTTAACGACTAACAGTCTTTTGATACAAGATAGGTACAATGGAAACGAAGATTAAGCCGGGTACCTCAACACAATGGGGTGACAGACCTATCAAGATAAGGAGGGAAGTACCCCCAGGTGAAAGGGATAGAACTTGAACAACGGAGTGTCTCTAGTAAAATTTTAACCTAAGAATATCGTAATCCTTCCTGACCCAAAATTACCAAAAAGATTTGAAAGAGCAATCATTAAACAAGAAATAAAGAATATGTATGTCTTGACTGTCAATAAGCAGAGCCTGCGAGCTCTGACGGGTGTTACTGACAGGGCAGTGACTCTGTGGGGCACCCGGCGCTGTTTTACTCTGTAATTTCCATTTCCTATACAATTAAAATTACCCTTTTTTGCTGTGTGACTTGGTCATTCCGGGTGGTCATTTATAACACTCCTGGAGATCGATGCTAATCCTGGCTGCCACCCATCAGCTTCTGAAGGGTTTCCAGCAAGCCGGATGGGAGGAATTAATTGGGATTTTTGAGGTGCATGGAAGTGAGGCAAAAAGCTCTTAATTCTTCCTCCCTGCCTTCTGGACTGTGCATTAGCATGCAGTAATGTGTCAGCAGACTTGGAATGGTTTTCAAGAGGGTTACTGTCCCAAAATCCCTGGGCAGATGCTGAAATGTTGATTAGCAGAACTTGATAGCAAAGGTGAGAGCTTGAAAAAACTGTTATTTCTAATGATGGGCAGGCTATGCTGCTGGAATTCATCTCCTCGGGAAAGTGAACCAACCAGACAGCCCAGCACTCAATCCAAGTGCTCTCTGTCCTCAGCTTGCTCTTTGCACATGCAGACCTGGGAAAACAGTCCTGTCAAATGTCTTTTCCATTTATTATGTCATCCATTAGAAGAATTAGAAGCAAACACCTTTTAAGAGCCTTTTGGAAGCCAGTCCCTGCCTGAGACCTGTTCCAGCTTCCCAAACTGGCCCTTCATACACTCAGAGAATGGTTTGGGTTGGAAGGGACCTCGTAGCTCCTGTTGTCCCACCCCTCCTGCCCCGGGCAGGGACAGCTTCCAGCAGGACAGGCTGCTCAGAGTTCAGCCCTGGCTCTGCAGGGTCCCGTGTCCCTTCCCAGGGCACACAGAGGGTGTTGCAGACATGAACCTGCTCCTCCCTGAGCCCTCTCCTCTCTGGGACAGCCAGCACTGCAGTCCTCGGGCTGTTGACACAGTGCTCCATCCCTTCCACATGCACAGTGTCCCTGGACATTCCAGAGTGTCCCTGGGCATTCCCTGGGACCTCAGGGCTGTGAGTGTGTACAGTCCTTCATCTGAGGGCCCTGACTTTGTCATAAAGACAGGGTAGAAGGCATAAGAAGACATGGTAGGCTTAAGAAAGCACTTTTACCTGAATTCAAAACCGGCTTTTGCATAGTGGCATCTAAGTGTTCTATTCTCCAACTTCTTTTGCCCTTTTTGCATGCAAGTTATTTCGTTTGGATATTAAAACTTACCTTGCATGGAATTCAAGGTCTGGCAGCCTGCAAGGCATTGCCATGAGGAAGAAGCAGTGACCTGCACTGCAGAGGAGCATGGTTCAGTGCTGCAAGGTCTGCCCCAGAGCTGCTGGGGGCTTTGCAGATGTGCTTGGAGCCCAGGGCTCTCTCACAAGAACAAGCACAGACCTTGGCTACTGTTATTTTATTTCTTCTTTGCTCATTGTTGCCAAAATCAAAGCGCTGAACTTCTGGAGCCCCGTTCAGTTTGATGGAGCAGAGTAAGTTCAACCTCACCCAGTGTCCTCCACCCAGGCTGACCACCAGCATGGCTGAGTTGGGAGTGGGGTCACCCCTCAAAAGACAAAACAATGGCTATTCAGGCAGAATTTAAATAAGCCAGGAATGCTTTTAATCCTGAGCTGAGTGTCCCTGGCATTGAGCCCTTGGTGGGAGCGTGGTGAGTCCTGGCAGGGTGGGGGCTCATGGGTGGCCCAGCCCTGGGCTCTCACAGCAGCACTGGTCACAGCCTATGGACTGCATGTTAAGTCTGGATTTTTCTCCTGAAGTCTAACAAGATGATTTTCATGTGCTCTTACAAGAGCAGTTGATCCACCCAGGTTTCAGGGGACCTTTTCTTAGGTAATAAGCAATTTTTAGTTATCCAGGTTATGGTCTAAGCAGAGCTTTTCTTGCCTCGTTAGGTACATTTGTGATTGATTGGCATTAGCTCCTTAATTTGAAGCTCTCCGTGACTTGGCAGTTCCCCCAAAGGTGGGAATTTCACTGCCCACGGGCAGAGCAAGCTGAGGTGCACGTGGTGCTGTGGGATCTGGTTCTCTCTGGCTGCTGGATGAGCATTTGCTGTGTTTTATTTAAAAGAAAAATAGTCTCTCGAGCACCATAACCTTGTCTGCAAGGAAAAAAATTGAGGCAGGTAACGTGCACTGCTGCAGGAAAAAAGTAATTTTTAAGACCCGAAGGTGGATCTTGAGGAGCCTCATTGCAGAGGGATTCGGCCCAGAGGAGAAGCTGGAGGCAGAGTCTGTGCAGGGGTGATGGCCCTGCAGCAGTGCAGCACCCACTCGTGTGTTCTCCACAGCAGAGTTGCTCTGAGCAGAAAGGGTGGCAGCAGATGGTCCACCCTGTCTCCAGAGCACTTGTGCCCTAACCCTGACCCCGACCCTGACCCTGTCCAGCGTTATCCCTCTGGAGCCAGCAGAGAAATTCCTGGGTAGCTTTGCATCCCTGGATTTGCAGGGCTATTAACAATCGTGGTAATTGGGTTGTTATTTTCATTTAAATCTTTAATGTATTTTAAAGTTAGAGTCATAAATCTACTCGATGTGTTGCAGCTGAAGTGTTTTGCATTGGGTTCTCTCTTTCCTGACAGTAAATCAAAAGGACTAGCAAGAACTTGTCAATCTTTTGCAAAGTTAATCAATTTTCAATACAAGCGTAGACAAAGGGAAATTTCCATCTTTAGGAGATTGATCTTGGAAGTTATGGTTGATCTCACTTTTATTGAATATTTTTACTTGCTAGGTGAAGGGTCATTTTTTTAGCATTATTACTTTAAATTGCTTCAATATAATGGGCCAAGACTAGAATAGTAAATGAAAGAGTCCCTGGGCTACAGCAAAAAGCTCTCCTGCCTCGAAGATGCAGCATTTCAGCAGTTTCCTTCACGTTCTACAATAAATTCAGAGGACCCAAATGAAATGTTCAGAACACAAAAGAAACCAACTGTCAGGGGCTGGAAAAGCACATTATTGCTGAGCACACCATCCGCTCTTCCCCATCTTGGTCCTAAAAGCAGGGAATACAATTTTGTCCTTACTTACAGAGGAGAAAGGAAAAGCAGACAGTCCTTTTTCCCCTCTTGAATATTTATTTTTCCATACATTTGCAAAGTGAAAATGCATTTCTGTGCTGCTGCTGAAGGAAGAGTCTCACCCTCACCAATCCATGAAGTGCTGCAGGAATATGAACATCAGATGTACCTTGATACAAAGCAAATAGGTAATGACAGATATGATACATCTGTGTCCATATATCTGTATAGATACCTCCAGATACAGATATTTGTAGATACAGATATTCTTAGATGTAGGTGTTTCTTGATATAGCTACATGCAGGTGTATGGATGTAGATGCATCTCCCCAAAGTCATTTCATGGCAGACCTGCTGGGTGAGCAGTGTGTAGCTTTCCGTGCCGTGTGAGACTCCCTGTTGTCTTGGCCACAGATGATGAAGGAGGAGGACCTGGAGGATGACTTGCTGGGTTGTACCCTGGAGGACCTGCTGCGGTTTGATGACTACAACAACGACGGCCGCCTGACCCTGCAGGAGCTCTACACAGCCTTCCGTGAGTCCTCTGCTGCCCGTGCTGGCCCTGGCAGCTTGGGCACACCTGGGAGGGCATGGGCAGCGCAGGTGGCTCTCTGTCCTTGGTGCCACGAGGATCCATGTGAAGGTGACTGTGCTCCAAAGGGTGAGCACGGAGCAGGAGGTCGGTCAAGCGTGTGGGGTTTATTGTTGTCTTCTGAGTTTTGTTGTGCTGCTTCTGATGGCAGTGGAGATGTTGGTGGACTGGCCAGCACTGTAGACCTGAGAGGTCTGAGTAACCCTGAGGAAAGAGGGTTGGAACCTGGCTGAAGGTCCTGTGGTGACCTGAGTTAGTTTGCTGTGGGGAAGGTGTTTCACTGCACGTTCTCCTGGGAATGGTGTTTTCTGCATTTCTGGGTCAGTAGGTGTGTTACGGTGTGCAGTCCTGATCCACATCTCAGCAGCATTTGCAGGATCTGTGGATCACACAGCTGCTTAAAAAATGTGGTAAAACAACTACTTGTGTACCATTTCTCTTCATAACTTGATGTTCAGGCTTTAAGTTCAGCATCTGTTGAAGCCCTTCCCTGGGAAGGGCCCACACTGTGCCCTTCACCTGGGTGATGGACAGTTCTGTTGATGCTGGTTTCTTTGGGGTACTGAAAAACAAAGACAGAAAATACACATTTAATCAATAGTCAGGATAGTGAGCTGCAGAGTACCTGGCTTTTACACATTTTGGTTAAATTGAAGGCAGGGTGCAAGCACTGAACCTGTTGAATGCAGGGGAAGGGCCAATAACAAGCTGGTTACCTCTTAATCTGGATTCTTTTCTAAGGAGAATAATGTCTATTTTCTGGGCTTTTAATTAAAAAAACACAACTTTGGATAGTAATCCTGGAATGGTTTGGGTTGGAAGGGACCTTAAAGCCCATCCAGTGCCTCCCCTGCCATGGGCAGGGACCCCTTCCACCAGCCCAGGCTGCTCCAAGCCCCGTCCAACCTGGGCTTGGACACTCCCAGGGATGGGGCAGCCACAGCCTCTCTGCCCACCCTGTGCCAGGGCCTGCCCACCCTCCCAGGGAAGAGTTCCTTCCCAATATCCCATCTCTCCCTGCCCTCTGGCAGTCTGAAGCCATTCCCCTTGTCCTGTTACTCCAGGTCCTTGTCCAAAGTTGCCCTCCAGCTCTCCTGAAGCCCCCTTAGATACTGGGGAGGCTCTTTAAAGTGCTGTAAGATCAGCCCAGGGTGTCACTTTGGACCTGTTGGAACCACACATGCTTTTAATTCAACACAGCACCTCAAAGCAGCAAATATACAGTAAACATAAAATCTCATACATTAAGAAGGCCATAAAGTGAATTAAGCCAGCTATAAAGCCTTGGCATGCAGTTATTTGGGAGCATATTTGGATCAATGGATTCTCAAAGTCACAGCAACTGAAACCTAAATTCCAAGGGTTATTTCGATGAGGTTTTGGTTCAGCAGATTTTAGGTAGGCAGTGAAAATAAGGCAAGTACAAAATACTGGTCAGTGAATAGAGATAGTGTTGATAAACTGCCAAAGTCCTGCAACAACACCCAACAACAGTGCCAATGACTGTCTGCCACAGGGTTTTGTACCTGAAGGGAATTGGTCACCATCTGAAACTGAAAAGCAGATGGACTTCTCCATTTTCGGTTTTGCCAGAATTTGCTTTTATCAAGAGCTCATCAGCTTTTAATTTAATCCCAAAGTTCATTGCTTGCAACTTTCCAAATGTTGGGCATTCTGGTAGGAAACTCAGTGCCTGGTCAAAGTGTGTCCTTTCCCTTTGTTAAATGATGTAGGAAAAAATCTCAGAAGTACTTCAAGCACATGCTTTGCTTTATGAAAATGTTTCCTGCTCAATTTCTGCTGTTTTGAGCCAGGATCTGGCTTGCAGCAGTAGTTTAAAGGAACAGCATCCTGCCCACTGCTCCTGTTCTCTGCCCTTTGGGGTGATCCTTTAGTTGCTTGAAGGCCCCCGAGCCATGCCTCTTGGCAGGCTGGCAGTGGGGATGGCAGCTGGGGAACATCGCTGCCAGGACTCAGTCCCCTCACAAAGTCTCCATCTAATTTATCCTCTCCAGAACTGTGTCACATCTGTTTTGGTGCCCCCTGCTCTGGTGGAGTGTCACAGCACAGGAAAGGTTTGAAGATGACCTTGATAATGTGAAGAGCTGCCCAGTTTGTCATTGCTGTGCTGCTTTAGAAGTTGCGTTTCGGTTTAGAGAGGCTGGTGGCCTTGCTGTACCTCACAGAGCCACCAAACAGGCTCCTTCCCTCGCTCCAGGTGTGTCTCTCCTTCCCTTGACCCCCCTCTCTCTGAGGGGCTCACAGGGCATTTTTCATCCCCATCCTGTTGATTGTCTGTAAATGACTGAAGTGTGCCTGCATGAGAGAACTCCAGTGTTTTACCTTTCCTGAAATGTGGTTTCACCTGGACAAGCACCACATCCCATAGGTGCTGCTTTAACAATAATTTCTAATGATTTTCTTACCCATTTTAATGCACAATTTTGGATTATGGGCAGAAATGTTGCCCTTTCTACCAAAGCTGTCATCCTTCTGATTTTCTCAGAGGTCTTTTGTTCCTTAATCCCAAGAAAAGAACTGTAAGGAGTTTTCTTGTGTCTGTGAGGGTGACTAGAAATGTCTGTTAACACAGGATTAAAGTGTCACTCTTCAAATTGCCTTAATGAGAGATGAGTAACTTGTGAGACAGATGAAACTCTCCTGGCAGCCCTGGTGAGAACCACTCGTAGGTGTCTGCTCATTTCTCATGGGTACATTTTTAGCAGCTAACGAGTCTCGGGCCCATAATTAGAAAAGTAACTTTTAATATGAGGATCTCAAGATTCTCACGTGCCAGAAATAGAGCACCAGCAAATATATTTGGCTGTTGTCTTTTCTTTGCCACAAAGATCCAGTGAATGAGTGAGAAATGAAAGCCTTGGTTGCCCTGAGGGCTAAAGCAGAGCTTGCATCTCCTCAGGCAGCGCAGAGATGGTCTGCTGGGTTGGCAGGCACATCCCCGGCTGAGCCCTGCTGGAAGGAGGCTCTGATGAGTGGGGCTTGGGCAGGGCTCCTGCAGTGCAGCTGACTGGAGGTCACTGCAATTAGCCACTTAGTCACTTCTGCCTTGCCTGTTGCCTTCCCTAAGGGGCAAGTGGCAGGTTGGCAGCTGGGAAAGCCCAGCTGAAGGGAAAAAAGTCAGTGTAGTCTTCCAGATCTCTGTCATCAGCAGTGTGGACAGGTCAATTTGTGACACTGATATGTCAGGGGGAGGGAAAACACGCATTCCATCAAAATGCCTTTATCCTGTCAACACTGGTTGGTAATAAGGGTTACTAAACCTACAATGAAATCCCTTTTAATTCCAGCTCGTGGCCCATCAGAATGCTCTCCTGATTCAGAACTGGACCAAAACAACACACTAAGGGCGTTTGAGAGAGAAATACTGAATTGTCATTTTTCAGTGCAGTTATTTCCCATGATCTGATGCATAAAGTTGCCTGTGGACAGAAAATTGCTGTTTCTCTGAGATGAGAGACGTGTTGTCATCCATGGATATCTTGGTATCTAAAGAGCACAACTGTTGCTTAGCAGGGGCATATTTCATGCAGGAATGAATGCAGAAGAGGCTGCAGGATCTGTCCTCTCCTCTTGAACTTCCTCTTGTACGCTTTCAAAGGAGTTTTCTTTCCTCCCTGATATTGTTTTAGGTGAGATTTGCCTTTTTTTTTTTTTTTTAACTTATCCTTAATACTTCAAAAGAAAAAAAGAGGAAAAAATATGAAAATGAGACGTACAAACTTGCAGCAAGTGGTCAGGGAAATGCTGGATGACAACCAGGGAGGGTGGTGGTGCCAGCCCAGTGCCCTGGGACTTTCCCAGCACTGCCACCAGACACTGGGAGACCAGAGAGAAGAATCTGAATGAACTGGGTGAAGAAACGACCTGGGAGTGGGGTTCATCCCTGCCCCTGCAGGGGAGCAGCATGCAGCTGGCTCCAGATGTGCTACAGTGATCCCAAAATCTCCAGCAGCCACAGGGTGTGGGGGAGGCGGCCAACCATGCCCAGCCCCTCCAGCCATCCTCCAGAGGCTCGTCAGGAGTGGGGGCTATAAAAGAGGTTTATTTTCAGTGGTGCATGTTCCTGATTCACTGGAAGCTACTTCAGGGCTTTGGCATTGGCCCAGAGTTGTGGGGATTGGTGCTGGTGTGGGAAAAACAGAGCTCTGCCTTGAGAAAGAGGGAATAAAACCTAAAAAGGGGCTTGTTGGGTCAAGTGGGAGAGGGGGATGTTGAGTGAGGAAGCTTTCAGCAGTGATCTGTTCTTGACAGACATCTCAGGGTGTCCAGCTGCTGCTGCTGCACAGTCTCATCATGAGCGAGGTGATGATGATAAAAAATCCTGTTTGAGGAAAATGAATACCCACATGTGCTGTCTCTGTGTGTACATATATTTATATATATATATATATATATAAATACGCACTCCATGGACGTGATGTGAGGGGCTGCCCCAGCAGCAATTGCACCTTCCAAGGCCACGTTCACACGAGCTGTTTGCTCCCAGCCTCCTGAGGCTGCTCTCCTCAGCAGGACACCCACAGACGGCTGTTTGTTGCTGTTTCTTCCCAGCCCAGATAATTACACTGGACAAGTCTATTGTGAGAGAAAATGTTTGGCTTGCAGTGTTTTCCTCAGCAGTGTTGTAGCAACACTTATCTGCAGGATCAAATCCTAGCCCTGAAATATTGGCAGTCCGTGCCCCCTGCTCTGCCTGCTCTGTAATCTCCCTGCTATGTGATTTCTCTTTCATGTTGCTGCAGATATTGGTACAAACTTGGAAATAATTCATTAGCTTGGCAGCATTGATTGCTCCTCCTGTGAGCCATGTGATAGCCCAGCTTCCAACAGGGCTGAGCCAGGGGGAGCAGCAGCCTCTGCTCCCAGGCAGTGCTGCAGGAGGGCTGAGCTGCTGGGCAGGACAGGAGCTTCCCTTCAGCTGACCAGAGCAGCCCCTTCCTGACTGCCTTGAGCAATGAATGATGTGTTACTGAGGAGAAAGGCAACTTTCTGGGCATTTGGAGTTAATTTTGGTTTATTTTTATCCCCGTCACGGTTATTGGTATCTTTATTAGCAATAACTTAATAGTGCAATCCTATAGCAGAGGCAAAACGAAAATATTTAAAAAGCCAAGCAGAGAAGCAGCAGCTGAGAAGCACTGAGCTTGATTCCTGCAGCAGGGGCCAGCTGCCTGAGCAGGGCTGCCAGGGAAGCTGCAGCATCTGAACTCCTGCTGTCACCCTGGGCAGGGTTTGGGCATTCTGCGGGCACAGCTGGCAGGGCTGTGCTGGGGGCAGACGCAGCAGCAGCACAGGGCAGGGTGCCCAGAGGGGCAGGGCAGGGTGCCCAGTGGGTGAGGTGCCTCTGGTTGGCTCCCAGGACCCCCTTGCTCCGTGTGCTTGGAATTCAGCTCATTTTCGGGAGCACTGAGCTCCTGGCCTCGCTCAGAAGAGCAGTGGGAGATGCCTGGAGACCAGGAGTGGTCCTGCTGCAGCTGAACTGGGATCTTGGGCTGGTGGAGTGGCACAGCTGGGGGACATCCCAGGGAGTTCATCCTCACTGCATCTCAATGGGCAGGTGGTTTTTGAATGTGAAAAATTCTCTTGCTTGCATTTTCTTTTTTTTTCTCCCTCCCTTGGTATCAAAGAAGAAAACTGTGCAACAAAGAAAAACGTTGATTTCTTTTCCTCTCTCTTTTAAAACTCTTCTCGTTGTGAAAAACTTCTGAGCATCAGGTCTAAACTACATGTCAAGGCTGCAGCAAAGTACCCTACGGTGTTTGCAGTTCCACAGAACAGGTGTCAGTCAGGGTTCCTGTGTGTTCTCCACTGTTTCGCTGCATTTTGAACAAAACAAAAGGTATTTTCTCAGAGAGGGGAGAAAAAACCAAAGCCAGAATTAATTTACAGCAAGAAAGACAAATTTAATCTCAGCAAAAAGGCTTCTAAAACTAAAATATGGTGCCAGAGAAAAATTTCTGTGTGCTGAGATCAAGAGAAATTGTGTTGCATGTGGGTGTTTGCTTGAGAGTGGAGAGGGACACACTTTTGCCTTGGGCCAAAAGGAGAAATGCCTCCACGTGGAGATGAGACATTAAGTTGTTCCCCAGGGTTGCTGCCCAGCTTTATTCTCTGCTCAGGTTATAGGGTTTGGTGTTATGACTTCAGAGAATCCCCTGAGATGAAATGTTGGCAGAATGAATGGAAAATGCAGGTGTGGTTAGACTGGTTCATGCTTTTTGGTCAAGACCTGCTGTCTGCATTTTTTCATGGACAGTCAGGGAGGGCTCCTGACACTGCTTTGGCTGTTCTGGTGGACCAGTTCTGTGTCAGAACCAGGGCACTCATGTGTGAATTGCCAAATCCCAGTATTCTTTCAAATACAGAATCACAGAATGGCTTGGGTTGGAAGGGACCTTAAAGAGCATCCAGTGCCATGGGCAGGGACACCTCCCACCAGCCCAGGTTGCTCCAACCTGTCCTTGGACACTCCAGGGATGGGGCAGCCACAGCTTCTCTGCCCAGCCTGTGCCAGGACCTGCCCACCCTGCCAGGGAAGAACTTCTTCCTAATATCTCATCAAATCTCTCTCACTTTAAGGCCATTTCCCCTTGTTCATAGCTCTCATTTCCAAAGGTACCATCTGCAAAATGCCAGCAGGCTTAATGTGTAAGGACTGAAAAAGAGGAAGTGATTGAATTATAAGTTGCTATTGGAAATCCATTGCCTACAAACTGCAAAGAAAACTCACTGGAAGACAATGTAGTGGAGACCTTAAACTGCTGCTCAGGGTGCATCCAGTTGTGAAGCTTGGTTTCCAGTGCAGGGCATTGCCATGTGGAGCAGAGCTTCAGAGGGCAGGTAGTGCACACCATGTCCAACGTCTGCACACACTCTGCCAGGAGAAGAATACTGAAAGGTTGAGAAGTCCTGCTGAGTGACTCACTGCTGCATGACAGCGGGCACACCCCATTCTCAAGGCTTGATTTGGTCCACACCAGCAATGGGCACTGGTGGGATTTCACAGGCACCAAAACCAGTATTTTGGGGCTCTTGCAGACACAAAATTATGTCAGTTAAGAGCAAATACAGATATTGGTGCAATCACAGTCCCAGACATACATGCTGAGTCCCCATCCCTGGAGGGACTGAGCCATCGTGGGGATGTGGCTCGTGGTGGCCTTGGCAGTGCTGGGGGAGTGGTTGGACTTGATGATCTCAGGGGGCTTTTAGCACCTACTGAATTCCATGTGCACCTTCAGCTCATGTAGTTAGGGATGGAAAAAGAATGATTTCCATTTTCTCTGAACAATTGCAGGCATTTCTATGGCTTCCTTATGGTCTTGCAGAACCAGAGGGCATTTCGGAAGGAAAATTGGACCCAAACTTTCTGTTCTGTATTTCTTTTTATTTTCACTCATAGTCTGTCTTTCTGAGGAGTTTTTGAAGCAAATGCAACATTGGCATGAAGCAAAAATGTCTTTTCACTAAAAATGGGGAAAATCATAGTTAGAGTGAGGCCAAGAATTCACATGAAGTCAAAGTGTGATACGGTCTCATCCTGGGCAAACTTTCCTAGATCTTGTTCTATTATGCACAGCTCAGAACATTTCAGCTGCTCTTTTCCTCTTGTTTCTCATTTTCTCCCCCTGTTTTTCCAAGTGTGGAATTTCTGGAGTGGTATTTTCCTTTTGAGACTGCCTTCCTCTGGGGAGAGCTGCTGTGAATGATCTCTCTGCCCTTTCAGGCATCTCATGGATGCTTTGAATGGCTTCTCCCATTTCGTTTTCATCTTTTCTCTGACTGGTTGCTCAGATTCAAGACTTTTAAGGCCAAAAATGTTCCATATTACATTAAAAAAATCACCTAAGACAGGCTCAGTGCCACCAGAGCTGGTGCAGAGGGTGAAGCCTCCCTGTTGCCCTTCCCCTCTGATATTCCCATTCCTCACCATCCAGGCAGGGATCCTGCTGGTCCCTGACTGCTGGCGTGTGTTTTGTCACCGACTGACCCTTTTCCCAAGGTCAGTGAGCTCAGCTGGTGTCCCTGTGGTGGTTCTGCCCTGCATTCCTTGTTCCTGCCCCTGTGGTCACTGTGGCTGTGCTCAAACAGTGTGTGTGCCCAGCTGCAGGTGAGTGGCCAAGCCCCAAAGCTCAGCACTGCCTTCCACTCCCCCAGCCTGGTGTGCAGAGTGTCAGCTGGGGCTTCTCTGCTCAGTCCAGCTCTGGGTGGAGCTGTTGGACTCCTCTGGGCCTTTGGTGCCTCTGGAAACAGCCCTGTTTGAGTGGCTCCCTCTGAGGAATGCTTTGGGAGCTCTGTCCATCAGCCAGTTGCCAGTTCATTGGGGTTGTATTTATTGACACTGTTCAGCCCTACAGAGCTGCAGTGCTAATTTTGCAATCAAAATGCCAGAGCAGCCATCAGAAAATTACCAAGTATGGTGCATATCCCAGTGCAGTGATACAATTTATGGAGAGCCACAGCTGAGATGTTTTTATTTCATGTTCTTCACAGGAGAAAATCTCCTTGACAAATCCAGGATGCCCAGATAGAAACTTAAAATAAAAAAAACCCAGCAGTAGGAAATTGAATAAGCTGAACTCAAAGGTTGGTTCTGCTTTAATGCTTCCAAAAAGAATTTAAAAAAAAAGAAAAGGTGCCAGCCTGTAGAGAAAAGTAAAAAGCTTCAGAGATGCTTCAGTGGCATCAGGATTTGAGCTGTAATTCAGCTGTTGCCAATGGTGTCTTTAGCACCAGCACAAAAAGCTCCTTCTCCAGTTTCTTGCTGATGAAAACTCCAGAGGGAGTCGGGGGGGGCTGTGGGTGGGTGGGAGGGAGCACCGGGCTGGGCTCCCTGTGCTGCACCATCAGCACTGGGGAGCTCCTGCTCAGGGCCCCTCCCAGGTCCTGCTGCCTTCCCCACACACATCCCAGCAGTGTTACAGAGACATTACAGAACTGATCTGGGCTGTGATTTAACAAAATAAAAAGGGTATATTTAATTTGCCATTGTGTTCATCACACAATCCTGAGAAACTGCTTGTAAGGGCCACGAGCCCTCCTGGGCACTGAAGCTCTTGGAGAAGTGTCCTGCTGAAAGCCAGCAGGGGTCTGCAGCACCGTGTCCCACAGCCCCAGAAAGTGCTGGGTGGTTTGGGACAGGCAGGAGGAATGCCTTAGATTTCACAGCAAAGCACCAAAAAATGCGCAGAGTGAAAAGAGAGAATGAAAATATCCTCACCTTGGGATGTCGTAGGGTGTCTATCCACCTTTGAAATGTGACATTAAATGAGAGAATTGAGTGTGGAAGACGAGGATAACGTTTCAAATACCCTTTCAGACTGTATTTTGACACGAACTGTGTTTCACAGGGTTTTCCCACATCCTGATTTCCTGTAGTGGCAGGGCAGGGCTCTGGTCTGATGGAGTGGCTGCTGGAATTGCTTTCAGGCACTGACGGATTCTGAAGTTTTTTCTGAGAGATGCTGTCCTGACAGACTCTTCCTGTGGTTTTGTTCTCACCTCTGGCTCTGGGACCTGGTTTTCCGTGTCACTCATGCTTCATTTCAGTCATGGAGAACAGTCAGCTTTGCCCAGTGTTTGGAGCTGCCCGTGCAGCCTGGGCTGCTGTCCTGCTGTCCTGCTGTCTCGCTGTCCCGCTGTCCTGCTGTCCTGCTGTCTCGCTGTCCCGCTGTCCTGCTGTCCTGCTGTCTCGCTGTCCCGCTGTCCTGCTGTCCTGCTGTCTCGCTGTCCCGCTGTCCTGCTGTCCTGCTGTCTCGCTGTCCCGCTGTCCTGCTGTCCTGCTGTCTCGCTGTCCCGCTGTCCTGCTGTCCTGCTGGCCACACGTGGGAGGGAAGAACCTCCACATAGTCTGACCCAGGTCTGTGAAAACCCAAGAGCCATCACCAGTCCTGACACTGTATGGCCAAGTTCAGGCAGTGTCACTGCAGTACTTGTTCTTCAGAAAATCATGGAATTATTAAGATTGGAGAAGACCCCCAAGACCCTCAGATCTAACCTTTACAGCAGTACATGTGTGTATCTAATACACATACGTTCATGTTTTGATAGGAAGTCCCACCGCCATTATTTGATAGCTCTTACAGGCAGATTTGCTGCACAAATGTCTCCCTTTTACATTCTGCTCACCTCCAAAAGGCTGTTGATCTAAGGAACCCATTGCTGGTGGGGGGAAAAGCCCCCATCATTTCTGCCAGGAAAATTGAGGAGCTGTGCCTGGAGCTCTTAGCAGTGTAGAACTGGGACTTGGGGCAAAGGCATTTCTGTGTTTGTGTGGTGAAGCAGGAGGATGACCTGCTGTGTCCCCTGCCACTCAGCACCTTCCCAAAACCCTGGTGCTTTCTGTGCCCAGGGAGGGTTCCTCTGCAGGATGACTCTTGTGGGTGTAAGACCACATGGAAAATGACGGTTTCCTACAGTGTACAGCAATGAATTTAAAAATGAACCATTGGCCAGGGCCTGATTGGCAGGATGGGAATCTCATGTCTTTATTGTTCTTAGAATGCTGATGTGTTTCTCTTTGACCTGCTAGTTCTGCAGTGAGAAGCTTTGGTTGCCTGTTGAGGACACCTTGGCTGGGGTGGGATGCACAGACCTCCCATCCTGCACATCGTCCTGCTGCAGGGGAACCTAGATCCATCAACAGACTAAACCAGCTGGAACCAAAACTCCTTTTTCTGCCCTAAAATCTCAAACAAGAGCTTGTCAGTAGCTGACATCTGTAGCTGATATGCAAGCAACACTAGGTAGGGTTTATGTTGTGCAGGACCTGGAGGCAAAGTTCTTTCAGAAGGAGTGATAGCATCTGGTTGCATTTGGTCATTACTGACAGCTGAGGCTGTTGCCTTCAATCTCTTCTCTTCAGGGAGCTGTTGTTCAGTGTAGCAACAGGAAGAGCTCCGTGCCAGGTTCTCCTGCAGGAAACAGTGTGGAAGTCCTGTCCATCCTTAATTCCTGTAGCTCTCTGGCAGCCACCAAACTCATCCCCAGCCTCTGGACCAGCCCATATGGTAATTTACAGGCTTAAGAAGGTATAAAATGGGCACACGTTCTGGCTGTTTTAGCACATCTCCACTTGTTTTAATACTAATTATTATTGTTTTTTTCCCCATCACTGTATATTCAGTGCACGTGTGTCCAGGGTAGACTGGCTTGGAGTCTGCTCAGAGCTGTAATGCATCTTCTGGCAGGTCTAATGCAGTTGTGTGGCTTTAATGCAATTTGCTAACCAATCATCTGCTAAAATATGAGAGGTATATGAGGCTCAATTTGTTACAGAATTGCTATTATCCTCCTGATTTTGTTTTAAGATGTATTTTTATGAACCCATTCACTCCAAGATGCATTCATGGAAAGACTCCAATATGTTAATTGGTATTTATTGAATACCTCTGTGTAATGGGCTGAGCAGGCACTGGGGACTGGAATTAATCCATTGACTTCCAGTGGCTGGAGCTGGATGGAAGATGAAAGCAGCTGATAATGGACGGAGTGTGCATTCATCTCACGGTGCTCCATGGACTCCCACCGAGTCAAAGAGCTTTAGGAAAGAATGGAAATGCATTTTCTTTGCCAGGCAGGAGTTTTTTGGCAATAGCAAAACCTCCTGACATGGCAGAAATACAGAGGGTGGGTGCCGGAGGGGCTGCTGATGCACAGACTCCTCCAGAGCAGCACATCCCTCCGGCAGCATCCGTGAAGGAGAGCGATGCTCAGGACATAGAAGAGCAAACTTGGCTGCTGCCATCCAGGTGAGCACAGCTGGTGTCTCCTCCTTCCCTCCCCTTCCACCTGTCTCTCATCCTGCACCCTCACTGACTTGATCTCAGCAAAAGCAGGAGCACTGATGTGGGATTTGGCTCAGAAAAGCGGGTTTTCCTCTCGGGCGTGGTGAGAGAAGCCCTTTGGTGCTGTGGTGCATCAGCACAGGTGGGCTGTGCACAGAAAGCATTAAACTCGTGGGCTGAGCTGCAGTAGTGTGCTTTGGGTTCCAGCACATCAACAGGCCCTCAGCAAACACATAAAGTGATGGCAAAGAGCTGCTTTTCACGTGGCACTTCCCAAGCCCTGCAGTGAGGCTCAAGCAATCATGTCACAAGTCTGTTGAGCAGGTAGAAGCAATGAACTGTTGGATTCCTGCTCTGTGAGAGCTCTCTAACAGCAGGCATTGGGGAATAGCAGAGTTCCCCTGCCCCAGGCATCACGTGTCCAAGAGCTTGGTGAGTGAATAAAAGAGTGGCAGGTTACTCCATTCTTCTGGCCCTTGGGAGTGGCTCCAGCCATCCCTGAGCAGCTGCTTCTGCTCAACACTGGGCAAGGCAAGACCTGGCAGGTGTCATTGCCTGGAAGGGGAAATAAGAGGGAAGGGAAAAGGAGAGCTGGGGGTTTTGGTACCACTTTGTACAGAGCCATCAGCTGTGCAGTCCCTCTCTGAGGTGCAGCTCTTCCATCAGGCTCTGCAGGTGCCCCGTGGAACAAAAGCTGCTTCAGAAAGTGTTTGTTGATCCACTAATTTCCTTTAATGAAAGAAACTTCGAAGAAATCAACAGGGCCAGTGGCAAAGCAATTTCATTACCTGTCTCATGTCAGCCCACTGGATAATTTACTCTGAGGATTAGATACAAGTTGCTCGTAGAAGAGGTTGAAATATCTTAGGAAGCAGTTATAGGACTTGTGGGGATGTTTCCTATGGTTATTATTGCTGTAGTTATTAGTTTTTGTGGACGATGCCCCATAGGAGCTGGGTTGAAAGGCCCAGCTCATTTCAAATTCCAGCATCAAAAGCTGTCAGGTAAAGGCCATTTGAAGTTGTTGGAAATAACAGCTGTGTTTCAGTGCAGTGGAGGTGCTGGTGCTGGGCTCTGGAAGTGGCCCAGTGAATGCTGCAGGTGTTGTGGCACCTGCATGGAGACAGTACAGGTGCTGTCTGAGCCTCACTGTCTTCTCCTGCAGTTGTGCTGTGAAGAATTGCCTAAAAATCAGTCAGAGTAACTGAGGTGATGTTGCTGTGCTGAAGTTTTATTTCATTGGTCTCCTGGGTGGTTTTGGTGTCGGGGCCTGGGTGAGTCCTGCCTTACACCAGGGCTGTGCTGCTGCTCCCAGCTGACCTGCCCAGCACCCAGAGTCCTGCAAACCCAGCAGTGGCTGACTTTGAAGGGTGGCATTTCTTGTAAATCTCTTAGATCAGGTTTGTGTTTGAAATACAAATTCTGCACACTCTGAGGGTCTGCTATTCTGGTTTTAAGCTGGAATTACAAGATGCCCAGAGAAGCTGTGGCTGCCCCATCCCTGGAAGTGTCCAAGGCCAGGTTGGACGGGGCTTGGAGCAACCTGGGCTGGTGGGAGGTGTCCCTGCCCGTGGCAGGGGGTGGAATGGGATGGGCTTTAAGGTCCCTTCCAACCCAAACCCTCCTGTGGTTCTGTGATTCTCTGACCTCTGGTGATCCAACTCCCCTTAGACATGCCTGTAACTTTAATCATTTTTAAAAAGCTCGTTTACTTGTAAGTGGAATTGCTCCTGTGTCACAACTCTCCTGTCTATAAATATTTGCAGTCTCAGGTGCTGAGAAACCTCCTTTCAACCCATTTCTTCTGCCCACTCCATAAAATCCACAAGACATCTATCACTGGGCAGCTGCCTTGGAAATCAATAAATAAACCAGGAACAGCCCTGCAGGGAGAACAGCACGAGGAGGAACAGAGGCTGCTGATTTATATTTTTATTACTCCCTCCCTTCAGCAGGTGAACAAAGTGCAGTAACAGGGGGTCCCACGTGGCATTCCATCCCATGCTGGTTTCCGGCAAGAATCTGAGCCTGCCACCCCCACCAGGAGCTACTGGGAGAGCTGGGTGTGCTGCTGGGTGTGCAGCTGGGTGTGATTCTGTTCTGGGTGTGC
>VXAU01000639.1:3548710-3667732 GCA_013399695.1 Formicarius rufipectus
CTGGGTGTGCAGCTGGATGTGCTGCTGCGTGTGATTCTGGGTGTGCAGCTGGGTGTGCAGCTGGATGTGCTGCTGCGTGTGATTCTGGGTGTGCAGCTGGATGTGCAGCTGGGTGTGATTCTGGGTGTGCAGCTGGGTGTGCAGCTGGATGTGCTGCTGTGTGTGATTTTGGGTGTGCAGCTGGGTGTGCTCTGGGTGTGATTCTGGGTGTGCTCTGGGTATGTTTCTGGGTGTGCTCTGGGTGTGCTGTTGGGTGTGCTGTTGGGTGTGCTGGGTGTGCTTTTGGGTGTAATTCTGGGTGTCCATCTGGGTGTGCAGGGGGATCACTGGCAGCAGCCCCTGGTTGTGCAGGGACAGCCACGCTGGTGTGTCACACAGGGGTGGCAGGGACTGGCAAGCCAAGGTGACTGGAATGCTGAGCAGGGGTTTACAAAGTGGGGAAAGGATCATGCTCTGGATTTTTAAAAGCAATGTGTGGTTTCTCTCAAAGCCCCCCTTTCCCCAGATGCAGAAAGAATCCACAGGACAGAGGTGCTGGATTGTCCAGGTGTTTCAATGCCACTGGTTCGTTGCCATATGTAAATGTAACATAATTGTGATCATAACCTCGTTGTGATCATGGAAGTTGGAGGACCCTGGACTATGAAAGATGTTTTTTTCAAGAGTAAATGTTTGTTTTTATGGAAAAGAGTAAGCCATTGACAACGTGTTGCACACACAGCAGCTCTGGTTAAGTTCATGAGCATCTTCTGAGCAGGCAGGAAGGTGAGGAGAGTTTGGTCCTGGATGGTGGACACCAGGAGCTGGGGCACATCTCTCTGCCTGGGAGCTTTGAGGAGGACACGGGGGCTGCTGCCCCCAGACAGCACCTGCAGGAGTGCAGAGGAGCAGGGACAGGGCTGGAGTGGTGAGAGGTGGATGGCCATGTGGAGGAAGGCAGAGGCAGGTCCTGGTTTTCATGAGTAACCAGGAGTGCTGGGCCAGAGCTGTGGCACAGAGCTGGGCTGGGGGCACGCCTGGTACCCCTGGCACCTGCAGCCTCTCAGGAGGGTCTGGCTGCCCTGACTGCTGCAGGGTCAGGTTTCTGGTGTCTGGGAACAGCTCTATCAGCCTCTTCTGCAGCCAAATCTGCTCTGACAGTGGCAGGAGAAGATGAAGAAGGATCTGTGGAAAAAACCTCCGAGGCAGAATTGAGTATCCCTGCAGGAAATGGGACTGTCCAGCCTGACTGTCTCCCAGGAAAATAACATCTCTTGTAGCACACAGGAAGAGAGGGAATGTGGTGGTGTCTGTGCTCCGGGGCTGTGTCCTTACATCAGAGAACCTGGGTTTATAGGAATGACCCACCTGTCACTTCCCTTGTAGGGGATTTTTTCCCAAAGCAGCAGTGTTCCTTTACATCACCTGCCTTGTCAGGGCAGTGCAAACAATGGGTCTTTTTCCACCATGTTATGTGGCTGGAAACAGCAAAGAAGCACATGTGCAAGGGTTTTTTGTTCTGAGGAAGCTCTCCTGCAGGAGGGTGGGGAGGAGCCCCGATGTCCACCTTGCTGGTTCAGTCTGGGATGTGATGGCAGTATTTCAGTATTGATAATTTTCCTGCATTTGGCAGCTGTTTGCTTCATCTCCCCTTCCCACCTCCGTGAAAATTGCTGGGTCTGTGTATTAGTTTCAGTCATGTTTGATGAGAGGCAAAAATTTTAAATGTGCCAAATGTCATCAAAAGCGACTGTAAAGGAAACAATAATTACCTTTTTGTCCCAGCTGAGGGAAACACTGGAGAATAAACTCACTGCCTGGAGACACATGGGGGAGCACACCAAGGGGAAGGGCCTGCCAAACTTCCTGCAGGCAGAGAACATCCTTGGCAGATCCCATCTCTGAGATGCCAAAGCCAACCCACCTTGGACTGCTGCTGGATGAAAAAAACCTGCTTGAGTTGCAGTGCTGAGAGCTGCTCCTTCAGAAGCATCAGCAGATGCTCAGCTGGTGGTGGTTGCTTCCCTCTCACTGTACGAATTTGTCATAACAATAAGAGCAGATTGACTTTGCTGTGACCCAGGTTTTACTTCCCCAGGTCCATCACGGGATATCTGCTGCTCACCTCTCCTTATTTCTTGGCAGATTTTCAGGCCTGGGGGTTCCAGCAGCTCCCCCAGTGCAGCTGGGACGGGGTCAGCACTGCTGTGTCAGACGCCTCAGCTCTGCTCACCTGGAGTGTTCACATTCAAAGGGGTTAAATCAGTGGAAGGCCAGGGAGGAAGATTCATCTTCCTTTAAGCTGTCTCTTCACTTACAGAATCCAATAGCCCGAACAGCATCCTTGCTGCCTGAAAACATAAAATCCCATTTAATTCTTTTGCTCTCCTTACTTCCAGACACTGCAATATAAAATAATTAATCCTGCTGCAGCTTATGTGGCAGTTTGCAGCCTTGTTGCTATTGCTCTGTTGCTCCAAGTGAACTTGCATCATTGCTTAACAAATTGACTGCTTAGAATTATTTAGAGAACTCATTTCTCTTTTAGTCTATTCTTTTCTTGGAGGGATGAAAAGCTTTCAGTAGTCAGCATTTATTACACCTATGGGCAAGCAGAAATATGTTAAGAGAGGACATGGAGTTTATCTTTACTTTATTTGCATAAAAATACAATTCAAGGCATTTTCTTTGTCCAGCCGTGTTTTCTGTGTTTTTCTCTCCTCAAAGATAGCAGGTGAAGAATAAAACAAGTGCAGTTGTGTTGAACTGGTGGTTGTCATGACATGGCAAGGTCTTTCCCAGCACCGTATCCGGAGGGCAGGAACCTGCCCTGCTTGCTCAGGTGGTTTGCAGGACAATGGGAGGTGGGAAGCAGCTGCCTCTGGGGGTGTTTTTGCACTCAGATGCAGCCCTGTGTCCTTGGGAGTCGGTGGAAGTGTCTGAGGCATCTAAATCTGTTCAGTGCAAGTGCTCTGTGACAACACATTCACATTTTCTTGTGCAGGAAAGAAAAAAAGCATGAAAGTTGGAAACCTGATTCCCTGAACCTTCTGGATAGATAGAGTCTGGCTGAACTAGTTGAAATTATTATAAAAGAACTGCCATTTAATTGCCTTTTTTTCTTGTCAATATGACAGTTAAATACGAGTGTGTGATATTATGGCAGCTTGAAGTTAAGGTGCTTTTCTCCCTAAAACCAGTAATTTTGAGGGATTTCAGGTAGAGCACCTCTGTGGTTTTCCCAGTATCCATCCAGAGCATGCGTCCCTCTTCTAAAGATTGGGTCTGTGCCCATGTTTGGGTACTCACAGTGCTGTCTGAAGCACTAACAAAGAAATATGACAATGTTTTCCCTGTTCTTTCTTAATTACATTATTTCTCTCAATTCCAACAACAGGAGACTGTAAGGAATTATTGTTTCCTCTCTCTTTTGTTTCCCTTTGCCCATTATCCCTTTAAAAACCATAGCAGCTTTCCCATCCAGGTTTTGTGGCCCTTGCTCATCACATAAGGGGTATGTTTTTCCAAGACAATAAAACCTTGCTGGTTGTGGTTGGACACCCGAGGATGGGCAGAGCCCGGATGGGGTGACGTGTCCTGAGGCTGAGGTGGGATCTCCTGTGCCTTGTCCTTCCTCACATGTCCCACATGAGCCATTCTGCTCTGAGGGCAGGCAACAAGACACCTCTGGGGCCTGGGCAGCTTCTTTTGTGGAGTTTTATATTTCCAATCAATTTTTGCAGTTGCTTCAGAGGATTGTGTCACTTAAGGATTGTTTGTGCCTGCCTAGAGACCAGAGAGAAGAAACACATACAGTAGTTTTGAACAGGCCTGTGGTGACAATGTAATTAGGCATTCAGGCCACTGTTGCCATTTTCTATTTACTTATTTAGGGTCTATCATCCCCTTTGAAAGCCTCAGTTCTTTACTGCTTCATTAAATGCTGTGGTCTCCTCCCAGCTCCCTCCCAGCTCCATTTAGATAGATTGGACAGATCCTGTTTGCTTTCTCCTGGTGATGATGGGTCCAAAAAGTCATTTAAACATATTTGGCAGGCCATACATCTTAATGCTACCCAGTAATAATTCAACAGAAAAAAAAAAAAGTCTTGTGACTGCAGGCTAAATGAAATGAAATCAGGGCTTTGGGCTCCGTGGGGGCCAGAGTCCCCTCGCCTTGCCTGGTGTAAGTGAGGTGGGCATTTGAGCTGTGCAGTCAGGATGGAGCAATGATGTTCGGGGTTCTCTGCTGGAGGGATGGGGTCTGAACACCCCTAGGCTGGCAAAAACACCCCAGGCCCTGCAGGGAGAGGTGCCCCAGCACCCTGGTGGCTGGTGTGCCAACCTCTGGGACCTGCCAGCCACGGCCAGCAAAGTGCAGCTCTGCTTGTCCACCGGTGAAAGCAGAGGGAAGGCAGGTGAGCAGGCAGGGCTGACAGGCAGGGCTGTTCCCAGGGAAGGGGAACGAGGCATGTTGTCCATCACCTGCTGCTGCAAGGGAGGCACCTGAGCAGAAACAGAGCCCAGGCAGCTTTATTGCTGTGCCATCAAACCCTGCCCACGGGGATTTAAGGCATTATTGCTGGAGGTGGCAGGCAGGGTAGTCAAGGAAGCACTAACCTCAGTGAAGAGATTATCTGAGCTTCTTGCTCCCATCAAATTTATTTAGCCAGCATTAAATAAAAGGAGGGGATGAGTGTCTGGGGTGGGAGCCACACCACTGCCAGCAGGCTCCACGCTGCTGTCACCCAGCTCTCCTGCCAGCTGTAAACTTCCCAGAGCAGCGGCTTCTTCTGGGTTGCCTTTATGTACAGGAGCCACACAAGTCCTGGGGTTTTATTACCCAGCTTGAGGCTTCTGCACAGCTCAGGCTGGATGTCCTGCACAGCAGGACACCGGCTGCCCAAAGCACTGGGTGCCTCCTGGCCAGATGTGGTAGATGATGAGAACTTTATGTGCATCAGAATTGTGGCTGGGAGCCCCAGTTTTGTGTCTCACGTGTATTATGGGCAGCAGAGTGGACACCAAGGGCTTGGGTGCTTCAGGCAGGAGGTGCCCTGCATCAAGGCTGAAATAGATCCAACCATCCACCCATCCATCCATCCACCCATCCCTCCATCCCTCCATCCCTCCATCCCTCCATCCCTCCACCCATCCATCCATCCATCCACCCATCCATCCATCCCTCCATCCCTCCATCCATCCATCCCTCCATCCATCCATCCCTCCATCCATCCACCCATCCATCCATCCATCCACCCATCCACCCATCCATCCATCCATCCATCCATCCATCCATCCATCCATCCATCCATCCATCCATCCATCCATCCATCCATCCACCCATCCATCCATCCACGCATCCCTGCAGCCCCAAGGGCATCACTGGATATGCTGCTCTGTTTTGAGGTGTTTAAATGCAAAGGGCCATGTAAGATCAGAGGGCTGCCAGTGCAGTCTGGAGTTTTCCTAATGTACAGGCAGTGTCTGGCTGGAGGGGCCCAGGACTGCCATGCCCACTGGGATGGAGAGCTGGGAAGCACCCACGGGCACAGCAGCTGTCATGGGCAGTGAGGCCAAGGAGCTGCTTCTTGCTGTCAGGAACTAATTTCTAGGATTGTATTGCCAATATTTGTTCTCCTCCTTCCATTAAACTGTCTCTCCATCACTCTGTTGTCTTGGCTTCAGCAGTGATTTGGTTGCTGTTTAAGGACTTGATCCATGACAGAAAAATCTGATGTCAGATTCTGCAAGAGTCCTCTTACAAATGTTTGTGTGGTTGTAAAAAAAAACCCAACAAAAACAACATGAAAAAACCCACACAAGCAGAGCCCTGAAATTAAAATGACAGCAGAAGAGAACAAGGGTGTAAAGAGAAGAGTTGTCAGCCCTGTTGTGGTTTTAGAAACTTCATTATCCAGTTATGGGGGTTGATATTGCTATTGATTTCACATAGAGGATACTCATGTGCTCCAGGGATGAGAATCATAGAAACCCAAAGACTGAGCACTGCAGAAATATAATCAGGTGGTGGTTACAGCTTACATTTCCAGTGAAAACTGCCACTAATAGATAGAATTCTGTAATGAAATTGCTCCTTAAATGAATTATTATTCCAGAATTTTCTGATTAATATAAATCCCCTATTATGTCATACTCCAATTAAATTAGACAGGGTATTATTTTATGTGAGATTGTAATTAACTAAGCTGGAATTTGGCCAGGTAGCCATAATTTATACCTGGCCTGTGAAAAGATAGATGAGGATTTTAATACTTACAGTTGATTGAGAACTCCCCAAGTTTCCCATTCATCCAGAAGAGGAAAGTTTGCCTTCCATTCACTGCCAGTACTGTAGGACTGATTTAGGACTTCTCTGTGACTCCCACTTTCAAACTTTACCTTTTTTCAAATACTTCTGTGGCTGTGAAATGTCACCTACACGTTTGTTTAAGGTGGTGATGTTTCAGCCAAGTGAATTTTTTGGGGTGATAGAAGTGAAAAGGTGATGACACTGGCACAGGGTGGGCAGGGGAGCTGTGGCTGCCCCAGCCCTGGGAGTGTCCCAGGCCACGGTGGATGGGGCTTGGAGCAGCCTGGGGTGGGGTGGGATGGGATGGGATGGGATGGGATGGGATGGNCAGGCTGGAGCAACCTGGGATCACAGAAGGTGTCCCTGCCCATGGGATGGGATGGGCTTTAAGGTCCTTTCCAATCCAAGGGGCTGTGATTCCATGAGCTGCAGCTGAGGGATGAGGGTGTGCAGAATACAGTGGAGCTGTGCAGGGCACCAGCCCAGCAGAGACAGTGCCCCGAGCCAGGAAGAGCAAAAGAGAGATGGAATCAATACCTTTGGAATTAGAGTTCTATTTTATAGGATTAAAAATGTTTCATGAGTGACCCAGAGGAAAAATGTAGACGGAAGGCAAAGTAGAAATTGTTACTGTACCTAATAACTTCCAGATGGGCAGCAATACTTTGAGTAAAAGGATGAAGTGCCAGTTTTCCAAGAATTAGATTATGAGTTTCACCGTGGGCTTTGGGTTTTGGTTGGTTACTTGATTGTGATTTTTATTTTCTTTTAATTGTTGCAAACACAACCTTTGCTGGAGAACTCTCAAAATATCCACCCTCTTTCTTAGAGATTAATAAGCTTATAAAGAGGATTTTTAGCAGTTACAAAGTGGGAAGAACACCATGTATTTTCTTATGTAGTTTTAAATCACTCTAGTCACAGGTTTAACACTTCCACAAACCAAATCTGTTACAGAGGAGCATAAATTACTGCACAAGGTGGTTGGAGTGTGGTCTGTTCTTTCAGGCTGGCAAGGCATTGGTGGAGCTTTACAGGATTTCAGAGATTTGGCACGGACTTCTCGTTAATACCAGCCTGGTGTGGTCCAAGGCCGCCCCTCCTCGTGGCATCTGAGCCCTCCCTGGCTCTGCAGGAACTTGCTGGGAAGTGTCAGGTGCTCAGAGGAGGGAGAAAAGTCCTTGAAAACTCTAAAGTTTGTCCTGACTGTGTAAAAGGAGCCCTCTGTGCAGGCCTGGACCGGGCTTACCTGTGTGGATGTGCCTCGAGTTGCATTTTAAGACAGTATTAAACATGACAGGTCAAAGCCATGAAATCTGTTGTGAACAGCAAGTCCCTGCTGTCAACAGCAGAGTCACAGACTCATGGAGCTGCTTGGGGTAGAAGTGACCTTAAAGTTCATCTTGTTCCAACCCCCTGCCCTGGGCAGGGACACCTTCCACTAGCCCAGGCTGCTCCAAGCCCCATTCAACCTGACCTTGTCATTTTTTAACCTCACAGGGAAAAAAAACAAATAACCAAGACAATACTTTAAGAAAAAGCCCCAGCCCCAAAATGTTAAACTTGTCAGCACAGATTTGCTTAGATCCCAGTGAATAAAACCCTCTTGGTTCTTTCTGTGTCTTTTAATAAAAGCAAATCCCTTTCTCACCTGGCAGCTGTCAGCAATGGGAACTTCACCCTTCACTTTATCCTTTATTGAATCTGGAAGCAATTGAATTGTTCATTGTGTGTGTCAGCTGTAGTTTACTGGAACACCTCTGTCCCCCCGGGGTGGGCTGATTGCTGTAAACATAGAGCTGATTTACTCCTCAGTTTTAGAAATTCAGGTGCAGTCCTAGAGGGTGTATCTTCCTCCTTTCCCTCTAACATTATCATAGAATATTGATTAGGTTGAGTGTGTGGCACTCACTGCCCATCACCCAGATCTAATTTTAAAGATGAAAATATATTTTTAATTTCAAAAAAACCCCACCCTCTATTTTTACAAATCTGTTTTGTATTATCCTTTGCCTTTTTCTCTCCTGGTGTGGTAGTTTCCATAACTCTCCGTGCAAGTGTACAGTTCATGTCTTCTCGTTTCCGAACATCCAAACTTCCTCTCAAACTAAAAGGTCAAAGATCTTTTCAGAAGAGACAGATTTAATTTTTACATGACTTAATACCCACAAAGTGCATAACTTCAACTATCTTACAATGCACCCCCTGCTTTGCAGTGGGATGTTTAGTTCCTCCCCTGAGTGGCATCAGTGTGAGCTGGTTCAGGCCTGGGTGGTCACATCCACTGCACACCCCACTGGGCTCCCTGGAATGCCTGGATTCAGGGCATGGGGATATTTAGTAAGCAGCACGTGGGCTTCTTCTGCAAATATTTTGTGTGAAAGAACATGACTGTGAAGCTGCAGGAAAGGAAACTTGGAAGGATTTATGTATCAGTCCTGAAAACCAGGTAAAGGTTCAAATCCTTTCCCATTCAACAGGACACCATCCTTTTTTACTCTTAGTGATTGTGGGAGATGAATGTTGTGGCAGTAGCCTGTATAGGGTGAGGAATCTTGTAAGAATAAGAGAAGGTGGATAGTGGAAGTCACAGAAGGAACATGTTCTTCCCAAGGTGCAAAGGGATTTAGGGGGATGAGGGGAAGGAGCAGAGCTGGCTGCTCTGTGCATCAATTAAGGGGCTCAGTGTGTGTTGCTGGGAGCTGCAAAGGGACCAGCTGGGACCTCCTGGGACACTGGCAGGGGTTCTCTCTTGGAAAATGAGGATATTGAGACATTGCTGTCAGAGAACTTCAGCCTGTGGCTTTCAGAAGGAGCCTGACCAGGGGATTGATGGTTTAGGAGAGATGCTTTGACATCTGAGGGCGGGCAGGGAGCCCCTGGCCTGGGGAGAAGCACCGTGTGATGTTCTCCATGGGCTGTAGGAGCCTGAACCTGGAGAGGGGTCAGACAGAAACTCAGACTGTGCCTTTGTCTTACAGTGCCCTGGGGCTTTGGGGCAGGAGCATCCAATGCAGGGCTGGGCAGTGGAGAGGGGAAACATAAGGAAATGAGGTTAAATGATCGTGGCAGGCACTGGACAGGGTGTTGTGAGACTAACACTGCCCCTGCAGGTCCTTCGGGTAGTGTGCTTTGATTTAGTGGTGTGTGCTGAATTGGGCTGCTCTGTATTCCCCACTGGCCCAGGGCTGGAGAACAAAGACTCCTGCTGTGATATGATCTCAGCTCTTCTGAGATTTCTTTTTCCATCTCCTCATGTTCTTTTTCCTCCTGGCCTCCTTTGGACACCAACAATAATTACTGTGATAGGGAAAAAATTGTTTAAGCCTCTTGTCTATTGAATCAGCAAACAGATTGATTGTGTTGTGTGAGGGTGAGCAATGGAAGTGGTAATTTCTGGGTTCCTGGATGCCTGAATTAGCACTCGGGGTGCTCTCTAACCAGCTGCAGCACAGTAATTACCTGCATATGGATGGATTTGTGAGCATTTATTTTTTATAGTACTTTAAGGATGCCTAATGATAAGACAGCAATCCTCCATATTCTTCCAAGCCATTCTGTGTAGACCTTCTACACAAACATGGATAAGTTTATTTAGTGTCCATGCCACGTGTTCTGTTAAAGACATTTGCTGTTGTAGAAGCAAGAGCTCTGCAAACAGCCCAGCTGCCCCAAAGGTGGGGGTGGGGGTGTCGTTTCAGAAGTGAAGTGCTGGAGAACTTGTAGGAGGAATTGCTTTTTTTCTCTGAGTGCAAGGAATTGTTTGCCAGGTATGGATTTCAAGCTGCCCATGCCCATGGTGGCAGCCTGCAGTGGAAGCCCCAGCTGCCTCCTCCCTGCCCCATCCCTGCAGGGCAGAGCTGCTGCTGTAGGACCCCGTGCCTTTGTCTTATCTCGTGAGAAACACTGTCCTTTGGGGTAAATATTATGCTGTTGCTAATGGGTTTAAAATTCATTTCAAGTTTTCCAATTACATCTTTCATTTGTTTCATGAATGTGAAATGACACTGCAGAGAGCAGAGCTGGTCACGGGCACGTGCCGAGCTGGGGAAGGTTTTGCTTCTCCATTTTCCATTTAAAGGCACAGATTTAATTCATGAAATGCAAGTTGTTCTTGTTTGCTGCAGGGCTGAGGTCACGGTGTGAACCTCCCCCTCCTGGCTGGTGTAGAAGGTAAAAGAAGCTGCTCCCCTTAGGCCTGGCCCACGCTCTGCTGGGCTGGGCTGGGGTGCTGCTGGGGCTGTTTGGGAGCTGCTCTGGGGGCAGGAGGAGCTCTGCCATGAACAGCCCATGTGTCCTCCTCAACATCATGGGCTGATGTCCAGTTTTGTCCTGCAACAGGTTTGGCTCTGCCTGTTTCCCATCACGGTGTAGTTATTGTGGTTTGGAAAACCAGAACTTGCTGGTGCTCACTCTTTGCTCCATGGAGGCTCAGAGGAGGACACCAGGTGACACAGGTCGTGTTTTCGTGTGCATTTAGACATCCAAAAAGGGACATAAATACACGGTGGGAGTTCAGAAGCACCAGGGCAGACTTTCAGTGACTTCTCAGTGGGAGAGGGGAGATCTGCTTGGGCATCCCTGAAGTTCATAAAAGATGTTTTTCCAAATATTTCAAAATCCAAATTATGTTGAAAAATATGAAATAAATAAATAATAAATAAATGTTAATAAATCACCAAATGAGAATAAATAGCCCAATTTGGGGGAGGGAGGAAGAAAGGTTAGACCAACCTGATTT
Source organism: Formicarius rufipectus (assembly GCA_013399695.1). Classification (NCBI taxonomy): domain Eukaryota; kingdom Metazoa; phylum Chordata; class Aves; order Passeriformes; family Formicariidae; genus Formicarius; species Formicarius rufipectus. The sequence continues at coordinate 3,559,743 of VXAU01000639.1, forward strand.
ACAGTTCTGCGAGTGAAGCCACAAAATCCTGCCCCTTTTTTAAAACAGCCCATGAGTTGTGGTAAGTTTGTCAAATCCTGTTTAGGGCCTTAATAGACAGATCTGGTGTGTGGGGACAGAGCTGAAGTGTGTGAGTGCTGGTCACTTACACACCTGGGGAGTGCCCAGGGTTTCTTCATCCCAGCCCAGGATAAAGAGCTGTGCCATCTTCAGAGGAGGAGCCCTGGTGTTCTGAGCTTTATTCTGCACCCTGAAAAGAGAAATCAGAGTTCTTTGCTCAGTGATCAGAAGGAAAAAAATGTACGTGTCAGAAAAATGCATTCACATCTTTATTTTTCATTTGTGCATGAAAAGGATCGATGAGAACAAATGCTGCAAACATTGCAGATGATAAATTATTTTGGATCTCTCCTCTCAAAGCTTAGGAAGCACTCAAGTGCAGCAAACTAGCCCAGTGTCTCAGGCACTAATACAACCTCAACACAATCCTTAAACTCCTGGTTCTTCCCCAGTCTAAGAGACATAGAAAGACAGATAATTTAAGTTATTTCAGCTCAAGCCGAGAATTTTACCTTTTAAAAAATGGCAAACTGATTTACAAGGTTTTTCCTCTAAGTCCCTTAAAGTAAATTACCTGTCACAGGGGTCATGGATCCCTGTCTGCATGTTTGAATAAAATGTGTAACAGATTTATAGCATTAATAATGGGGCTGTCGTGGAAAGCTCTCAATTTGCAACAGCAGGAGTGGAAAGATGGCAGTCTGGTTATTTAGCACCCTGCTTGTCTTTCCTCTGAAGTTCTGAGAAGAACTCACTTGCTGATTATTGAAGTTGTGCTCAGGAGCATTGGCCTTTGCTGGAAAGCCTGAAAATCCCATTAGCTCAGTGGAGAGTACGTGGCAAAAGCTTTTGAGGAAAGAGAGCTCAGAGGAACTGGGTGGGCTTGGAAAGCAGTGCCTCATCATGGGATTGTATTATTGCTGTTCCTTGATCAGAGAAAATCACAGACTCACAGGGTGGTTTGGGTTGGAAAGGATCTTAAAGCCCATCCCATCCCACCCCCTGCCATGGGCAGGGACCCCTCCCACCAGCCCAGGGTGCTCCAAGCCCCGTCCAACCTGCCCCTGGACACTTCCTGCACAGCTTCTCTGCCCACCCTGTGTGCTCAGGAAAAGTGTGCCATGAAAGCTCCACTTTCCTGTGCCCCTCATACCTGTTCTGTGGAGCTGAATAATTTTGTCAGTAAAGTGTAGGAATTTAATTTTGTTGCCATCCCCAACTTTCTCCATGCAGGGGAGGAGAGTCCATCTCCCAGTGGTTGCTTCTGCAGCAGTCACCATGCAGGAAAGGTGACGTGTCATCAAATCTACCAAATGTTGGGGGAAAGTCTTCATCCCTGATGGATTCCTTATGAATTCACATTATCCTCTCTAGCCCTCTTTGGACACCCTCCCAGCATCCTGTTTTCTGCTGGGATCTCTCCCACTGTCCTCCCATAGGGCTTTCTAGTGCTCCCTCCCCAAATCCAGAGTGTCCACAGCTGCCCAGATCTTGGTCCCCACGCCTGGTGCTGGATGCTCAGCTGGAGAGGTGGGGATGCATATTTTCATCAGTGAAAGAAGGTGGCAGTTCTTCAGTGGATGAAAAGCTCCAGGTTAAGCAGCTGATTCAAGCCACGTGGACAAAGTTTGTTACCATCCCTGCAGAAATAGAAACAGGGAAATTGTTACTTTAGAGCCTCTCTTTTAGTAAAATCCTCTGTAACTGGGCTAACATTGTGTCTCTGCAGAAATTCACATACTCCTGTGTACACCTCTGACATTACACTGGTGCATTGAACTAAAGTCCTGCACTTCAGGGGCAATTCCAGCTGGGCCCTGCTGGAATGAGCCTTCTGTGTCAGACAGGGATGAGTGTCCCCAGAGCAGCAGGAGCTGCTCTTCCCTCCATCCATAGGCTGCTGTTTCATAGAAACCCTTGCTGCAGAGCCCCAGTGCCACACCCTGTGTGTCTTACTCATCTGGAAGGAGTTTACATTTCATTCTCATTCATCTGGAAACAATCCCCACAGCTCTTGGCAAGGGAGAGAAGGATGGGGCTGCTGATGGGAAATTCAGTGCATACTTGAAATGCAGAGCCATTCAGATACACCTCCTCTGTTTCTGAGCAGGTCAGCTTGCCTGAACCTTGGACAAAAGCATTTTGCTTTTTGGGGTCATACGTGGTCAGAGCTGCCCCTGGGAAGGGTCTCAGGGCTGCTCAGCAGCTGCCTCGAGTCCACACCTGAGCTGTGTCTTCTTGAAGCTGCCCAAGCAGAGCACGGGCTGTGCTGTGGGAAGGTCACACCTTTCCATCCTGTGAGGATCAACATCCCTTTTTCCCCTTTTGGCAGTTCTCTTTGCTCAACCTCATGAAGTTCCTGCTGGTCCATTTGAGCTCCCCCTGTGAATCTCATCTCTTCTAACCCCTTTCATTGGGTAAAATCTGGTTTGTAGGAATTGGAAATTCAACACCCTTTGGGGGTTGGGAGGGACACACGCCTGAAGGGCACAGCAGAGTTATTACAGCCAGGATGACCTTTCCAGCAGTTCTGTGCTGCACTGACGAATGGAAGAGCCAATTCTGCCAGACTGTTCTGGTAAGGAGTGGGAAGAGCTGCCTGGGGCAAAAAGGCACTGTGGGGAGGGAAGGCAAGAGCTCTCCTCCAGTACCAGGGATTTTTATACCAGTAGAGATGCTCTAAACTGGAGAGAGCTTTTGCCAGTATGGACCAAAATGGGAGGGAAATGGAATAAAAAAGAAAAAAGGCATAAAAAAATTACACCCTGAAGTGATGAGTGCAGACCAGTCTGAGGATGCTCCTGTGCCCTCCTCCTCCTTCTGCTGTCTAAGGAAAGTTCAGTTCTGTGTGAACTCTGCAACATCTCTCTGTGCTGGGCAGTGACCTTATCAGAGAGTCACACATGTATCACTTACCTTGTACAGAGCTGTAGTTACTCAAAAATAGAGCAAGATAAACCCACAGACAACCTGGAAACTGTTCATGCATTCCAGAAAAATGTAGTGGAATACCAACAGTAATATTTTTGTTCCAACACTATTACCAGTCCCAAAGTAGCAGTTGTGGATCCTGCTGTTCAGTGCCAGAGCAGTGCTGGGTGCCGGGGTTTGTTTGCAAACCCTGTGCCACCCGGAGCTGAAGCAAAACAACCCATTGCACTGCAGGCAGGAACAAGGCATGCACGGGATATTCCATTTCCACAACCATTGCACTGGTTTTAATTGCATTAGTTTTTCTGCCACATAACTACTCTGCAAACGTATTCCTGAGTAAAAGAGGTGCAGATGTGGTTGCACTGCTGTCTGACATCCCAAAGTGTAACAGTGCTTTTTGGGTGTTTTATATGGGCAGAACGTAACTGAGGCATTTGAGAAAACTTGAAATGCAAGGCACAACGTGAGTGCCCCTGTGTGGCTTTGGGCAGCTGAGGGTTGCTGGGGGCACTGCTGTGCTGCAGAGTCCACATGCAGGGCTGTGCTGGCCAGGAAACTTTCATTTCCCTAAGAAAATAAGCAAATGGGACTTTAAATTAATTCACTAGGCAGGTGACCTCCCCTGCTGTTGTAAAAGGGGAGGTTCAGTGAGGGGAGAGATGACGGACCTCAATGAAAAGTGCAAAACTCTAGAGAAAGATACCCCTGCCACAGACTTGGCCCTGAGCAGAATCAATCTGCTGGTTTATTTTCTCAGTTACACCAACTCAGCAGCGGTTGTTGCAGTGGGGTTTTATTCAAATATCTTCTTTTATGTAGCATAGAAGTAAATGCAGGTTACAATGAAGAGATAACTACGAAATGTGAGGCTTGCTTGGTTAATATGTAGGTGCAGTTATTATAATTTGAAACTGGACTATTCTAATGTAATAGCCACGTGCAGAGCTGGCAGTTGAACTCCATTCCCTTGTTGTCCATCCCAGTAGCACATCCAATCCCTGCCAAGGAGTGTGACACTGGTCATGTCATTACAGTGAGGAAGGAAATTATTGTTCAGATTTCATTTGGTTTGTCTATTGATCCTTCATGAGATGTTTTCAGGGCTGTGCTGCTAACCCAGGTGCAAGTTCTGGTCACAGGAAATGGGCTGCTCAGGGTCAGGGAAATCAGAATTGGGTGTAGCATCCACAGAGCCCAAGGAGAGTCTGGGCAGCCTGTTCTCTCTGCTCCCAGAGGTCTAATACATGGCATTATATTGTAGAGAGAGGTAAACTGGTCCTTAGTCAGAGCTCAGCTAAGATGCCATGATTTTGCAGCAAAGTGGATATTTAGGACTCTTAAGTGTGTGACCTGGGAACATCCAGCAGGGAGAGGTGGTGGAAGTGACGTCTCCCCTGCAAGAGACCTTGCCCACCTTTAAAGGCAACCTTTTCCTTTAATAATGTTGGAGTTCTAATGCTGCATAGTTAATTAAATATTCATATTAATATCCCTGCTCTGTTCGTTTGGGTCTTGATATACTGCTGTCAAAGCAACACCATGCTTTGTCCTCTTTTCCACAGGGGGAGGATTTGGGGATGTTCTCCTTACTGAACCACTGTGTGTTCCCCACCCTGGGCTGCCCCTGGGTGCTGTTTTCCTGCTGTTAATTTGGAGGTTTACTCCATTTTTCCTCAGGGAGCACTTTTCCCAGCCTTTCTTGGACTGTGCAAGCCCATGGCTGACTTTTTTGTGCGCAGGGAACCGGACAGGGTTTTTCTTTCTCTGATGTGGGTTGAGTGTGCCTCCAGGAAACATCCACATCCTTCCCGTGGGATGTGGAAATCCATGCCCTGTCCTGAATCAGTGGTGCTCAGGTGCTGGGTGACCTTGGATCCCTTTTTGTTATAAACCATTGTGTTCCTGGCTGTGCAGTTAGAAAAAGCCCCTCCAAAACCTTTACATTACCACCAGGTAATGTAAATTCTTGGATTTGGAATTTCTCTGTATTCATGCAAACAAAATGAAAATAAAGCTGTAATATCCAGCAGGGCATTAGTGCTGAATTGCTGCTTTATGTGTATTGCTGGGATCTAAATACAGGCCAGAACCATAACCAGAAAGTTTGGAGGCATGCTCTGCTTAAACAGCAGCCTGCTAATTAGATCCCTGAGCCTCGGAGTAACCTTGTCTGGGCTCTGTGTCGGTTTTTACAAGGCAAGTCTTTAAAACCTTCCTTCACAATCCAAGTGTTGAATTTGCTTCAGAGGGCTTTGCCACAGCAGTAAAAACCACACTATAATATTTGCAATATGAAATTTATGGTGTTCAGTAACATTTAGCACTGTCACAGTGATTATCTGCCTCTAATTAGGACAGAGCAGAGCTGTCCCTCAGCCTGGTCACCAAGGCAGTGGGGGGGCTGGTTAACCTTGTGTCTGCAGCCCACCAGCAGAAACAATGCTCTTCTGCTCGAGGCACGTGGCTCTCCTGACACCTGCAAGACTCCTGACTCCTGCAAGCTCACAGAAACCAGCCTCTTGGCGTTTCTTTAGTTCCTGGTGCAGATTGCTCTCGAGTGTGCTTCATCAGATAGGAGCAGGGAGTGTGAGCATCCTGTTGCTCCAGCTGTGCAGCATCCTCGCCCTCCCGAGCCAGTGTGGGGTGCAGCTGGTGCAGCTCTGCCCCCCTGGCCCCAGGGAGCTGCCCCCAGCCTCTTGTCACACGGGGCAGTCCCAGAGAGCACAGAAGCCCAGAACATGCTCAGCTGGAAGGGACTCACAGGGCTCCTCCAGCCCAACCCTCAGCCCTGCACAGGACTCCCCAGAGTCCCCCCCTGTGCCCCACAGGATCATCCCAACCCTCCTGCAGCTCTGGCAGCCTCGGGGCTGTGCCCACTGCCCTGGGCAGCCTGGGCAGTGCCCACCACCCTCTGGGGGAAGAGCCTTTCCCTGAGATCCCCCCTGCCCCTGCCCTGACACAGCTCCAGCCCTTCCCTGGGGTGTCCCTGTCACCCAGAGCAGAGCTCAGTGCCTGCCCCTGCTCTGCCCCTCCCCAGGGAGCTGCACCTGCACTGAGGTGGCCCCTCAGCATCCTTTCCTCCAGCTGAACACCCCAAGTGCCCTCAGTGCCCTCACCCCTTCCCCTCCAGGCCATTTCCCATCTCCCTGTCCCCCTCCTTTGGACCCTCTCCAATGGCTCAATCTCATCCTTACGGTGTGTCCCCCAGCCCCCCAGTGCAGAGCAGAGCAGGACAGTCCCCTCCCTCCCCTGATGCCCCCCAGGACAGGGATGTCCCTCCTGGCTCCCCTGCTGACCCGTGGCCAGCCTGCCGCCCTGAGGAGGAGGGCACTGCTGCTGCATGAGTGAGAGCTTTGGGTGGTCACAACCTTTTGTTCCTCAGCTCCAGCCGGGAGCACAGGGATGGCTCACCTGTCCGAGCTGCAGGTGTGCAGGAGGGGCAGCCAGCAGTGAGTGAGTGAGTGACACGGTGTGAGGCTCTGACTGACTGAGGAGGATCAGGAGCCGCCCTCTGCCTCCTCCTGCCTGCGCTGTGCCCCCAGGTACCGAGGCACAGGGAGCTTTGCAGGTTGTGTTTCCCTGCAGTCAGCGAGGCCGCTGAGCAGGGCAGGTTCCACCTTCCTGGCTGCCAGGCTGGCTGCGGTGTTTGTGTTCCTGCCCTGACCCCAGCATCGATGCCTTGGGCTCAGCACATCCCTGTTTTGCTGGGGTAGGTGTTTCATTGAGGGCTGCTTTAAGCTGCAGCAGCAAAGCTCATTTTATGCCCCTATAAATGGCATGTGGACGAGGCAGATTTGCTGCTGGAGCTTATCTCTGCTGGACCTCTATCAGCAGCCCTTCCCTGGCAGGCACCCACCTTCGATTTAGAGTTTGTCCCTCAGCCCTCTGGAGTAGCAGAAGACTTTTGAAAATCTTGGAATAACTTGCTGAAAGCCTTTTATCCATCACTGCTTTTAAGCATTTAGTATTTAAATACCATTTTATCATCCTGATATTCTTCTTATCCCCTACACGCCCAGCTGTTCCCTGGGCTCACAGGGATGTAGGCTGAGTGAGGAGGGCCCAGTGTCCACCCACTGCTGCTCCCCTGCTGCTGCTCCTGGCTGCATCTCCCAGCACAGTGATGGGGACACATTAACAGGCAAACTCCCAGTTTCAGGGTTCCTCAGCACAGGGTGGGCAAAGCACAAAGCACAGGACACAACCAGCTTTGCCCGTGGCTGACAAGGGTTGAATTATAATTGATATTTTTCTGGAGCAGTACAGCGAGTTGCACTGCTGTGTGAAAATGCCAACAAGGCTACAATATTCCATGAGTAATGAGAATGGAAGAAATTATCTCCAGATGCAAATTTTTAATTGAATTGCAGTCTAATCTCTCCCTAATATATTACAATGTAAGAATATTAGGATGATTAAAAGGCACTTAAAGCCCAAGTCAGTGCTGGGATGTGGTGCTGCTGAGGGTGTGTGTCCCATGGGTTCTCAGGACCAGGCTGGTGGTGTGGTGGTGCCTGGCAGTGTTTGCTGTCAGTTTTAAATGTCTCTTCCCAACAACAGCAGCACTGGGGCCACCTCAAGTGCAGCCAAAAACTATCATGTATTTTGCATAAGTGCGCCAGGACGCCAAGGTGGTGACCACCTGGAAAAACCTTTGTTCCTTCCCTGTGTGGGGACTGGGCACTTGCCAGCAGAGCCAAAATCCTGGGGGTAATGAGAGGGTTTTCTTGCTGGTGGTGAATTAGTTAAACTTGTTTTTAGGGTTGGTGGCTCTCCCTGGAGCACTGCCCTCAGCAGGGGCTGTAGTTTTGGAGCGGGTTGGCTCCAGTGGGATGGAGGTGGGTTTTGTTGGCTCTGGAGATGTGATGAGTCCCTCAGCCAGCCCTGTCCTACCCCTCTGTGGAGCTCCCTCAGCTCCATCACCCATCCTGCTGAGTGCTGCCAGGGAAAGCTGCAGGTAGGGAAAACATCCCACTGGCCCCCAGGACCTGCTTGGTGTTAGTGACCTTGTCAGCTTGTCTGCTGCTGGTTAGCAGAAACACAGCTGGGAAGTCAGATGCATCTGAAATATGTAATTATGTATCTAAGTCCTGAAATGGACTTTTCCTGCTTGACTTCAGTGGGAATAAAGGTCACAAATTCAGCTGCATCCCTCAGGAAGCTGAAGGACAATATAGAGGGCCCTGGTGGGGCATTCCCCATCCTGGGGAATACTGACCTCTTGCCACCCTCCAGCTTCCTTCTTTGCTTCTCTCCTCTACACAGACAGGCCACCTTCCATCGAGGAATCCAGGAGAACAGTTTCTCATTTATCCTTTCCAGTGTTACGAGGTTCAGTCCTCGGGCTGAGAAGCACAACCACCTTCTGCTGCCACAATCTATTACAAAATTTATTGCGGTTTAATTGATCTTTAATCGTCCTGGCTTGGTTAGTGCTTATTTATTACTGAGTAACACGCACTCCAGAACCCACAGAAATAAAATCCCTTTCAGGAGTGAAGTTGCTGACTGAAGACTCGTGTTCCCAGTCACAGGGGGAGCAGCACAGGCAGAATCCCATTAGATGGATGCCCTGTGAGGGGAGAGCCAGCCTTCTGTGAATGGCAAGATAAAATGCAGGTGTAATTTAAGCTGTTTGATAGAGTAAACAGCTCGAATGTGTTCTGCAGGTTCCTTACTGTAGGAGTGAGTCACTCCCAGTTCACTCACTGCACAAATACCAGGCTCCTTGAAGAAGAAGTGTTTATTGGGCATTTCCACGTGGGAATGAAAAGTGTTCAGTGGAAGTGACTAAGGGAAGTGTGTTTCAGGGGTGTGTAACCATGTGTGCACCTGTAGATTCCACCCATTCACACACTGGGAACATCTGGAAGGCGATTCCAGAGTCTGCCAGTTCAAGAGCTTGAGAATCATCCTGCACTGGGGCAGCCACAGCCTCTCTGGGCAACCTGTGCCAGGCCTGCCCAGCCTCACAGGGAAAGATTTCTTCCTAAAATCGAAATCCTCTTCAGCTTCAAGCCATTCCCCCTTGTCCTGTCCCTCCAGGCCCTTGCCCACAGCCCCTCCCCAGCACTGCAAGGGGCTCTCAGGTCTCTCCAGAGCCTTCCCTTCTCCAGCTGAGCATCCCCAACTCTCTCAGCCTGGGATGGGTCTAGTGGGATGCAGAGAGGGTTGGTCATGGAGAGAAGTGGGGCTGGAGGTGGGAGGAGAGGGTTCCACAGGAGGGGGGCTACAGGGACAGGGCTTTGATATTACAAAATGATTTCAGAAGGAGCCCTGGAAGGGCAGACAAGGCAAGAAAAGAAGGAGTGGGGAACAGATGGAGCTTCCCAGCGCTGCCCTGCCACCCTGGGGCTGTGGTGCCCACGTGCCCTGTGCTGGCTGGTGCCAGGGGCTCACTCCCCTCTTGCTGCCCACAGAGAGTTGGTTGCCAGTTCTGCCACCTCTGCCAAGGCAAATCTGTTGGAGCCAAAGTGCTCCGTGCCAGGAACCTGCTGCAAATGAATTTGTCTTTTTGATTTGCTCTCTCACAGCAGCCCAAGAATTGCTCAGCAGCTTTTGGTAACAAGATTAGAGAAGTGCCCAGTGTTTAGTCCCTGCTACAGAAAAAACTCCTGTTATTACTGCAGTGTGGAGGTTTAATACTGGGTGTTTTGCAGTATTGGATTTAAACGTGCCAGTTGAGCTGCACTTGGAGTCAGGATATTATTTTTCTGAATTTGTCATAGATATATATAAAAAGGTAACCCACATTTGAGAAAATTATGTGTCTTTGACAGTGTTGCTTGGTGTGTGCAGGGCAGGGTGGTCAGTAGAGAGAACCTAATGGGGATGCATCCTGAGCAAGTGTTATCCCCTAAATCCTACAATCATACAGACTTCTGGGAAGCTTCTCAGCCCCAAATTTTATGGCAGTCACTGAACACTGATTTTTTTTTCCTTCTTCCCCTCCCAGTTTTTAAACTTGTTTTATTTTTCACACAGCTTTATTTTGATGGTAAATTCCCACCCAGAACACTTCCAGGGATGTGTACTTGGGTCATGGCACTTCTGAAGACAAGGATACCAAAGTTGAATCATGCTTTGGGTTACTCTGTGGGAATTTCTGTGCCTCTGCAAATCCAAGCAGCTCAGGCTGTCTGGCAAGATCCCCTCTGTCCTTCTTCCCAGGGTAGAATAAATAGATGCTGCAGTGCTTGAGGTGCTCACATGTTGCAGGGGAGGGAAGTTTCTCGTTTCTGCTGGATTTGAATGGTCAGATTTCCTGACATCGTGTGTTTGAGTCGGTGGGTTTGGTGTGCAAGGATGGAACCCCCCGGGCTGGCAGGCTGCAGTGAGAGCCACAATGTGGATGGCTGATGGGTCCCACCACTGCAGTGCCAGCCTGCTCTTCTCTGGGAAATCATAATTACACTTCTTAATTAGGGCTCCGCTCAGAGCCTCACAGGTTCCCTTAAACAGCACTGAAAGTCCTCAGCATCCTCCTCGAGGCGTTTCTCTGCCTGGTGGTGATTCCAGGTGCTTTAACTCCACTTCCAGTCTCACTTGAGTTTGAAGCTGCAGAGTTGGAGCTGAGCTGAAGGGCCTCACTTTGTGCTGTCCTGATGTCCTTGGGCTCGTTGTGTGGACACCAGAGAGCCCTGCCAGCTGCAGAGCCTGACCTTTAGGGTCACCATCAACTCCCTGCCCCTCTGCCTTCTACTTCAGCTCTTCTGGTGAGCAGAAAAAAGTTTCCAGGCTTTAATTTGTGAACCACCTTGCAGCTGAAGAACACAGCAGGAGGAAAAGAAGGAATCGTGGCTGTGTCCTCTGGGGGGGAGGCTGACCCTTGTGTCCTATCAGATGTAGTCCTAAATAGGTTTTACCTTTCCTTCCCAATGCCCTTCAGCAGGCACAGGAGCTGCTCTGCCCTGAGCTAATGCATTCAACAACACGGGCTCTTCAAGGTGAGAATTGAATCTTGTTGCCCCTTGACAGAGATGGAATAACAGTGTGATGCAACAGAACATTTCTGAAATGCTAATACTTGCCACCTGCAACTTAATTTTATTTTTTTTCTTATTGGCTTTTTTATGACATTTCACAGTCCCATGGTCTCAATAGATGGCTCTGCATCATAAAAGTGACAGGGTGATGATTTAAGGAGGATGGTGAGGCTGAGTGAAACGCATGGAGTGCTTTAAGAGTGTCAGTTTAGCACCTATTACATAGGGTCAATGTTCATTTTCAATACATCATTAAAGCATCCTGCTAAATCACTCAGAAAATGTTCATGTTCTCCTTTTGAGCCACCATGTTAGATTACAGGGATAATGAAGTGTAACTGCACATAAATGGCAGTATTGCACAAGCATATTTTATTGTTTTCAGGGCCACTGTTTTAGGTTATTCTGAATATGAAACATTAAAAAATCCACAATGAAATACTGAGGCCCTCCTTAGGTGATAGTTCCCATACTTAGGTTTGCAGGCAGCTCCCAGCTCCATCAAATTTGATATCTAGTGAAGTCATTTTCCCACTCTATCAGTTTTACAATATACAGTGTTCACTAAACTAATATCAATAAAATCAAAACTACCCTCAGCCTGGTAGCTGGTTCTTAAATTACATTACAGAAGATGTATTTCTGTTGCTTTGAGAGGAACCTGGGCAGCTCTTTAGTTCGGCAGAAGTCACTTTGCCAAGGTCATGTCAAGGGCAGGGTGATTTTTGCAGTGTGCAGGTGCCATTACCAGAGCAGAGTCTCAGGGACACCTCTGTCATAATTTAAATTTGAATTATCAAGTTTAAGTTAAAAATCGAGCTTTGGAAGACAGGAATCATGACTTACAGACATAAACTGTTAACTCTGTAAATGGATTCCATGGACAGCATATAGAAATGCTGCAAATATCCCCTTGTGTTGCACTGAAACAGGAAGCAGGCAGGGGAAAAAAGAATGTCAGCTTCCCTCAGGGCTATAAAATATTTATATGCTTTTATTGCATTTTGTAATGGAAAACATGGCTTTTATTTACAGAAAGGTGATGCAAGTATGTCCTGAGGCACCTGCTCTTCATCCCACCTAATCCATGGACCAAGGGGCTTCAATTAGTGCCACGATTACTCTGGGCTTGCACTGCCACTGGGGGGGCACAGGCACCTCTGACCTCTGCTGTGCTGCTCATGGAGAGCAGCTCCAGGTTCAAGGTCCCGACTGGGGAACCACGTCCAGCAGGAGCCCCGAGCTCTGGTGGTGTGGATTGTGCCCTTTTGGTGGGGTAGAAAAGCCAGCAGAGGGAGGCACAGCGAGCTGGGATGTGGAACAGGGAGTGCTGAGGGTGTTGTTTGGGGAGCTGCTGGAACAGGCTGGGGAGGGGGCGAGAGCTGAGAAGGGGAGCACTGGAGGAGATCCTGAGGATGGGCACAGATTTGGACCAGATCTGGCAGATGACTGGGCAGTATTATCAGGAGAGTGTAGATTTGCCCATGGTTTTTTTTTTTCTGGTTGTCTTTTCCTTACGTAGAGCTTCAGCTGTGAGGGTCATATCATTTTTCTGACATTCTTCTCCTCCACTCCAGGTTGGTGCAAAGGTCCTCTTGGTTGCAGTCAGAAAGGGCTCACAGAGGCAGAGCCATGGGAGGCTTTGCAGAGAGCAGGAATCACGGTGGGAAAGGCTCCAGGGTGGATGTGGAGCAGAAGGTGACACTGATGGTTGGGACACGGGGCAGGGGAGGCCAGAGGAGCCTTCTGAGTCAGCTCATGATGCGGCACTGCAGGGCTTTTAATGCTTCAGCTGGGAAATTCCTGCCATTAACAAGACATTTGTCTTAATGACAGGCTTACTTTAGGAAACGCTCAAAGCTAATACCGACCCTCAATAACCATTGGGAACATTAGTGAGTTTTCCCCGTTCACCTGTAAAGGGTTGTAAAAGCTCCCACCCTCCTGGCAATGCAGCCTTCAGCAGGCTGTGTGCTCCTCTGCTCAGCTCCTCACACCCTCCCCACCAGCACTTGCAGGGAAATGCTACTTGAGAAGCTGCTGGTTTGCAAAACAAGGAGGAGTTATGGAAAGAAAGGCTGCGGAAGGAATTGTTCTTCCCGTTGCAGATGAAAGGAGGGTGATGTGCAGTGGGAACCTGCTGGATGAACAGCAGGAGGGTCCTGTTCCTCATCTTTGTTCCCAAGAGCTGGGGGTATTAAAGCATTTGGTATTTCTTCTTTTCCCATGGGTTTGAGCATCCTTTCAGGAAGGGCACTGTGGTTCTGCTGTTCTTTCCTAGGATCAGCTCGCAGCCGTGGTTCAGGGGTGGCACAAGTCCCCTGTCCCCCTTCCCCTGTCTTCTGAGCTGTGGGGAATAAGTCCCTTCAGCCTGAACTGGGGTTGGGGACCTCCCTGCAGTCCAGGAGAGGAGAAACCTTCATTTGGGCCCAGGGAAGGACATCTACATTTGAATGTGTAGAGCAAATGACTTTCCACAAAGCCAGTAGAATGGTCTCCTGAGCTGGGGTGTGTGATCCTGAGGCAGAGACAATTTTCCTGTCCTTTTAATTTATTTGCTGACCTTCCCCTTGGAAACAAGGCAGTGCTCCTTCCATGTTTTGACTTCAGTTAATTGCCTGAAAAATATTTTTGAAGATCTGTTTGTTTTATTTTATGAAGCTGCTCTGAGTTCTGAAGTCTGCCCATATTTCCTTATTATGGCACACTCTTACTCCTTGGAAGCGTGGCAGTATATCAGTGTTATCAGGTCTCCAACTCCTTCACTTTCTGAAAGCTTCAGTGGGCAATTCCAGTATTTTCCTCTAAAGGTAAGAGGAAATGTCCTTTATTTACGCCCTACCTTCAACCTTTCTGGTCTTGGGCAGGTTCTGGGGCTGCAGTATCTGTTCCACTGAGCTCTGTCACTGCTCCATGCCATGATCATGTAGAGAGAGTGATCAAGAAGAGAAGTCACGACACTGTGTTTGTTTTCTTCTGGCAGAATAGCTTTGATTTTCCTCCTGTGCACTAACTGGTGGTCTCCCAGGCTTCTGTGCAAAGCAGATGAATAAATCAGCATTCATGTCACAGTCAGCAGCTGCTCCCTCTGTGGGGTCTGTGCTCATGGGCTGGTTATTTCACCTTTGCCTGTGCTGATCAGCAGCTCATTTCTGCACCTGCAGGTTCTTCTGTCACACCAGCCTTCTGGAAGGCAGCTCCAGCCTCCTTCATGGTTTAATCTGCTTCTAGACTTCAGGGAACCCCTGCATCTCAATGGCCTTCAACTGTGCCAGGGGAGATTTGGATTAGTTCTTAGGGGAAATTTCTTTATGGGAAGGGTTGTCAAGCCCTGGAAGAGGCTGCCCAGGAAAGTGGTGGAGTCACCACTCCTGAAAGGGTTCAAAAGCAGGTGAGTGTGGCACTTGAGGATATGGTGTGGTGGTGACCATGATGGTGGTGCTGGGCTGATGGTTGGACTTGATGATCTGACAGGTCTTTTCCAACCTTAACAATTCTGTGATTCCATGACCTCAGTGGGTTTCTGTTGCATGAAAAAGGCACATCACTTGCCCCAGCTCCAGCAGCTCCAGCTCCAAATGTCCCCCCAGGTCTGGGTGGGTGTCCCCAGGCCAGCACTGGCCTCTTCATGACTGAGGAAGCCAAGGGCTGCAGCTGCAGCACCCCCGTGGCAGTGGGCACAGCCAGGAAGGTGGGCACGGTGGCTGCTGTGCCCTGCAGAGCTGGTCACCAGCACAGAGCTGGTCACCAGCTGGTCAGTGGGCACGGCAGCTCCTGTGCCAGACTCAGCCAAGGAATTGAAGTGCAACTGGAGGCTTCCTGCACTTCTGGCATTTCAGTGGCAGGGCAGACACAAAAGGTGTTCTGTAAGGCAGCACTGCACTTGCTCAGAAATGAGGCGGATGAAGTTTTGAAAGGATTATTATTCAACCTGTTGTAGGCAGCACTACACACATCATACCCTCCAGCAGCTCTGCCTCAAACATCTTCTCCAGACCTTTGAACCAATGATTTGTATGATGCGTCTTGTCATTTCTATGGAAAAGCTTGTTCCACAAATGATCTTAATGTGAAAGAGTCAGAAAAACCCACTGTACCTCATTTAGTACAAAACCAGGAGCCTGAGCATTGGCACAGTTTCCTTGTAGAGGTTAGAGAAGGTCTGATGGCTTGGAAAAAACAGCCCTGTGGGTCAGCACAGCTCCTCTCCACATGAACAGAAGTGTTTTGGCCTGATTCATATACATCCCTGCATCTGAATGTTATGCCACTGTAAAACAAGATACCAGGGGATAAAATTTTAAAGGGTGGTAATAAAAAGGTAATAAATGGGGATATACAATAGGCTGATGGGAAACTTCATTTATTTCCCTGAGTTACAGATGACCCCATAACTCACAAGTGCTGGAGTGAGGCGGAGTTGGGAAAGTCAGGAGAGGTCATCAATAACAAGTGGAAATAAATGAGTTGGTCTGTGGCATGTTCTGTTTGTGTGCATCAGCCAGTGATGGATGTGACAGAGGGGTTGGCATGAGGAGGCTGGGAGGGAGCCCAGGAGGAGCAGAGCCCCCCACAGCAGGACTGCCCTGACCTGCATGAGGGGCACCCTGCCTAGGGGTGAGAAATGGGGGGACACCCAGGGAGAAATGGGGATGAGGAAAAGCTTCTGGCTGAAGTAGAAAATAGGCAAGAAAGGTGCCAGCACAGCCAAGGAGGTGCCTCACAGGCAGTGTGGCCGTGGGGTGGCACACCCTGTTTCCTCGTGGGAGGGGGAGGTCCTGCAGGTCTCCAGAGCACCAGAACAGCTGAGCAAGGACCCAAATGCTCCAGCAGTACCAGCTCAGGTGCCTTGCAGTGTCAGGTAACAGCATGGGAGTGCAGAGAGCTGCAGATGGCATTCCTTGTGGTGGCAGGCTGTTGGGTCAGTGGTTGTGTGTCTGAAGCCAGCCCCAGTCTCCTCTCAGACTGCTTTGGGGTTTGATGGTGACTGTCCCCTCACAGGGGCCATGGCCAACACAGGGCATGACACCCATGGAGAACTCACACCCTGCCCACCTTGTGTGGCAGAAAACAGAAACCCACGACACCTTTTAAGATGAACACTCCAAGGAGGCAGCTGAGGGTACACAACTATTCCACCCATAATGGCATTATAATCTCAGAGAGGCTGGAAAAGCAACCTTGGGAAACAAGGCATGGATCTGGTTCTGGTTCACAGGCACTGTGTAACTGCAGCAAAATAATGGCTCTCTCTGCCTCACCTCACCATCTGTAAAGCAAGGATTTTTATGTTCTTTCCATAAAGGAATATTGCTGGGGAGAGGAAAAAACCCCAACTATGGATTGTGCAGACATTCTTGTCCTGGTGAGCCAGCCACAGGGCAGTGCTCAACTGGAAAGTCACTAGAGGAAACTAGAAACACAGGATTTTGATGAGTCAGGTGGAGAGCCAACACTCTTCCTGCTGACAGAGTATTGAACTTCAGAATTGGGTTAGAAGGCACTGTTTTGCTGACAGTACTGTCTTTCAAAGGACATACAAAATCAACACCTGACCATCTGTAGTCATTTAAGATTCACCCATAACATTTTTTGTAATAGAAGGGCTGTTGTTAACCTTGACATCCTGGACCGGTGCCAGCTTCTCCCACTCTGCTGTTCATCAAACAGGACCCACTTGCATCTCCTCTGTCATGAAATCCAACTTTGAGTTCCTGGACGTTTGATGCAGTTCAGGCCTCGAGCAGGTGCAGGTTTGTGTGTGTGTCCCACTGCAAGCAAAGCATCAGCACCAGTGGCACGACCCCAAAAGTTCTGCACTGAGGCCACTTCCCCAGAGAAGCCAGACTTCTCTTTGGGGTGGTAGTCAAGATGTACATGGTGAGGTGCCTCATATTAATGGCAGATTAGGACAAAGGGATCTCCTTGCTTTTCCCTTCCAACCTCTGTAACCCCACAGGAGATAAGGATGCTTTCCCCCTAAACATGTGGCACGGATTTTGATGAGCAGTTCATTTTCTCGGGTGTTGCCAAGAGAAGTAGGGAAAAAGAGATTACTCAAGTGTCCACACCACAACAGGCAGCACCACAAAGGAGCAGTGTGAAGTGTTTCTGTCCCTCCCTGCTTCAACTGACGGGGCAGCACTGCTGTACCTGGCTCAGTGTCCTTGGCTTTTCTCCTTCCTTCAATCCCTATTATCTGTAACTTGAGAATAAAGGCCCCACTCAGCCTGAAAGGAGCAGTTCTGCTGCAGGTTATGAATGCTTTGTTTGCTCAAACATCTGAAATATATTACTCTGAATCATTAAGAGCCTTTTTTCACAGTATGCCCCTGACTTTGGCACTTCATCCTTGATGTTTCCCATACCTGCCTTACTCTTGATTTACCCTGAGAGTTGATGATTTGCAGTGCATGAAGTACAGTGAAATAGTCAGGTCTTTGGCAGGGCGATTTCAAATTACAGCATAGCTTTAACGTGGGGCAGAGGACAGGGAGAGCTGTGGGAGTCAGCCCTTGGTGCTCACCTTGGGGTGGCACTGATGCTCCTTTCCAGGAACAGTTACAGGACCTGATCCTACAGTTCTGCCCCAGCCCACCTTGGGGGTTTATCAGGATGAACACAGCCTGCTGTGCTGAGAGCCTGTGTAACCCAAGCACTGCCTGCAGAAGGGCTGAGGGATTTGTCCTGGGAAGGTCCCCCTGCCCAAGGCTGGAGGTGAGGTTGGCCTGGCCCATGGCAGGCTGAGCCCTGTCATCCCCTGCTTGTGATGAAACAGGGGTGGCAGATCACACCCTTACATCCTCCTCCATCTGACCCCGACTGAAGAGCAGTGTCTCATCTTTTGGCACTAGTGGGAGGCATTTCACTTACAGGATGCCCTTTCTAGAGGATCAGAGGCAACCTTCTCAATTCCACACACTGGTATTTTGCTGCCTTGCTCAGGGCAGCCTTAGGAAGGGGGAGGGAGAAAATAGTGGAAAAGATAGAGATATGAGAGTTTTGGGCAAAAGATGAAGCATTAGTGTAAGACAAATGAAAGAACATTCATGTCACCTGTTTAAATAGCATAATTTAGGTAATGCTTGTTCAATCCCTTCCACCTGGGATTAACCACTGCCAGAAACATTCAGTCATGCGCTTGGGGTATTGCCAGAGAGATCCCAGATACTTGTAGCTGAGTTGGTCACCATGGTGAGGTGACCCAGAAGCAGAATTCAGGGAGCAGATGCAAACAGTTCTCCCCCAATGACATTTTGGGGGGGTTGGCAGTACAGCTCATGGGCAGGAGGCGAGGTTTGCTCTGCTCACCACCACTCTGCCTTGGTTTCCACATGCCATCTTCTGCCTCTGTGGCATCATTTCAGCTCTCCAGGGCATGAGCCACGTTTGCAGTCTGGTTTGAACATCTCTGAACACAGCTGTGCCCTGTGCAGCCCTGATCATGGCTGGACCCTTCTGATGTGTGTATCTCAGGTGTAAAATCCAACCCAAACCTTGTCGGGCAGTGTGTGGGCCACTGCAACAGCATTGGGACTAACAAAATAATAGCTCCATAAATTACTAGTAATTGTTGATCCAAATTAATAATAACACAGTTGAGCCAATTAAAAATGGAGGATTTAAGATTACTTTGAAGGGTTATAAGCCTCAAAGGACTGTACATCAATTAAAGCACAGTAGAAGGCTTTTCACAGCATGCCCTGCAGGTGTGTGTTATATCTTAGGGAGTGAATGTCACGTTACATTTGTGAAAATCATTTCATTAGCAAAGCCAGGATTTACACAGTGGAGAAGAAATAGTGGCATCCAGAATAATAATGCTATTGGCTGCAGATTTTGCCTTGGAAAGCTTTAACTTTGGCATTGCCATCATGAGCAGTGAACAGACTTTAATGTTGATTTCAGGGCGTTCCTTATCACCACGGTATTAATTAGGTAAGATACTAGCAACAGCAACTGAGCCATCAGTGCTGCTGCTCTGTGGGCGATAGTGGCTCTTTGTGGTGTCCTAATCTGTATCTGACCTTTGGGGAGTAAATGAATTTAAGGTAGATGTTGTTTCTGTGTGGCTGCATAAACCAGAGGGAGGTGTGACTGGGGCAGGGGAGGAAGGACCAGCATGAGGGGTTCAGCATTTAACCCTTCCTGTGATACGGTGCTTGTGATGTGCTCATGGACCTGCATTCTGGGAGGATTTCTGAGCTTTTCTTCACATTCAGGGTGAGTTGTTTCCTGGAAAAACAGAGCATCTGCTTGACAATATTTGTGCTGAGTGCTGTGCTAAAGATCTTAAAAAGAAACTGTCCCCAGACTCTTGATGGGATGAATATAGTTATTTGGGGTATTGGGCATATGGTGGCTATGCTGGCAAATAACAGCATTAAACAAGCTTTTGTTGGGCCCACTAGGTTTCTGGGCTGTTGTAAATTAAGTGTATGTTCAAAGATTGTGTTTGCATTTAAGTTATAGACTTAATGAGCAGTAATTCATTACATACAGTGCACTGTGCATTCCTCAGATGTTCAGTTCATTGGGCTGATGTTAATTTGTGATCATTAAACACAAACATAAACATGTACCTACTGCAGTCAGCCAAAAAAGTCAGTATTAGCAGCCACCACCAAACTGGTGAGCTCTAGGATTGAGCTCTGTTAGGACAAGAGACTTCTCAGTGCTGTGGTGGGAAAGGGCCTGTCCAGGGGCAGGTGGGGGGTTGCACAGACACACTCAGTGTCTCATACAACAATAATGAGACACAGCTGGTGGCAGTTGAGAAGGGAACAGTTCAAAACTAGGCAAAAATTAGAAGACCATTTTCACAGGAAGAAGGAATGGAAATGTGCCCATTAGAAAGAAGCTGTGGCTGCTCCATCCCTGGAAGGGTTCAAGGCCAGGTTGGACGGGGCTTGGAGCAGCAACCTGGTCCAGTGTAAGGTGTCCCTGCCCACGGCAGGGGGTGGAATGAGATGATCTTTAAGTTCCCTTCCAACCCACACCATTCTGTGATTCCAACCCCAACTGTTTTATGATTATTTTTTTTTTTTAGGATTCTTTGATTTTTAAATATTGTTGGTTGGAACATGAAGCCCATGTGGAAGCAGGCTGGTGATCCAGAGAGCTGAGGTGGGCTGAGGGCTGGAGGGGCTGGAGCAGCCCAAGCAGGACCGAGTTTTCAGATGCAAACACAAATGCAGATTGGTCAGATTTGGAAAAGCTTCTCAAGTTTTGGCAGAGAAATTCCTCTGGTGAGAAGCAGCAGGAAGAGGCCATGCATTGTCCTGCTGGAGCTGGGAGGGGGCAGGTGGCACATCCAGAGGTGGTGGAAGCTACAGATGGTTCTGTGGCTGCAGAGAAGGAGATGGGGAGCAGCCCTCCCTGGGGTGACTGGTGAGGGCTGTGAGTCCC
The DNA here is from genome assembly GCA_013399695.1 of Formicarius rufipectus. NCBI lineage: Eukaryota > Metazoa > Chordata > Aves > Passeriformes > Formicariidae > Formicarius > Formicarius rufipectus. The sequence goes on from VXAU01000639.1 coordinate 3,580,130, forward strand.
AGTCCCAGGCAGTGGGGTGGGGTGGCCAAAGCTCAGCAGGGGCAGGAGGTCTTGGGCAGCTCTGAGCTGGGAGTGGGCAGAGCAGAAATGAAGCAGAAGGGCTCCTTTGTGAGGAGCAATCCCCGTCTGGGGCCACAGAACTCAGTCAAAGCAAACATGTCAAAGGTGCTCACGAGCATGTCTGAAGCAGATTTAATGGTGGAGAGTGTTACAGAAAAATCCAGGGAGCAATGAATCATTTCTGCCTTCAGAGCTGCATTTGAATAGTTGAAAAGAAGGTTGAGGATATAAGATAAGGAAGACAAAATTGTTGAATAGCTGCTCTCTAAACAAGTCCTGGCAGATTTAGAAGGGCGCTGTGCGACCCAGGTGATGGAGGCTGTCACTGCTCTCTCCTGCAATCAGGATGCTCTTCTAGTGCCAGGGGGTTTTATGTGACAGAAGACTTATAAGCCTGAATGATAAAGAAGAGCTTCTATAAATCATTTTGCTCTGCAGATGTAAAAGTTTTGAAATGCTGATGTCCGTCGTGCACAAAGTACAACTGGCCACGTTGGGTTCTGCCAGCATATCTTGCTTTTCAATGTGCTTTTTAATGTGGTAGTCTGGGTGATTTGGTTTCCCTGTTACATTCAGGGATACAGCATTTATCATCCTTGTATTACTGCAATTTAAGTTTCCCACAGCAGAAGCTGCAAATCTCAGCTTCAAAGTATTTTTGTGTAATTAAATTTCAGTTTCATGTGTGGATTTTATCTGTGAACCTCAGAGGGGCTTTAATGAGAAATCCAACAACATGACATGCTCGTGGGTATTTGTGTGACCCCTCTTACCAGGGCTCCAAGAAATCTTTCAAATATGTTATTCTTGGAATGGCCTAGGAATTCCTTCCCACGGGGGAACCTGAGGCAGAGCAGGGGGCTCTGGGCAAGGACTTAGATCTGCTTCTCCTGCCATCAGCATGGCTTGACAATATCCCTGGAGGCCCCTGCAGAGGTTTCCACTCCCCTAGGAAAGCCACCTCAGTGGCTGTACTTATCCCTTCCCTGCTGGACCCTTCCAAACCTTTTGTTGTCCATCCTGATTCCACATTTATCCCAAAGTCCCAGCTCTGCCCAGCACTGATGAATTCCCCAGTTAAAGGCTCTTATCTGCAGGAAAAGGTGTAACCAGGAGCAAAGCTGCCCACAGCCCACAGTGTGTTGATAGCAGGGGATCTTCTGTAGGCTCTGCTCTTTGCCCTGTGCTGTCCCTGCACCAGAGGAGCAGCATTGAATGACCTGTGTCCTCACAACTCACTGCTGTTCATCTGCACATTCCCCTCTCCTAAACTTCAGTTGGGCAGTTCTGAGTATGGGAAGGACATGGTGAAAGTGCTGATGCCCAAGGTTTTATCAGCTAATGCGTTTTGAAAATGCAAGATGTTATCTGGATAAATGTTGCTGCAGGACAACCTTGCTGCAACCTTGCAGGTCCCCACCAGCTCGTGCCACCTCCAGATCTCTCCATCACTGCAGCTCACATTAAACTGCTCCAAAGCCTCACCTTCCAAGGCAGGACCAGCAGCACCTTGGGATGAGAAGAAATGCATCACAGAGTCGCAGAGTGGTCTGGGTTGGAAGGGACCCCTCTGCCACGGGCAGGGATACCTTGCACTGCACTGGGTTGCCCCCAACCCCGTCCAAGCTGCAGTGACTCAGGTTCTGTGAGCACAGGCAGAGTCCTGGCACTTGTTGAGCATCCTCAGCATAGCTGTAGTCAGGAAAGATGCAAAATCCATCCAGTCAGCACAGCTAAATTTGCACCCATCCATAGAAAGCAATGAAAGCTCCATGAAAAACACTCCTAATGCTTATCTGCAACTCCAGGGGTGTGCTCTCACTGATTTGGTTGTTTATGGGCTCAGGAGTTGGGAGAATATGGAAGAAATATACATACACCTGTAAGTTGTTTTCCAAACCCTTCATGTGAGGTTTAGAAGAAACATAGGGGGTTTTTTCCAGTTCATTTGGTTTCAGGATATCACATTCATTGCATGGTGCTGAACAGGAATTCCAAGGAAAATGGGCAGAGAGTGAAAGATTGGAGCAGCTCCATGCAGCCACTCTTGATGACTCAGGTGTTTCAGCTATGTGTGAATACTTCTTGAACCCCCAAGTATCCCCTGGCCTGACTTGTCTCTATTTTTGAAGTGATTTCCATACACATTTTAGTGGTTCCCACAAGTCGTGCTGAACTTGATGTTCTGCCAGTGTTTCCAAGATAAACCCTCAGGGTTTATAGAGCAGCCATAAAACTTCACTCCAGGGACAAACGTGGTGTGTCACATCCTCCACAGGAGCTCTTTTTCTGCCTCCAATCAGGTATAAATCAGTTCAGCTGGTGCAACTTAGAGAAGTTACAAAAAGAAGTTTAGTGGTTTCATAGGTTTCTTTGGCCCTGAAACACCGTGGTTTAAATACAGTGGCTGTTGTTAGAAGTCTTGTTGCTTTGGAAGAACCTGCCCATGCCAATTGCTCTCAGTCTCAAAGTAAAGGAATTTCTGCACTGGGAAAAACGTTTTAACTCCTACAAATGCTGAAATAAACCTTTTAGAAGAGACAACTTTTGTGGCAGTGGAACAACTGGTGCTAATTGTGTCTTGCAGTTCCAGCAGGACAGAGGGTGTGAAACTCAGAGGGCGTCTGCACCACCACATCTGTGTCCTCCAAACCCCAAAATGTTCTTTACTTTTCAGTGTGTCAGTGAGACATTTTAATTCTGCCCTCCTGTAGTTACTTGGAGAGAGGCAGAGGAGGATCTGTGGTGTGATTTTTGCTTTTCTTAACCAAGTGGTCTTTTGAGGGTGGTGTTAACCTGGCCTGGACAGGCTGCTCGGGGGAGCTGTGGCTGCCCCACCTGGGAGTGTCCGAGGCCAGGCTGGACAGGGGATGGATGATTCCTAAAGTCCCTTCCAACCCAAACCATGCTGGGACTCTGGGACTCCCAGGAGGAATGCTGAGAGCCTGTTGGACCATTGGCAGTTCTACTTTTCAAGGGAATAAATTGGCTGGGCAGGTGTGTGGCTGTTACAGTCCTGGCAGGGCACTGTGGGAACAGCAGGGGAATATTTGATCAGAAATTAGTCATCTCAACGTTGCTCTCAATCTGTGGGAAATAGGAATTTAAAATAAAAACAAATGCATTTATGTAAACTGTTCTCTAAAATAGACTACTTATGCCTATTTACATAATGAATCCATCACCACCCTCTGGAGATTGGATAATTAAGCACTGAACAACTTATATTTATTCATGTAGTTTCAAGAGTGAATGAATTATCCCTTCCTGCACAAACTTGGTGTTCTCCCTCTGATTAGGAGCAGGAGGACAGTGATGGCAATTTGGGATGGGAAGTGTGTTGCTTGTTTTCTTGGAGGGAAAAAAACCAAAACAAATTGATCTTCAGGATAAAGTATTTAAAGAAACTGTGTTTGGTTAAAAGTCAATATCAATGATTTTTAGCACATTTATCAGCCATGTGACTGTGCTTGATACAAATTCCCATGGGAGAGCTGGACTCCTGTTCTAAACGTGTGTGGTTTTTGGAAGGACTTTGTGTCTGATTTGGGTGACTAAGCAGCTGCTTGAGCAGTCTGTCTCTCCAGATGTGACATTCCCAGTGCAGGTGGCTCTGTTGGAGTTACCCACCTCAGGGTTCTCCATAGCCAGTGTGAGACCTGCCTTCTCCTGGGAGCAGATCAGCCAGGCAGGCAGGGTCACCCTGGCCCTGGTGGGCTCCTGAGGGCAGTGAGGCACCATCTCAAGGTGGTACCAGCCTCCAGGTCTCTCAAGTGCAGGGGATGTGAGTAAATCCTTGGCTGCTCCCAAATCCAACTGCTGGAATTGCTGCTCATCCTCCCCTGGGGCATTTCTTCACTGGGCATTGGGGAACATGCAGCTGTTTCATAGGAGCAAGGACAGTGTGGTCTCCATGTGAAGTCCTCATGCCTCTTAGTGAGGAGCTGGACCAGAGTCTGACAGAAGATTTATTTTCCCCTTCGAGTTATGTTTTGTTTAATTCTGCATAGTCTCATTATCTAAATAATCAGGTGCTTTGAGCAGCCTGGTCTAGGGCTTGGGAGGGGTGGTTGGCAGGGGTTGGACAAGATGATCTCTGAAGGTCTACTCCAACCCAAACGCTTCTGTGATACATCACTGATAGCATATTATGGACACAGTTGCTGAGGAAAATGAAAAGATGTCATAATATTTCACTATTTCAATATCTGCTTTTCTCTGACCTTTACTGTAATTGTGGCCACATGGAGTGAAAGAGCTGTTCAGCTGGAGAGGGGGCAGGGACAGGGTCTTGGCTGACACACCAGAGCTCAGGAGTGCACACATTTGGTTTGAATTCCACAACGACACAGGTTTTAGCTTCAAGTGCAAGGTTGGGACCTACCTCGGGGAGTCATAACCTGTGGCCATCAAGAGAAATGACAGAAGAGGGCTTGAGGTACTAAATTCTGCTGGAAATATAATTGTGACTTTTTATGACTTAGAAAACAACATGAAATTAATTTAGTAGAGAATTTACAATAAAATGCTCTCTGAAGTTGCAAACACAAGGTCCAAAGGATTTATAAATTACATTAAGAACCTGAATCACTGCAGTTACAAAATAAAGCTGAGATACAAACATTTCTACTTAGCTTTAGAAATCATTTTATTGTTCCCATCAATTAAGCTGACAGTCCTCAGAGGTGCCTCCTTTTGAGAGACACCAGGCTCCTGAGGTGTCACACCAGGGGTGGCCAGAGGCACAGCCAGCCCTTGGTGGTGTTTTTCACAGGTTATAAAGCCAGAAACCTCATCCCAATCACCTGCACTGAACTGATGTGGGAGCTGTAGGAATTCTCTGGGTTCATTAATTGTGAACAACTTTAATCATGTTCATTAACAGCTGTGATGTTAATTAATAACATAAACAATTTTAGTAGCATGAGTGGCTTTCCTGTCAGTCCAAGCTGGCATTCAGAAAATGGAGTTTTCTGTGGGGTCTGAGTGATGGATGGTCCCTTCCCCTGGCTCGGGGCAAGTGAGGAGACAGCAAATGTGTCTGGGTGAGACCGGCTTGTTGAACCTTAATAACCAGCCAAATGTGATGGCATGCCAGTGACTCTTCTGGAGACAGTCCTAGAAACAGCCAGTGGGACAGGTTTGCAAAGACAAGCCAGGGTGATCTGTGTGCCGAGGTTGTTATTAACTGATATATTTGACCTATAGAGTAGGATAGAAACTAAATCAAATGCTAATATGAGTACTTTTTTAAGCATATTCCACAGTGCTTTACAAACTCAGACCCACTGTGAACTGCTTTGCTTTGCTTTTAACCTCTCCCAGCAGTGACAAAGCAGATGACATCTCATCCCAGTGTCTCCCCACCAGCAGCACCAGAGTCCCTCTTTGTCTGGCCAAACTTCATCTTCAATTGCATTTTTAGTCATCATCTCACGTATAACATGGTCATTTTAAAATCAATTAGCTGCAGTTGGCTCAGCTTTAAAAGGGACTAAAATTTCTTCAAACTCTATGCAAAGCCATTAAATTTATTGGGGGGAAAGTAATTACAAAGGGTATATCCTGTTTTTAACTGTGATCCAGTAATTGGTTTTATTTTTTTGATTCAGTTAGTTCCCCACCTGAGAATGTGTTCAGCCAGAGAGCTCTTCTATCTGCTGAAACAAATGCTAAAATCAGCTCTGACCTTCATGGCCACGAGGCAATAAACAGGTTTTACCATGTGGTGCATAAACACAGCTGCAGGACTGGGGAATTAAGCAGACACTAAAGTTTCCATCCCATTAAATGAACCCTGACTGGAACCAGGGCTGCAGAAGCGTGATGTCTTTAGGGCTGTGTCTCCCACGCTGCAGTTCGCAGCCAACAGGTCTCTCTGCTCAGGAGCATTAATTTGGGGGCAGGAACCGGTGCTGGAGACTTTCTTTGGAAGTCAGTGCCCTGTTACATCAAACAGGGCCATGTTTTAGTTCGTTGTCTCCCCGCGGAGAGCCAGTTAGAGGTTTACAAAAGCATTGCCGTGTGTGATGAGCAGGGGCTGAGCAACGGAGCCAGAGGGGATGGGGGATTAGGGAGAAATCCTTCTCTGGCAGGGTGGGCAGGGGAGCTGTGACTGCCCCATCCCTGGGAGTGTCCAAGGTCAGGTTGGAGCATCCTGGGCTGCTGGAAGTTGTCCCTGCCCACGGCAGGGGGTTTGGAACGAGAGGAGCTTTAAGGTCCCTCCCACCCCAAACCATTCTGTGATTGTAGGAATTTCTGTGTTAGCAAGGCAAGATCTCCATGAACAGCTGGAACAGGGATTAAAGGTGGCAGCAGTGCGTTAAAAAGCGTGTTTGCTTTAGATTTAGGGGAAGAGATCTCCTGACTGATACTGAGCACTTTGGGAAGTGTGAAATCCGCGTCTGGGGGAGCGAAGGCAGGCGCAGACCCCCCTGTAGATGACCCTCAGTGCATCACTGAGGTTGTCTCCACCGACGTGTGTTCCAGGTTGCTCCCCGTAATGACCTCAGTTAGACATGTCTTCATTGGGAAATTATGACTGCCTTTGGTGGGCTGCAAATGACAGCAGAGAGGAGGATTTCCAGGGTGAAGCAGCCCGACAGGTGCCACCTGCTGCAGTGGTGTGCAGGGCTGGGGAAGGGCAGTGTGACTGCAGCTCTGCTCCTCAGCCAGCTCGGAGGGGAGGAGGGACAGAGCGGAATGTTCAACACGATCTCGGCGTTTTTTACAAGGAATTAGTGAGACCTCACGTTTTCACCGTGGGACCTGCTGCTGCAAGGAGCTGAATGCAGGAACAGCAGCATGGTGACGGCTGGGTCACCAGAGGTGCTCAGGGCTTCGGGCTGAGTACCAGGCATGGGGGGGGGAAGGTGGGAGAAGCCCTGGCATGCAGGGAGGGACCCCTCACCCCCCTGAACGGTTGGAAGCTTGCTCCAGGTCCTCTGGTACACAGAGACCTGCTTACACCAGTTCCTAAAGGTGGTCACTACAGAGGCTTCTCCTCTCTCTGGAACCAGTAAAAGTGGAGTGACAAGTGATAGCAGCCCATGCTCTGATGAAGGCATCGCTCTCTGATGGCAGCAGGGAGCAACTGGTTTGGTTTTCTTATTTCCAGCTGGAATAAGCTGAGAAGTTACCTCAGCTGGAATCCCAGAGAGGAGTACCAGGTTTGACATGACCACAGAACTGTGGTCAGCAAGGACCAAGACTGGTTGGACCTGGGGAATGTAGAAAGCTGGTTTCCATGCATCATCCTGCAGAATTTCCAAATGATCATAAAATTGCTCGATTTTAGGGCCAAATTCCATTCCAGCTTGTGTTCTGCATGTGAGCACCCTTTGAATATTGTCCATTTGTTATGGTCAGTTTTACACACACAGTAAAATTCCTTTTATCTCTTAAAGGTTTTTAAAAATACAATGAACAGTGTTCAATACTAAGTCTAGAAGCTCTTCACAAAATCATCATGGTGACTGGAATGATTTGTACGCATAAACCAGTGTGTCTTAAGCTCTATAACTCAGGGACAAGACTCCAAGGTTTTTAAAAGATTTTTAGAACCATCGTCTTAGGGAATCCTGTTCCCTCCCTAGTACACCTGCTTGCATAAGGAAATTTATTGGTAACAACAAAGCAATAACTGAAACCACACAAAATAATTCTGTAGTAGAAAGGCTTTTAGATGTTAATAAGAGTCCCTCAAATGGTCTGGTAATAAGATGCTCTTAGAAACTCCATAGAAGCACTCTAAAAAGGAGTGTTTGCATTGTTAAAGTGGTCTGTGCTAATTACGTGCTTTACCATAAAAAAGTCATCTCCTGGCCTCATATCGTTCATCCAAGAATGGCAGCTGGGCAAGGTGTCTTCTTAATTAAGAGTTAATGTAATTTTCATTACTGTGCTTCTAAAAAAGGAAAAGCCAAAGCCTCTTTAGCAGCTATTGGGAAGATGGGCAGGGAGCCTCGGGTTCTGCTGCAACAAAGCACTGAAAAACGCTGCTGAAGAGGGAGCTTATGGGAGCCCAGCATGAGCCAGGGAACTCAAGGCAGCATGAAAAACAGCAGAGGGAATTAAGGCAAACAGCAGCAAGATGAAAAAACAATTCTCTTGTAAACGAATGGCCCTCTATTTCATTTCTCCTCAAGAAAAGATGTCCTCATTAGCCCTACTCCATGCTACAAATTATTGTAATTATCAGTTCTTTATCCTGTCAAGGGCACTCCAAATATTTTATTCGTTAAAAGGAATTCTTTATTATGCAGGAAGTCTCTCCATTGTTCGCCCTGTGTGCTGTTTACGTGCTTCAGGCAGCGGGATGGGGGTGGTGGGGTGGCTGCCCCATCCCTGGAAGTGTCCAGGACCAGGTTGGACAGGGTTTGGAGCAACCTGGGCTGGTGGAAGGTGTCCCTGCCCAGGGCAGGGGGTGGAGCGAGATGGTCTTTAAGGTCCCTTCAAACCCAAACATTCAGGGGTTCTGTGGGACATCTCCACTCCTGTGGGCTCTGCCCATGCCCCTGAGCTGCCACATCCCTGCTCTCTTCCAGCAGGTACCTGAGCACAGTGTGATTTAGGGAGGTCTTCTCTCTTCCTGGCTTGGCCACACCAGCTCAGTGACCTTGGGTGGGTCATGTTCTCCTTCCCAATCTCAATTCATCAAACTGGATGGTCAGGCTGCATCAGTCTCCCTTCAATGTAACACAAATACCAGCACCAAGTTGGTCAAAAATAGGTATTTTTGACCAACCATCCATCAAAACTGGAGCTACCTTTTATTTAAAACAGCTTGTACTCTTCCTAAAACAGCACTGGGAATTTTAAGCAGGAGAAATGCTCAGTGCTGGCAGACATGGGATGTGCCTGGCTGGATCTCTGCAGCCCGGTCAGCCTCAGACCCACTGGGGGCAATACACTGGGGGGCACAGTAACCCCTGCTCGAGGTGGAGGGAGCAGAAGACAGGGGTGCAGGACTGCTGGGAGGTGTCTGCACGAGCAGCTTTTGCACTGATTCTTCCCCATCAGTGCTGGGCCAGAGCACTGAGCCTGTCCAGGCTGCCCAAGGCTGCTGGAATGGGCTGTTTTAGTGAGCAGATTGAAGAGATTTACTACTCAAGAGATGTTGAAGCAGTTTTTCAATTAGACAATCCGTGAAGAGATGTAAAAGTGGTGCTTGCAAATGTAGATTTGTTTTTGTTTCCAGTTTCAGTCCAGGCATTTCCATCGTGCAAGGCCCATACATAAATGCAAGATCTTCCCAATGAAGCTGTCAACTTTTAAGGCAAAATCACATCTTAGTCTGGGAACTGACATGATAAAAAGGAGTGTTCAGATTCACTCAAAGGCAGGGCTCCTTCAGAGGGCTGGGGGAACATGCCCATGGCACTGAGACCTGTCCAGGGAGGGCCATGAAGATCTTGTGGGGCAGGTGTACTGATGGAGGTGTGATTTCAAGGAGCTGGTGGTGTGGATTTCAGTAAGGTCTGTCTCAGGAGTTTCTTTTGTGTGGCACATGTAACTCAAAATAAAAATGGGGGGTTTAAAATTTAAATAAAATATGGGAAACCTTTGGTTTGTAGGACATCTGTATCTGAGATACCATATGTGCCTGTGTTTGGTAAAGAACATTTCAGGCTTGGTGGCTTCCAGTATTTGGAGAACTTGAAACTGAGTTTATCCCTGTTTTGGTGACAACAGCCTGAATTCTTCTTCGAGGAATGAACATGACTCGTTCTTGTGCCTTTTCAAAGCACCTTGGCAGGAGCGCTCTGGAGAAGCAAACCCAGGTGACCTCAGGCCAGAGGGCTTGTCCTCCTTGTCCTCCTGTTGCTGACTGCTTTGTCCAAACTCCTGCAGCCAGGCTGGCCAGGGGACTGTCCTGGTGCCCTCATGCCACCTCAGCAAAGGGACACAGCCACTGTGACAGATTCAGTTCATCTCCTACTTGGCTTTACGGCTTATGGGAGGATTTTTATTGTTGGAACTCGTGCAGGCTTTCAGGCTAAGGAGTCAGAAGCAGCTTCCAAGACAGAGGCCTCAATGATAACAATGGAATCTTCAGGATGACCTTGGCTAACAGTGACCTGAGAGGAGAACCTGCTGATATTGCATGGAATGACACAAGTGAAGTTAATGAAGTTAATTAATGGAGTTAAATATAAGATCAATAAGTGCTATGTAGACTCACAAAAAATGCAAAATATGTCTTGGATGATACTCAGCTGTAGCTGTGTGTTGTTAGATAGTTATGATGGAGTGTGTTAGTTCTAAAAAATATGCATAAGTGTGTGTTAAGAGAGTCCTTTCTCGTACCTTTGAAATCCCTACGCAGGGGAACATCAAGATGCAAGAGTGGAAACATTTAGCCCCTTTCTGCCTTCCCACCATTCCTGAGTAGAACTGCAACTTCAGACGAAGAGGAATAAACTCTCATTTTGTTTTTGATGCACTCAGGTTGTCTTATTTAACAACTAAGCTATACAAGCCACCTACTAAGCCACTAAAACTGTGTCTGTGCAGAAAGTGGTGGGCCACATTTTACAGTGCAGCTCTGCCATCCCCTTGCCAAAACCCTTCAGAGATACTCCTGGGGCGAGAAGGAAAGAAAGGAGGCAGAGGGGAAGGGGGGTGGTGAGGAGGAGTGTGGTGGTTTGACTTTAGGCCTTCCTGGGAGGCAGATCCCATGGTTTGCTGTATCCAAGTGAAGTATTCCATCCTATTTTATATCAGCTTTGATATAAGAAGGGATAGAGGGAAGTTTTGAGTCAGTCCTCTTCTGGCAGTGAAGGGCATCGGTCGGGGACCTGCTGTCTCTTCGGGGAGAGCTGCATCTCTCTCTCTGGGAAGCAGACCTTGTTTACTTGTTCTTTATTATTTGTGTGTGTGCATATAGTAATATTAAGTTCCTTTTTCTTCTTTGTATATATATTTATTTGTATAAATTCATACTGCTTCAGCAGTATTAGAATCCACTTTTCATCTCGTGTGGTTTCTTTCCCCCCTTTTTTCTCTCCGCAGTTGGGAGGGAGGGGGGAACCTGTTCTTTTGGGGCCTCTGGATGTTTGCCTTCGGCCAGGGATAACCCCCCCCGAGGAGCAGCGTCCCTGCGAGGTGCCTGACGTTGTCCCTGTCGCTTTGCCTCCGCAGAGGTGGTGGAGCTGAGCCTGCCCGAGGAGCAGCGCGTGGCCGTGAGCGCCGTGACCGTGGGGCTGAGCGCCGTGCTGCGCTGCGCCGTGCGCGGGGCGCTGCGCCCGCCCCTCGTCTGGAAGCGCAACGGCGTCGTCCTCGACCTGCTGCACCTGGAGGACATCAGCGTAGGTGTCCTGGGGCTGGGGGGGACCTCACGGGGCACGTGGGGGGTGCCGGGATAACCACTTGGAGCTTGGTGTGGAAAACTGGAGGTGGGGTTTGGGGAGACCTCCCAGGGCACATGGGGGGTGGCAGGAGAACCACTTTGAGCTTGGTGTGGAAGACTGGAGGTGGCCTTTGGGGATCTCCCGGGGCACATGGTGGGTGCCAGGATAACCACTTGGAGCTTGGTGTGGAAAACTGGAGGTGGGGTTTGGGGTTCAGTCTCAGGAATGAACGTGAAGTGACTCGAGTGCAGAGGAGAGCAGGAGCACCTGGGGTATCACAGAACCATGGAATTGATTGGGTTGGAAAAGACCTCTGAGGTCATCGAGCCCAACCTGGGATCCAGCTCCAGTCCCTTTCCCAGATCATGGCACTGAGTGTCACGTCCAATCTCAGTTAAAAAACCCTTCAAGGACAGTGAATCCACCCCCTCTCTGGTCAGGCCATTCCACTGCCTGATGACTCTCTCTGGAAAGAGTTTCCTTCTAACACCCACCCTAAATTTCCTCTGGCAGAGCTCCAGCCTGTGCCCCCTCGTCCTATTGCTGCTGCCTGGGAGAAGAGACCAACCCCACCTGGCTATGACCCCCTCCAGGGAGCTGTAGAGATGTGTTACATGGCTCAGGTCTGCAGTGACCCAGCACAGCCACAGCATCCCTGGTTGCTCATTCCTTTGGTGCAGCCTGGTCCACACACCTGGGAACTCAGGGGAAAGCAGCTCTCCAGAGCAGGAGCTCCTGAGGGGCACCTTTCCCAGCACAAAGAAGCAGGTTCATTGGGACCATGAAACAATCCATTTATGGCTGGCAATGAATCTCTCCCCTCCCTAAGTCCAATAATGTGGTTTTGTCTCTGTCCCTCCTGTTTCACGTTCCCATGGGCCACTGCTCGAGCTGGTCCAGCTTCAGTGCAGGTTGTTGAGGTGCTGTAGCTGTGAAACCTGAGCCACCTCCCCTGGTGCTGGGGCTGCTCCGTGCTGGTGGTGGAGGCAGCAGCTGCTGCAGTAACCCCTGGAGGGCATGGGCAGCAGGAAGGCAAAGGCAGTGTGCTGCCCAACCTACCTGAAGGCACTTCATTAAATTACTCACTTTTCTTCCAGTACACCTCAAGCAGAAACTCGATTGTGTTTCTGCTTTTCACAATCAGGTTGGCAATTTGGCTAATTGGAAGTGCAACGGGAGATTAATTGTACCTTCTTAACTTCAAGAAAATCCTCTCTGCTCTTGGCACAATGGTAATCACACACGGACCTACAGGATAGTCACACACTTGGAAAAAATCCTGGTATTATATTTCAATTAAACTCTTTCTCTTCTAAATGCTAATTTGAGAAATCAGATGAAATGGAAACTCAGTTCCAGAAAAACCAGAATCCTTCCAGCCGGGTGTGAGAGCAGCACAGGAGAGGCAGTTCATGGCTTTATTTTTTCTGGGTTCCTGACAAATGTGATCTGAGAAGGATGTCTGTGTCCCAGATTAGTGCTGAAGTGACAGACAGCCAAGGAAGCCCTCAATAATCCTAAATTTGTGCAGGACTGAAAGATTGAAGACTAGTATAAAGCCTGGTTGTTTAAGTGCATTAGTTAAATCATTTTTATGTGATATCTTGATTGGCAACAAAATATTAATAATTTTTTCATTGCTCCTTTAATCAGAAGCTTTCATAAGCAACTAGTAATAATTTGTCTTGTCCTGACTGCGAGGGGCTCTGTTAATGAGTTGTCACACAGCTATTGCAGAAGAGCCATCCTAATGGTACATGTAATTAAACAATTTCTCTTGCAAACATTTAAGATTGCATTTAGCATAAAAATATTATTTCTCCATAAATTACCCATCCATATTATTTATCCATTAGAGGTCCCTGTGCAGTTCTACTTTAAAAAGTCACATCAACTTTCCTCATGCAGAAAATAACTATAAGGTAGCTGAAACTGGTAAGATTGTCGTAGCTATAAACTGATTTCTGATTACAAATGGTGAAATGGTCCAAATGTGTCATCTTTCAAAATAATATACTTTTGCCTCTGAGGAACAAGCAATATGTTTTCCCAAATATGTGATCATGAAACTATTCCTCAATTTGGAAATGCAATAAACTCCTCATGGAGTCAAAGGCATTTATATCCTATTTACAGGGCATTGTTTCACATGATTTGACATTATCTCCAGAGCAAAATACATAAATTGGTAACATTTATAAACCTGAGTTAGTCCTTCAGGAGGTGGTGAGAGCAACACAACCAGCAGAGGAGAGAGGGTTGCCACCAGAAGTGCAGGGAGATGAGCAGTGGGTGAGGTGCCAGGGCAGTGCAGGGCGCAGGAGCAGAACCAGCTGAGTGCCCTTCAGTGCTCATTTCCTTCTGCTCTGTGCCTTGGAGCTCCAGCTGGCAGCTCACCCTGAGGTCAAAGCTCTCCTGAGGTTGTCCAAGTAGGGGGCTCTCCATTCCTGCTGGGGTCAGGCGGGGTGGCACAGCCTCGTTGTCCCAAACATCCCCTCCAGGGACAAGCACCAGGTTCAGACCACGGCGTGGTGGGATTGCCCACCCACCTGTGCACCTGGGGAAGCTCCTCATGGTGCACATTCCCTGGGGGTGATGAGAATGTCCATTTTCCACATGTCAGGTTTGAGCCCCAAAGCAAAGAGCCAACGTTTGAAGTGCAGCCCCCTGGGATTAGTTTCCTCATTGGGACAGTCTGTCTGAAGGTGATTGTGCTCCTGGTGGTGTCTGTAGTGTGGAGTCACTGTTAAATAATGAAAAGATGATGTGTGGATAAGCCCACTGACACCCTGCTGGTGGAATTGGGGCAGTTCAAGTGACCAAAGCCTCAGCCATCCCTGCAGTGGTGGGAGCAAACCACAGAACCAAGTTATTTCGCTTTCAGATGAAAGTTTACACCACTGCTCACAGTTTCCTGAGGTCTTTGCAGGCTCTAAGGTAGAGGTTAAGTGGAAGATTACTTCTGACAGTATTTTCAGAATCTATAGTCTCACATTTTGCCAAAAGGGAGATTACAGGAATTGTATCCACTTGCATTTTTAGAGGCATGTGCCTGCCATTGATCTTTCTTGTCATGTTGTCTCTGAGTTTCTCAGGATAGAAAACTCACACATTTTTTATCTATATTATAATTACACAACTATCAAAAAAGTTCATTTCCATATGCTCAAGCTAAAAACTTTTTTTGGCTCAGCAGCAAAGTCTTGTGTTAAATTCCTTGAGCAGAAAAACAAGAAAAGATAAATTAATGTCCCATCAGGCTGTGTTTGCAATAGTATTTTGGCATTTGCTTAAGGCTGAATTTTTCTCCATGTAAATGACTAAAGTGATAGCATGTGTAAAACCAAGAACAAATAACATTAATGAAGCATAAGTTCTCAGCTTGTCTCTAGAAATGAATTATTAAAAATGCCAAAGAAAGTGATTTAAGAGCCCATGACTAATTTAGTTTTTATTATTTTTATATGAATCACTCATGAATCTATTGTAAAAAAAAAAAGATCAGAGGCATTTGATTAGTGAGGAGAAATCACTTCCAAAGTGATAACCATTGTTGTAGATTTGGAATAATAATAATCTCATTAAATGCTTGGGTACATTTCATTTTAAAATCCTGTAAACATTATCAGAGAGAGATTTCTGGGGCTCAGAGAATCAGGCAAGCTCTTTTACTGGGCACTGGTTGATACATTTTAGTTGCTGTGCTGGTGCCTGTGGGATCAGGGTGGTGTTTTCTTCATTTGGAAGTGGCCAAGGCCAGGCTGGGCAGGGCTTGCAGCAACCTGGGCTGGTGCCAAGTGCCCTTGCCCAGGGCAGTAGTGCCACGTTGTAGGGTGGCACCTGCCAGAGTGCCGCCCCCAGGTGGGGGATTCTCTGCTTTTGTGTCTCTGGGTTTGACTCTTCTGTTCCTTCTTATTTACAGCTATGAGGCAAATCTGTTGGTTGGTTGGTTGGTTGGATGGTTGGGTGGTTGGATGGTTGGTTGGTTGGTTGGTTGGTTGGTTGGTTGGTTGGTTGGTTGGTTGGTTGGTTGTTTTTTCTCCAGCACCCTAAAAAACAATAAGCCTGAATGTACTCGATCCTAATTCCNGTTGGGTGGTTGGTTGGTTGGTTGGTTGGTTGGTTGGTTGGTTGGTTGGTTGGTTGGTTGGTTGGTTGGTTGGTTGGGGGTTTTTTCTCCAGCACCCTAAAAAACAATAAGCCTGAATGTACTCGATCCTAATTCCTGTTGACACTCCTGGGCAGGCAGGGAAGGTGGCCAGTCTGTGAGGGGATTAGCTGTTGGAGCTCCCTGGAGGCACAATGTGAGCAAGATTTCTGCCAAATATCAGTGTTCTACACATCTCTGAGCCCACTGTCCCCCAGCCCCCAGCCCAGGGGATGCAGCAGAGTGGGAATGCATAAATAAATGGGAAACACTCTGTGCCAGAGAGCCCAGTGCCTTGGGTAATCAGTTGTGATGGAAAGGGAACACAATACAACAACAAAAAAAGGTATATATATCCATTTTCTAGTATGTACTTTGTTGTGTTTTGAAATGGACTGCATGAATAACAACTTTGCTTTTTAGTATTTTATAGATTAATGAGCTGTTATCAATCTAAAATGCAGAGTGGTGCATTTTTTGAATCTTTGAAAGTTAAAACTTATTCTAAGGTCATTTAATCAGTCCTTTAGTTGAAGGGTAACTGTCAGACATGAAAGAAGCTCATGAAGGGCAGAGAACATTTATTTTAAAAAGGGAGAGAAAATGTGGGACAGAATTCTGGAGAAGTCAATTTATCAGCTGCCACTAGTCCACCTTATCAATTATGAGAAATTATAAGCATAGATGTCTGAATGTTCTTTATCAGAGTGTGTAGAATTATTTTATAATGGAATTCATCAAATAGAGGTGATGAACACCCTGTGCTTATCTGGCTGCTTTGATGCAGAGCTCATCACCTTGTGGGGTTAGATGGTTTCTGCCTCTGCTTTCATCACTTCTGGTTCTTCCTCTTCCAAAGAGAGCTGTGGCTGCCCCACCCCTGGAAGTGGAGAGGGTGTGGAGCAACCTGCTCTGGTGGAAGGTGTCCCTGCCCATGGCAGGGGAGTTGGAACTGGATGAGCTTTAAGGTCCCTTCCAACCCAAAGAATTCCATGATTCTGTGATTCCATGAAAATTCTCCTTGAGTGGGAAGTGAGGAGCACCATGTCTCAGAAGTTGGGGGTTTTGCCTTGCTCTGGGTTGCCAGTTCTTTTCCATGGGATGGTACATTTCAGTGCCTTTTGGGTTGGCTGTGGGACATTTCTGGGGTCAGTAGGGCGGTCACAGAACCACAGAATATCCTGAGTTATCAGGATATTGTTTGTGATCATCCAGTCCAGCTCCTGACCCTGCACAGGACCACTCCCAGGAGTCACACCCTGTACCTCTCCAGGTTTTGCAGCACTTGCTGAGCTTCCTGGACAGCCCTGAAAGACTCAGCTTGAAAGGTGGAATGGTTCTGGGGAGAGAGGAATTACCTCAAATCAGATTTACAGATGTTTGTGGTTCACTCTGACTGCTTTCTGGCTCGTAGTGACTCAGAAAACTGGCTTTATAAGCAAAAACCATCTGAACTAGAGCTTTAAAATGTTTCCTCTGCCTTCTTCCACCATGAATTCTTCCTGTTCCTCTGCCACCCCATCCCAGCAAGCAGAGGCAGCAGCTCAGTAGCTCTCAGTGTTGACTTCCACCCTGTAGGTGCAGAGATGCAGCTGAGCAGCTCCTCAGAGCTCCCATGGACACATCCCAGCTGCATCCCACAGCATCCCACTGTGCCACAGCACCCCTGACTGGGATGAGTGCAAGTTGTAAAGTCAGAGGCTATTAAGGAATCAAAGACTCATCATTTCTTAATGCTCTGGGGCTTGGTTTTTACAGCACTTCCAAATACACCCTCATGAAATACACACAGAAAGTGCTTGTGCATAAGAATGCAGGCAGAGATATAAAGTGGAGCTGTGAAATCCTAATGTACTAATTATATCCACAGGGAAACCCGAGGAGCAGCCGTGAGCTGCAATAAACACAGACAGAGCCATTCATTTGTTAGGGAATTCAGGCTACTTCTTGTAGCAACTAAAGGTTCAGTGGCAAACCTTTAATCTCTTAATCACTTTTGCCTTCCCACATGCAACACTTTTCATTCTTAAGAACAGTGTATTCTTACATGAATTGACTGTGTGCAGGTTCTGACACAGGCTGATAATCTCCTTCCATGCCTGACAGAATGATACTGTGTTAACCTAAATCGGCCTTGATAACTTTCTTTAAGCACTAGAGATCAGAAAGTATTTTTTGTAAGTCATAAACTGTTTTTTTACCAATATAAACCCCTCTTTTCAAGGAGAGCACATTTGGAGAGGAAGAGAATAATACCATAGTCTTGCATCTGTTTGTTTTTGCAAGGTTCTTTACTTATATTAATACATTTGTATGCATTGGAAAAAACAGATTGTCCATAAAAAGACAATTACAGAGCACAAACCAAGCACTCACAATGTTTTTCTGGGATGTCTTAAAGGAAGCAACATACTTAACTAGAGAAGATTTTATTGTCCCGTTTTCCCACAACTCTATAAATCATTCCCTAAAAGTAGCCATCCTGCTTTTATTGATCTAAACTCAATTTAACTTTTAAAAACTGTTAGTAAGTCCCCTCCAGTGCCAGCACTTTCTCTATTTCATGCAAACACCATTTGAACAGGGTTGATATGTTCTCTGTTTGCAGTTACTTGTGCATCTTTGCTTCCCTTCAGGGAAGGTCTAACTGACCAGAAAACAGGCAAATGCTTGAAATGGGCTTTTTGGAGTAGCTCTTTGTAATCTTATAGTGTGTAGCTCAACCAGCTTATCCCATAATGTGGGTGCCAAATCTGCCTTACACCAAGGTGGCAGTGATGTCTGAGAGGCTTTTGGTTGTAGGTAATGGATTTCAGGTCATCTGTGGATTTGCTCTGATTCTTTGTAGTTGTTAATGTATTGAGCCATTAGGGCAGCACAGCAGCAGGGCCAGGTCAGGCTGGGTCTGTGCCTTCTTGGCTGAAGGTCTGTGCTTTGGGAAGGGTTCTTGTCCTGCTGGTGAAGTCCACGTGTCTCAGTGCTCACTCTCCCTCCCTCTGAAAACATGTCTAAACCCCAGGCAGGTTCTCAGAATTCCCTTCCCCCTGCAGTGCTGACCTGCCACGCAGAGGAGAGGCAGGAGGCACCTGTAGTGCCAGACAGAAGGTCTGGGAGAAGATTCCAGAGCTGGCAGAAGTAGTGCCAGATCAATCCATACCACAGGAGACGGGTGACTTGGTGCTTCCCCAAGGTGCCAGCTGGCATCACCCATCTGCTGCAGAGCCACAGCCTCCTTCAGAAACTCTTCAAAGGGTGCTGCTGGGCAGGAGAGCTTCCAGCTGCACAGCAGTGCACCCTGAGGAGGCAGGAAATGTGGCATGGAAGGAGCCCCAGACGGTGTTGGTTTAGAAATCAGCCCATCAGTGATCAAACAACTCCTGCTTGTTATTTCTGAGCACCTGGCAGGGCTTGGCAGCAGAGGGTGAGGGTGGTTCCTGCTGCAGCCTCACCCTTGTGACCAGGGGCAGAACTTGAGGACATGGCTGGAGCTGTGTCAGGGGGGATCTCGGGGAAAGACTCTTCCCCCAGAGGGGGGTGGGCACAGCCCCGAGGCTGCCAGAGCTCCAGGAGTGCTTGGACAACGCTCTGAGGGACAGGGTGGGATTGTTGGGGTGTCTGTGCAGAGCCAGGAGTTGGACTGCAGTGATCTTGATGGGTCCCTTCCAACTCAGAATACTGTGTGATCCTCTTGTTGGAGCTGCTGTGGGTGCAGCAGGGAAGGGAGTGGCATCAGCCCCTCTGGGCATGGACCCCCTTTCTGCAGCACAAAGGAATCAGGGTGAGGTTCTTGACGGGGAACCAGCAGAGCAAAGTGACCTGCCTGGCGAGTCCGCCCACCCTGGGGTGCTCAGTGCCCTGCACGTCCCTGTCCCCAGGGTGGCAGCAGGCAGCACCTGCTGCAGGGGCTTCCCCCACGCCCCAGGCTGCCTCCCAGCTGCAGCCTTGCCAACAACCCCTCGGGTTTCCAGGAGTAAAACCATTCCCCAGCACTCACCCCCTGTGCTGGGTTGGTGCCACCCTCATTTGGGGTCTCATGCACAAGCACTTTCTGTGTGTATTTCATGAGGGTGTGTTTGGAAGTGCTGTGAAATCCCCCACCTCACTGGGGGTTTTTCTCTCAGTGGGGTTTTCCCATGATATTGCAGTGAAATTAGGCAAAGAGGTCACTTCAGTGTTCTTCACACATGGGCATGACTCCAGAAGAATCGTTCTTGAAGCTCGTGGACCGTTTTTAAATGCATCCTCCAGGGCTGGCATGGAAATACAAACACTGGGGAGCTGCAGAAGCGTGAACGTTAGTGCAGGAACAAGGAAAACTGCTTCACAGGCCCATCAGTGCTGTGGTTCTGTTAGCTATAATTTGATAAATAAATATTGAAGCAAATAAATAATTAATGAACTGAAATAAATTCCTAAGCAGAGCACTTGTACAACATATTCAAGTGCCAGAACATCTCTGCTAACTCACATCCTCCTCATCTATAATCAAAAATTGAAGTAATGCAAGAGCAGATCTGGGGAGATGAAGGGGATGAAGAGAGATACTTGTTAAACATTTACAGATCTGAACAGGTTTGTTTGAGAAAAGGCCTTTTGTCTCCTTCCCTGTCTCGTGCCTGGGATATTGTCTAAGTGACAAACAGCTTCAGTTCTCTCTCATCACGTCTCAAGGCTGCAGTGCATTTCCTGAGAACCAGCACAGATAAAGGAAACCTGAGCCCACCCAAACGTGTTTGATACATCTGAGGTTAATAGGTAGGCATTACATTCCCCCCTAAACGAAACAGCTGGAGATTGCCATCGTTCTGATGTGCAAAGAGCACCTTGTTAGCGACCAGCACAGAAGTTTGTGTCCTCAGATGAGTTACTTTGCCTTACTCTTAAATTGCCCCTCATTTCCTCCCTGCCTGTTGATTTATGAGCTTTAAAACCTGCTGTTCAAAATTCAAGCTGTGTCCCCAAGCTGTGATGCCATCAAAACCACTGGACAGGTAGTCTCCATTGATGGAGTGTTTAAAATACTGTTCCTAAGTAATAAGGCACCTTTCCTGTCTTTTGTTCCACGCAGGATTTTGGAGAGGATGATTCCCTCTACATCACCAAGGTAACAACTATTCACATGGGCAATTACACCTGTCACGCCTCCGGCTATGAGGAGCTGTATCAGACCCACATCCTTCAGGTGAATGGTTAGTAAATGGCATATATGACATTCCATGACAATGTTCCCTGAGCAAAGCTGCGTGTTAATCTCCTTCACCCAGGCAGGTGTAAAGCCCTGCCCCAAATTATCTGCCTGAGAGCTCGGGGTTTGCTGTCCCACAGGCAGTGAAAAGCAAAGTGCCAAGGGGGGTTGTGTGTCATTCCCTGGCCCTCAGCAGGTACCACAGGCTGTCCCTGACATTGCCATGGGCTGAGCAGCAGCATTTCAAAGCATCTCTTAAACTAATTAATACTTTTGTCAACAGAAGTGTTGCCTCAAATAACTTCTCCTTCCAGAAAATCGTTTTTTCTTGCATGAAATAGCCCTGGATATTTAAATAAACACAGCAGTGGCTGCAAGCTGGCCATGTCTCTCCCAGCTGTGTATCAGGTTATTGCCTGGCTGTACCCACTGTGCTGCACTGAGGGCTGAGCCCACTGGCCCCCTGGGCTGCA
This sequence comes from Formicarius rufipectus, assembly GCA_013399695.1. Classification (NCBI taxonomy): domain Eukaryota; kingdom Metazoa; phylum Chordata; class Aves; order Passeriformes; family Formicariidae; genus Formicarius; species Formicarius rufipectus. The sequence goes on from VXAU01000639.1 coordinate 3,601,346, forward strand.
CAGTGAGGGCAGAGCATTGTCCGGGGGAGAGAACCACACGGGCCATATTCCACCAGTCCCATTCCCCTCTGTCCCCTGGACCACATTTGTGCCTGGTGGAACTTATGTCCAGGCGCTCTCTATCTTTCTCCTGACCTCAAACTCAGTCAGGGTTTAACAATTACATTGGATTAGAGCGGCATTTCACCAAGGCACCAGCCCGTGGACTCTCCACCTCCACAGCACGGGTTTCCAACGTTAAACCCACATTCCCATGTGCTGATAAAGCCCAGAACAGGAGACAGGGTCACCCATTGGTGACTATGGGTAGATTTTTGCATACTCTGGTATGAAACTGTTTCGTTTTAGGACAATTTGGTAGCTTTATTACAGGTAATATAAGGAAAATTAATATTTAGTCCTTTATGTGTGTGCAGACATGCTCAAAGGAGAGCTGTCAGCTGCAGGTTGTTACACACAGGTTAAGAGCAGGAGGAGAGACAGTCCAAAGGGGTATTTATGCATTTCAAGAGGAGCTGGGCTGGATGGGTCAGGTTTGGGGGCAGCTCAGTGTGCTGGGTGTAAGTGCTCCCTCCCACAGTGAGTGCCTGAGGGGAGCACGAAGCCTCTGCTTGATTTGAATGAGAACTGACTTAATGTCTCTACATAATAATTTGTCATCTTTTGAGAGAGGAAACTGTAAATCTCAGCGATGTGGATAACTAAATTGTGCATGCTGCAGCTGGGAAAATAGGTTTCCTTCCTCAAAGTGCTATTTGTTTGATGAATGGCAGTTGAAAGAAAAGCCAGCTAACAACTTAATCCCGTGTCTATTATGTGATGTATTATGAGGCCTGAATGGAGTTTAGTTGGCAGACAACAATGTAGACTTTATCATCACTGAGAATAGAAGGCCCAAAGGCTTTGAAACCAAGACCAGAATGAGAGGAAAGCAGGATGGAGTGTGGGAGGGATGATGTGCTCCTCACTCATGCCTGCCACTGCTGAAAGATCACGTTTTCCTTTTAAGTGGAAGTTTCACACCACAGATGCACAGGGGGTTTCTTACTAATAGAAAAACAGTGTTAGACAAAAAAAACACTATCTGTGTTGGCTTTTTAATGTTGCCATTTAGTCACTAAATACTGAATAAAAAGCCATGCGTTCTGGTATCAACCCAGGCTTGCTAGAAAGCACTCCAGGGCCTGGAAATCCTCCTCTTGCTGCCTCTGCTATCCCTGTGTGAGCCAGCAGGCTTTGCAGAGCCGGGCTTTTCAGTCCTTGATGTGGCTGGATGGCTGCCCACAGCGCTGGATTCTCTCCTTTCCTACCTGTGTCCAGCAGCTGCAGCTGGGGACACAGCCCTGGTGGCAGGACAGGACAAGTGGCAGGACAGCAGTGGTGATAGGACAGCCCTGGTGGCAGGACAGCCCTGGTGGCAGGACAGAAGTGGTGGCAGGACAGGACAGCAGTGGTGATAGGACAGCCCTGGTGGCAGGACAGGACAGGTGGCAGGACAGCAGTGGTGATAGGACAGCCCTGGTGGCAGGACAGCCCTGGTGGCAGGACAGGACAGAAGTGGTGATAGGACAGCCCTGGTGGCAGGACAGGACAGGTGGCAGGACAGCAGTGGTGGATTTCAGGTGCATCAGGGGTTCCCAGGGCAGAGCCCTCTGCAGGGAAACTTCTGTTTCCAGTAGCTTAAAGGACAAATTGAGGAATTTTTCTTGACAGGAGTAAGGAGAAGAAACTGAGCCAGAGTGAAGAGAGTGAAGCTGCTGAGGGTCTAAGGGTAGTTGATGGCCCTGCTCAGAGCTGGGGCTGTCTCTGTCTGTCTGCATCAAACTAAAAGCTCCATCTCCAGCACGGGAGGGTTTTTGTTGCTTCTCTGGGCTGGGCTGAAACCATAAGAGAATGTGACAGAAGGAAGTCAGCCAGAGCCTGGTGGGGCTGCTCGCCTGTCTCCTCTGGGGAGGCCTCATCCACTTTGAACATCAAAAACATGTGGGGCTTTTTATTCTAGCAAAGTTATCAGAATTGTCTTTTTTTTACTAGTCCCAAGATTGTCCTTTGGGAAAGAGTAGAGAAAGAAGAACCAACTGGAAGCAAAGGGTTTATCCCCAACCCTTCCCCAGCTCTCTGTGTCTGTACAGGCAGGTTCCAACTTTCAGACTGTTCTCCAGTTGATTCCATGTTTTCAAAGCTGCAGTAACTCTCCCAGTGTCCCTGGATCCTGTTGCACCTCCTGGGCCCTGTCTTACTGTTCCCACTGAGACCCACCAGCCCAGCTTACTGATCCTGCGTCTGTGTGCTCACTTCTGCTTTTATCCAACATATTACATTCTCTTTATCTTGCTTTCTGCTTTGCCTCTTTTTCGAATGTAACACTGGCATTTCCATTGATGGCCTGAATCAGAAGCCTGGGAAATACAAGCTCACACTGTAATTTCCCAGCCCAAGTTTGATAACATTGGAAGTTTCTGGGATTTGGAGCTCTTCTCCTGCTTAACTGCAGTATTTCCCTTTGGATCTGCTGAGTGAGAACTTCCCAGATAACATGGGAAGATCCAGATGCTCATTTTGACAGGCAGAGATGAGAATCCTGTTAGGCAGAAACTGGGAGGACCACAAGAGGAATGCCTCAAACCACTGGCTCCCATCTGGGCAAGAAGCATGAGGCACAGGTGAAATGCAGCCTGTTTGGTGGGGGAGGTTTGTGTTGAGCTCCTCAGTCTTAGGATTCACAGTTAGGGCTGCAGTTTAAGTCAGGGTGTTTTTACAGCCCTTAACATCTTTGGAAGAAAAGAAAGTGCTGAAAGGCAGTGTTTAGACAGTTTCAGAATGAAAAATTCATCTTGCATGCTGGTATCTTTGATCAGGAGAAGCCAAGAACAGTAGGAAAATTATGTTCTCTCCTGTGTATGGATATTGCTTGGGAAATGTGTACAGCATACACTAACTGTAGGGAGGAAAAGCAATTTATCACTTTCAAGAGGAAAAAAGAGTTGCTGAGGATAAAGAATCTCATAAAATTGTAATCAACTATGAAAATTGATAGTTTGCAAATCAAGAGACTGCTGAGTGTAGGGCATCATTTTCCTTGGTCCTTGCACTCAGGAAAACATCAGCATAAATCAGAATATTGTATTCCTTGAAAACAGTTTTAAAAAGCCATTTGATCCTCAGCCCAATTATCAGGGTCCAATAGGACAAATTTGGCATCAGCAGAGGGAGGTGATGAACACGGATGTTTTGTTAATGTGGCTTTGAAGGGAAAACACACAATGCTGCAAACTCCTTCCAGATCATAAGTGGGAAGGGTAAACCATCTCCAGGCAATGATGAATCTGTTAATTATCACTGCCCCCGGAGGAAGCAGCTCGTGCAGCAGCAGTGGGTGGATGTCTGTGGGCTCTGGGGTGGGGCAGTGCCCTGGGCTGCCCAGCACTCAGGGCCATCAGCCCATCTCCCCATCTCCTGCTTCCTTCAAGGCCTCTTTTTCCTGCCTTGCTTAAGATAATGGCATTTTTATATTGCCCTGGGCTGCAGACACTGTAATGGTTAGCAGTGATATATATTCACCAAGGGAAAAAGCAAAGGGTAATCCATATATCCCAAAGTCTGGAGCTGAAATCTTTGCAAGTTCAAAGTAAAATGTGCTTACTTGGAATGTATTAATTTGTAGCAAGGACAATAAAAATGCTTTCTGCAGTTTGCTGTTATCACAAGGCATTTGCATGCAATAATTTACCTGTGCAGTGAAATATGGAAGACGAGGGAGAAGAAATAAAAAGTCTAAAAAGGGAAGGAGCAGGAAAATGATAAGAGAGCAGGAGTGGAGGTGCAACCCATCTTTTTTGTAGGTGGAAAAGAAATGGTTTCCTTATTAATCACTCTTGAAAAGACACCTTGTATAATTTTAAATGAAGCTAAATTTCATGCAGGGCACTGAGTCAGTGCCTGGGACATCTGAGCCACCTTGCACAGTATAAATCTCTGGTGTTTTCAGGCCTGCAGGTAGAACAGGTGGATTATTCACATGGAGACCATCGAGGTGTGAGGCAAAAATGTGAGAGCTGGAAGTACAGTCTGTTTGGGGAAGGGGTGCCCAGTTCTGGGGATCATGGTGGTTGTGCCCACCCTGGGGAGCTGTGAGGAGTGCCCAGGGGAACAGGAAAGCCTAAAGGAAACACTGACAAGAAAATCTCAACCCACACTGGTTTTGAGAGCATCAAACTGGTGCTGACTGGGATGGGCTCTGTCTCTGAGAGCTGCCAGGTGGGCAGTAAGCACTAGACTTGGAGTAAAATGGCTCTGGTGCCTTTGGCCCTGTGGGATCTCAGCCAAGTCAGCTGGTTTCCCCAGGATTTGGGCATCTGACCCCCTTGGATGTTGTACATCTTTTCCTCTGTGTTTGTAGGAGACCCAGCACCTTCCAGCTGTGAGTCTGAATGAATCATGTGGGCTTTCAATGGACTAAGTAATTCCATTCAAAAAATGTTACCAGCAGCAGCAAATAATAGGTGAGACAACACTGAATGCAGGACCTTCATAAAAGTCTGTCAGAGTGGACAAAAATGACTGTCTTTATCCTATCATGCCTGGAGACACTGACTCAGAGAAATTTAAGTTAATTTTCTGAGGTACTGATGAAATGAGGAGCTCCTGGCTCTCAGTCTTATTGCCCTGAATTGCTTGGGCACTGTCTCTTAAATAAAGACAGGGATGGCTCCAGCAGCCACCAGCATCTCCAGCAGCAGGTCCCTTCCCCTGCTCACCTTCCCCGGGATCTGGCACCTCCTGGAGTCAGGAGGAGCTGCACACCCAACAGCAACGTGAGCAAGAGGAGATAAAGAGGAGATAAAATGGTAGTAAATGCTTTTATTCACAAGTTGGAAGCTCAAATCAATAAAAGAAACCTTGCCTTTTTGGTGACCCCCTGATCAAAAGGCTCTGGGAAGGTGTTTCTCTCACTGGCCTGCACCTTACAACACATTTTCTTTTCTTCTCAAGTAAAGCAACCAGAAGACAGGGAACTAACCCCACAGGTCCAGTGCAGAGGTGGAGTTCAAAGCCGTTCCTTTGCTAAAGTCCCCCTTTTTGCCCCTCCACTTGGCCCTCGGCATTTCCTCTCGGATTACACTTGAACAATCTCTCTTTTAAAGCCATAAACCCCAAGTAGACTTGAGGGTTTTCTGTCAGGGCTGATTTCCTTCCAGGCTGACAGCTCTGGTCAGTGCTTGGCAGGTGGTGGAGAAGACAGAGGTGAAATACATCTCCCTCTGGTAAGGACCATAAAAAACCAGAAGCAGAAGGGTGGAAAGGGTGTGAATATGTGTATGTGAACCATCCCCATATGGATGTACAGATGTAGCAAGCTACAAACCCAAATTTCATTTTGTTCTGAAGCAACTGTGAAAACAATTTAATTTTGATGATCCTGGAGCCAGATTATTTCCTGTTTACAGACAGAGCAGTAAGTTTGATACCTGAGGCCAGTGACTTCCAGAAGAAGTTTGTTATTAACTCACTCAGGCTTTTTTTTAAAAGAAAGAAAACAGAACCCAGAAATCTTCCTGTGTCCTCCACCAGTGCCAGCAGCAGTTGTTCATTTTCCTGGGGGCAGACGTTGAGCATCCAAAATGTCACACCCACATTGGACTCTGGCCATGGATTTACAAAACTGTTCAGCTTTCAAGAGCTCCATCATGAGTCCCAAAACCTCCTAATCTGGTAGAAAAGTTGACCCCTTCAATAGGAAACACAAATAGCAGCAGCCATGGGTGGCACATTCTCACATTGCCTTGTTTGTCCCCAGAGGTCAAAGGGTCTCACTGGTACCTGTCAGTGATGGTGCAATATTGCAAATTCTTTTGGAAGTGAGGAAATTGGTAAGAAATAGTTAATGGGTGGTATTAAGCCTTGTTGGTTTGAGCAGTGAAGGCAACATGATTGAAAATCAATGAACATCTCTGAAATTGTAATATAATTAGTAATTCTGCCAATTAAGTGTATTAAATAGTTCAGAGGGGCCTTCCTGAAATGAGGTAAGTCATGTTTTGAAAAGTTCTCAGTGAAAAGAAGTAATTGATAAACAATTTATTTGTCCAGAATAAGAGGTAGTAAATATACAGGCTACTTCCCTTTGGATAGCCAATTAAAATGCTGAATATTAAGCTATTTCTAATAGGCAAGAACTCTAATGCCTTCCTTGCTGGTCTCAGTGAAGCTTTGGAGTTTATGCTTGAATTTTTCAATATGTCATTACCCACCTTAGGTTTTCATCCAGGTATCAAGGTCAATCAGCCACTTAAGGAGAGCAGGAACAAGCAAGGGTGGTCTAAACACAGAACTGGATCCCAGGGCTGCTCCCTGGCATTGCTGCAGTAGTTTATTCTTTTGTGTTTCAGGATCATGAGTACACAGAGTGTTTGGGTTGGAAGGGACCTCAAAGCTCATCCATCTCACCCCTGCCATGGGCAGGGACACCTCCCACCAGCCCAGGGTGCTCCAACCCCATCCAGCCTGGCCTTGGGCACTCCCAGGGATGGGCACTCCCAGGGATGGGGCACCCCGTGCTTGGGAAGTGATGGTTTGGTGTTTTCTGCCCCCAAGCTGAGCTGCAGAGGAGCCTCTGGCTGGACTGGCACAGCCGGGGCTGTGCCCACCATGGGCAAGGGCTGTGCCCACCACGGGCAGGGGCTGTGCCCATCATTAGCAGGGGCTGTGCCTGCCGTGCATCGCCGTGTCTGCCCCGCAGTGCCCCCCGTGATCCGCGTGGAGCCCGAGTCGCAGGCACAGGAGCCGGGCGTGGGTGCCAGCCTGCGGTGCCACGCCGAGGGTGTGCCCAGCCCCCGGCTCACCTGGCTGAAGAACGGCGTGGAGGTGGAGCCCACCCTGTCCAAGCAGCTCTCGCTCCTCGGTAAGGGCAGAGCCCCGAGTCCCGCTCGGGCTGTCGGATCAATTTGCGCTCCAGACCAGCGGTTCTCGTGCTGTGCTAAGCCGCAGTTGTTGGAAATCGTGTTACAAATCCCCCGTTCTTGCTTTTTATCTCTTCCTCCTGTGAATTTCTCGGGAAATGCGGTATCGATTGATGTAAGTGGGGAAGGCTTTCTGTTCAAAGACAGCCTGCCTGCTCCGCCACCGCCTCGCTTCTTGGGCACAGCACATCAGAGGAGAAATGCAGTCAATTATTTGAAGAGAAACCCATTAAATTATTTGTTCAGGTCTGAGCCCGCACTGGATTCATGTCGGCTGAGAATCAGCCCTGTGCTCGGCTCTGCTGAAGGAGTTGGGCTCTGAACTCCTGCTGGTCCCAAATGAGGGGGCACCAGGCACTGCGAAAGGCAAAAATATTTCTTTGCAATTTTCTTTGTAAAGATATTAGTACACCCCCCCCTCCCCCAGTACACAACCCAGTGTGGCTGGGCTGGATTGCAGCCTCAGGCAGTGCTGGCAGCACTCCTGCGTGCTGGTGTGATGTCTCAGCATCTGCCAAAGGTGTTGGGCAATGGTCCCACTCCAGAAAGCAAAATAGCAGAAGGAACTGCAGAGAGACCCCTCCAAAAGCAAAGGTGACCTGATAAAAACCAGTTTGCAAATTTGAAGTTAGTTTTCTTCACTAAAGCCAAAGCATTTTTTTAACAGGAGGAGGAAATCAATGAAATGTAATTTATTGTTGATCCTCGGGGTCATTCTTCATTCTTTTCTGGTGTGGAGTGCATGTGTTCTGATAGAAGGAGGCAAAACCTCAGGGCCCAGGAGAATCCCCAAAAACCTGCAGCTCATAAGGGGCATCCCTGGGAGGGCACTGAGGGGAAGGGAAGGGAAGGGAAGGGAAGGGAAGGGAAGGAGCAGGGAGTGGCAGAGAGGGGCAGAAGCATCAGGGAGGGGCAGTTGGTGTGAGCCAGGGTGTGTTGCAGCCAACGGCAGCGAGCTGCGCATCAGCAGCGTGCGCTACGAGGACACGGGCGCCTACACCTGCATCGCCAGGAACGACGTGGGTGTGGACGAGGACATCTCCTCCCTCTTCATCGAGGACTCCGCCAGGAAGACCCGTAAGCTCCCTTTCCCAGGGATTTCTTTCTGTAAAGGCTCTTCAGATGTGATGGTCCTCGTGGAATTCGGGAGCTCGGGCGGGTGGTGCGGCTTGGTGGGCTCTTCCATAAGGAGATGCCAGTTCTGCCTGTACTTTGATTGGAGGATTGGATACTTTTTTGGGTAGAAATCATGCAGAGAAGGTAAAATCTTGTCCAAGACAATGGGGCCTTTCGTGTGCCAGAAGTATACTGAGTGTGGGATGGGTAACAACTTTAGTAGAGTAACAAATTGGCAATAATTTTAGGTAGCAGAGAATCCAAAATGTCATGTTTTGTCAAATTCTATAAAGCCCATTGATTTCTGTATAAGACTTCTTCTTTTGAAGCCCGTTACCAGTCGAAGTTCTCAGCTATTTAGATGTTTGAAAAATGTTGTGATTAAATTATTAATTTTACCTGTTTTAACATCACTGACTAGCAAAATAGGTTTCCTCACTGTGAAATTATCTCCCACTTCCAAGACAGATGTTCTCCCAGCCACTCTTCCCACACATCTCCCAGAGGAGAGGGGCAGTGTTGCTGTGCCCACACTGTCCCCAAAACACAATTCCTGAAGGAGGTGATTAGTTGGCCCAGTGGAAAAGCTCCCAGAGGCCTGATCCTTCCTAATTCTGACATCTTAACTACTTGGGAGACTGCTTGGGCTTATGGTGATACCAAAAGACTAGGTGCAAATGGGATTTTTGCTGCTTTTCTGGCTGTTAATGTAGAGCAAGAATTGGAAACAAAGTTACTCATAAATATAATGCACTATGGAGAATCTTAGGAATATATATTCTACTCCTCATTAAGGAGATTTATGTACTCGTGTTAATATTGGTCGTTTTCCCTTGAATACTTGAGCAAGGGAAATTGCAGTGTGTTGAGAAATAATTGGATCTGTCTTAACCAGAAATTCAAATGCAGGTGCACTTTCAAAGTGTGTCTGAACCCTACAAGGGAATGTATTTCCATGAAGATCCAAGGGAAAATGCAGCCAAGTGTGTTGCTGCTGTAGCTGCCTCTTCTGACGGATGGTGGTGGCCCCGGCAAGTGCTGGGCTAATGGTTGGACTCGATGACCTTAGAGGTCTTTTCCAGCCTTAATGACTCTGTAATTCCCTGTCATGTTTCCTGAGGAGCCTGCATGGAAAGGCACAGCTGTGCTGTGTCCCCAGCAGCCTCTGAAGGAGCAGCTTCTTGGGAGCTCACTGGGCTGGGCACAGCCTGGAGTGCCTTCATTGCACTGAAGGGTTTCCCGTGGTAGATTTTCTCAGTTGTCTCTAGAGGAGCAAATGTATTTAGAACTCTCTGTCTTTCCTGATATTTTGTTTCAATGAATGTTACAAAGTTTTCACCAATTCGACAGTTCATGTAAACATGAGTATTTATTCCATTACTTGCTACAATGAAAGTTTTGACATTGTTTTGTTGTTGTTTTTTTTCTTTTCCTGATTATTTTCTGGCTTTCCCAATACTCTGATGCTGCAGTTGCAAACATACTGTGGCGAGAGGAAGGTACTGCAGTAAAGTTCTTTTGTTGTAGTGATAATGTGCTTGTCTGCTTTAATAATTCCATGATGGGCCATTCTCCACTGACTTGCCACTAACCCTGTCAACTGCCACTTACCAGATTAAGTACAGACCAGACATTCAAAAGCTAAATTATTCAAATAAGAGATGTCTCTCATAGCTATAACTTCTTGCATTTTCCCACTGTGAAATCAGAGATGACCATAAAATCTATAAAAATACGAATTTTATCTATACTGCCACAAATGTGAGTAGCCTGAGATCCTGAAGCTGCATTAACAATCCACAAGTGTCAGAAGTGCTCCCAAATTACCATCATTGAACAAGTAAGGCATAAATTCAATACACTGCATTTTTAAGCAAGCAATTCAAGCTCTTCCTTTTCAGTAGCATGTATTGATGTTTTCTAGGTGAGCAACAGAAATTGTGTTCTTGACTGTTAGGCAGAAAAACCCCAAACCACAACAGGTTTTTTTCCCTCTGTCCATTAAATTGATGCAGGGTAAAAGTTGCCCCATTTCTCCTGGTTTTAATTGGCAGTTAAGATCTCTAGTTTGATCAGATTTATGGTGTGCCCTGCACAAGATCAACATCTGTGCATCTTGGAAGCCAAATTAGAAAAAAAACCATCCTAAGCAGCTAATTGACCCCGAGGATACTATGGAGGCACTTGTGCTGAAAAGATCCCTGACTTTGTGCATGCTTGAGCTGGCACAGTTTGCAAACCCTCCAGCAAGGTGCACTGAGCAGTGGCCCAAGGGGGGCTCACAGAGGGTCCCACCTGCCTCTGTGGGTGTGGAGCCAGGTGTGTGGATGGGACCCCCAGCCTGGGCTCCTGGGGGGCTGCAGGCAGGGTGGCCACTCACTGCAGGAAGGCTCTGGGGTCCAAATGCAGGTGTAAGGCAGTTCTTTCACCCTGCAAAGGAGGCAGGTGGGACCTTGGTGTGCTTCCAGCTGGGTGGGAAAGGTCGTGGTGCAGTGGCAGAGTCCCTCCTGGTGCTCCCTGGAGAAGGGCTGCCCCCTCACTCTGCCTCTGGGGGGGACAAGGGCAGTGCCTCCAGGTACCCAAAGCCACAGCTGGCTTCATGGCCTCAGCATGGAGCTTTGGGGGTGGCTTGGGCTGGGCACAGAGGGTTTGAGGGGCAGAAGGAAGGTGGCTGGTGCAGCTGTGCAGACACTGCTGGCTGCAGACACACACACAGCAGCTCATCTCCGAGGTCCCTTCCAGCCCAAGGCAGATGCAGCTGTCTGGAGGTCAGGAGAGGTGGCACAGCCACCTCAGGCAGCTCCCAGCCCTCCTCCCCAAATGCCCCACCTGCAAGGACCTGGAGCCCGGCCACGAGGAGTCCCCTCCCTGCTGATGCTCCTGGAAATGGCACTGCTGGCATTTTAGGTGTTAGATTTGCTGTTTCCCTCTTCTTGGAAGTGGAGTCTCCAGGGCTTCTACTCAGTCCAGTGTCCTCTGCACGGAGCTGTGTGGCTGTTCATGCACAGCACCCCTTGTGTGCTTTTTAAAGGCAGCACTTGGAGAGCCCTTCCAGGTGCACAAGTGCAGTAAGATTTAAGGAACAGCTAAGAAGTTGATTGCAGAAAGTTTTATTATAGTTTTGCTAAACAGTATGGACTTAACTGCTTATCAACCTTGCACATTTTAAGTAAAAGTCTGAGCAATGTAGAGGCAAAACATGGGTAGTAAAAGCAGATTTGCTATTGATGTTCCCAAGCAATGCAGGATCTGTAGAGCAGGTTTGTTCCCCTGCCTGTCTTGTTCTGGAGTATTTGCTGGGCACGTTCATTCCAGACAAAGAATGCCTTGAACATACTTGAGCATGTGAAATCTTGGCACAGAGAAAGCTGGAAGACAGGAATGGTATTTTTGGTTTTACATTTTAATGTATTCTTTCAATTGCATTCAAAATTGAAACTTATTTGCAGGTAGCAATAGTAGCAAGTGGATTAATAGATTTGAACTCCTTTAAAATATCCTCATGCCCACCAGGTCTGTAGTAACTAAAGCTTTGGGAAAATGCCTAAACAAAATATGGTGCAGAACAAACTTTTGCAGCAAGTTAAACTTTGAACACAAGTAGCTGATAATTTTAAAGGTCAGTCTGTCAGTCTGTTGTCAAAACCTCTCAGAGCAGACACAAGCAAAGCCTCAGGGGATGAGTGCACAGCCAGCCAGTTAACCTGGGGCTGGAAGCACGTGTAGTACTTACTCAGTGTACAGAGCAGCTCTTCATTCTGCCCAGAAAAAACAAGGAGTAGCCCAAATGGAAGGCAGAGATTTGTTTTCATGCCAGTGTTCATTTCTGCAATGAGCTGAATATCTGGATAAAGGGAGCATTTTGTGCCAGCAGGCAATCAGCAGTTATATGAATGTATGCACTTTAAAAGCTGAAAGCCTTTCTGTTACCAAATTTAAATTCTAAAATACTTCCAAACACTGGAATTAAATTGAGGAAAATTACTCAAGTAATCAGGGCACAGTATTCCACAGTGGAAAATTTGCCCTTTGATCTCAAAGGAGAGAAGTACAAATGTACCCTGATGGAGACACTGTATTGCTCAACTGAACTCTTGTTGTCATCAGCTGTCCTCCTGAAGTGCTTTAAAACTAATGATGTTAGAGCCAACTTCCTCTGCAATGGATCAAATAAGGACTGTTCTGTCTAGGAGGCCCCTCCCCATTATTAATGGGGGTTTGTTTTATTAGGGGTTTTTTTGCTATACTGGTGAGATATGTTGCCTTTCATTATGCCTTTAGTTTTTTAAGTAGTTGTGCCATCCAACCTGAAGAAAAAGAAAACCTCCCCTCAGTAGTGCCCCAGTTCTCAATCCAGTACCTGCCTCACTGGTATAAATAACAGAAAATACCCCATTGCCACCTCTGTGCTGAAATCATTCCCTGGACCAAGGCATTGCAGCAGTGTAATACAGTGGAGTGTGTTTTACTGGTGTCCAGGAGAGTGCTTAGGATGTACCCCAATCAGGATTTGGAAGATGCTTCATAAGTCACAATACAGCACCTACTTTGTCTAGTGAAAAACCTGCTTGGACTAAAAATCAGTGTAAAATCAATCCCTGGGGGAAAAAAAAAAAAAAGGGTTTAATTTAAATTGATAAACTTTTTTGAAAAGAGAGTGAGTACCTGAATGCTCTCAGTAATTTGTAGCACATTTTAATCAGTCAGCAGAAAAGCTTGCACTCATTTTACTGTAAAATAAGTGTGAGACTTGCCAAGTCACTGGCTCTAAACCTGCTGGGGTAAAATTATTATTGAAGTATTTTTGTGGGTAATTGAGGTCTTACTTCTTAAATACACCCTCATTGTAATGGGATCATCAGACTAAATCACACTACTATCGTGCATGAAAGCAATAACAAGCATCTTCACAGTGGTCATAATTGATTGGCTGCCTGTTTCCACTTCCTAGGATTAAATCCTCTCCTCATGGAATTTGTGCACTCATTCCAGGCCAGGGTCAAACTCTGCCCTCTGATGTGTTCACTCAAATCCCACTGAGGCAGGTGGGAGTTGTGTGTGTGCAGGGAGGGCAGCTTTTGGTCCAGAGTGCCTGAATGAAATGTTTTACCAATATACTGGGAAAAAATTAACCCTTAGTCCATAAAATAACTTAGTGGAATTTTGGGAGCTTTTCCCCTCCATGCATGATCCCTCTCTGTGCCATCACATTTAAGGATCACAGCTCCTGTACCCACCTGATGCCCCAACTGGGGGGTTTCTGTGCTGTGGTTTAGAGACCCAGCCTGAACATTGTCAGTACAACAAACACCACGTGCTGAGGCTGTTGGACTCTGAAGCCACCAATTTGGCACCAAACGAGGGGTTTCAGCACCAAAAAGCCCTTCCAGCCTCACTAGTTACTGTGTGTTTTCCAGCATTTTCCAATACCATGTTTGGACTGTGAAGTTTCCTGTGATGACTTAGAGCTCAATCCTGCAAACACTTCAGAAATGTGGGAAACTTGCTGGGAGCACTTCAGAGCTGCCACCACGGGAGCAGCCAAGGGGGGTTTTAGCACTGAACACCGTTCCAGAGAACCAGGACCTTTTTTCAACAGGGGTAAAATGGAATTAATTAGAAATGACAAGTTAGAGCATCACCATTTTGTTGGCAGATAAACACACTATCAACATGACTGGGGTGGGCATTGCAAACACCCACTGGTGGTGGTATGGAGTAGATGGAATGATGCTTGGATCTTTGGAACTAGGATGTTTGGAAGGATCCTCAGCATTTCTTAAAGATACTCTGCTGCAGTTGCATGTAGCTGAAGAACCACCAAATTATCAGTGTTTTGAGGCGTTTCTGCGTGACAGAAATGATAAAATACAATCTCCTAAGAGCAAAGCAATGACAATCAGCTGATTTTCCAAACCTCCTGGAATGCCCCACTTGGATAAATGAGTGCTGTTGTGATGCTGAACTACTCCACATTTGTGAATTACACTTTGCAAGCTTTCAAAAATGTGTTTATTTTGGTGGCTGTGGTTAGTTCATCAGGTAGTTTAAAAAACCAGAGAAATCTGTGTATTTTCCTTCATGGAACAGATGCCAAGCACTTCCATTTTGCATCACACTTACAAGACGTCAAGTTGCCTGTAACATGACCACCTTCAGATTCACTTTAACTGAAGCTTTTCTGTCAGTTCTTAAATTATCAATCTGAGTTTGATGAAAGCGTAGGAAAAAACCAAATTTATGATCTGAGGGGGGTAGCAGTGCAGTAGAGGGGCTTCTTGTGATCAAATGCTGCTTTTACAAGAGCTGGGCACAGTTATTTGGGTACAACCACGGCCACCAAGGCGATGCATTTTTGAAGGTGTCTGTACCTTTTCACTCCTCCAAGTGACATGTTGTGACATGAGATTTGATTTTATGAGTGCACCAACTGCATCCAAATGACCAACTTTTGTGTAAGGCAGACTTTGTTGGGGGAGGAGGGTGAGTTCTTAAAAGAAGTCCTGACAGCTCTGGATCCGTACCAAGGAAATCCTCCTCCTTTTGCTTTCTGCCCTTCAAGGCCTGAGTGTGGGGAACATGTTCTATGTCTTTTCTGAGGAGGGGATCACAGTCCTGCAGCCCCACGAATGTGAAATCCGGAGACATATCCGGCCTGAAGAGAGGATTTTCACCACTTATGTAAGTCCCACACCCAGCAGCTACAGCTGGGAAACCTGCTGCTAATCCCTCAAAGCTTCTTAGTGCCAGAGGACCCCTTTGCCATGGGGGTGGTGGAGCTTGGTGGGCTTCGTGTGGCATCCCCGAGGGGGAACATCTCCTCTTGGAAATCCAGGGATCCATGTAAGGTCTGAGGCTGCCACGGAGGAGTGCTGACCCTCTGCAGAGGATCTGGCTGGTTCTCATGTAAGCAAAGACTTTGGTTTCTCCTGTTTGAGCTGTTTCCTTCTCCGTGCCCAAAGTCGGGCTTTGGGGAAGGTGCAGAATGAGCAGCAGAGAGATGCACACCACTCACTGTGCTCCTCTTCCTGAGGGCTCCATAGGCAGAGGAGTGGACTACTCTGGGCTCCTTTCTGCTCTGGAGAAGTGGTTTCCCCTGTTGAACCCCATCAGGGAGGTGCAGGAGGGTGCCCAGAGGAAGGCTGTGCCCAGGAGCAGAGACCTGCAGTGCTGTGCTTGCTGCTGTGTCAGCACTGAGCCCAGCTGAGCCTGGCTGGAGGAGACCACGAGGGGATCTGGTGAGGTGTCAGAGGCTGCCAAGCACTGGCTCATCCCCAGAGGGGCTCAGCATGGCCAGTGGATCCCTCTGTGACCCCCAGAGCTCCCAGTGCAGGGTCCCCTGTGCAGGAGCACACAGCATGTGTGTGATGAACCTGTCAGGTCTGATAAAGCACAGGTGCTGAAATACATCCAGAAATGCTTTTTCAGTCACTCCTTCATTTAGTTTTTATTTTTTAAAAGAGGAAGCTTCAACTGGGGCTCCATTCCCAAGTAAAGGACTTGGCCTTGCTTTCAGTTTTGGGAGGAATAGAAGGGGGCAATCACTGTCTGGGCCCTGCAGGCTGGGCCAGGCTCTCCTGCTCTGGGTCAGGATCTTCTTGTCAGTCTGTATTTAGTATTTTCTAAATCTCAATACATTTGTGGTTGATAGTGATTTTTTTTTTCCCACTGGATTTCAATACACCTTGGAAGAAATCCAGACTGGGGCTCACCCCAGCGCTGGTCCTTAGTTGATAATATTATTAAGCCCCACTCGAGCTGTTGCTTCTCACATACAGAAATCTTGTGTTTCTTTTCCAAGGAGTTGTAAATATTGAAGAGGTGGTCCTGGAGAAACAGCTTGAAAAGAATAAAGGAGAGAGGGCACTTAAGGAAATACTGTCATCACAGTGGTGAGCTTAAAAGGGATTTTTAACATCATCACTGGCTGCCTTTGAGAGACACCTCTGAGGGTTTCCTGCAGATATCACAGAGCCCTTTCCCTTCCTCTGCAGAGGACTGACCTTTTTCCCCTCCCTTCTGCCTTTTCCTGACTTGAGTGTTTGCTACCCAGACAATGACAGCAGCTGCACCTTTAGGAGGGGCTCTCCAACCCAGGTTTCATCTGCTGTTGGAGGGCACAGGAGCGGGGAGAGCAGCTGCAGCTGAGCCCTGCGGCAGAGAGCTGCTGACCTTCCCCTGCTCCTCTTGGCTTGGGGGGGTGTTGTGTCGTGAGAGCTGCACATCAGGGGAGCAGGCTGGGGGCTCTCAGGTGCTTGGCTGTGGGAGTGGTTGCTGGAGCCCAAATCCGAGCTGTTGAAGCATCTTTGAGCTTGCTGTAGTGTAGATTCCCAGCCTGGCTAGAGGGACAGAAAGGACGATGCAGCCAAGCTCCTGGGTCTTGTATCTTCAACCCTTACTCGTGGTCTCCACCAAGGCACCTAACAACAGAGCTGTGTTGCTTCCAGGTGACATCTTTTGATCTGTGATTGTTGCACAGGGTGTGACTTTTGGGGTTATCCTGTGAAGACACCCTGTTGGACCCGATGATCCTTGTGGGTCCCTTCCAACTCAGCATCTTCCCTCTTCTCTTCAAGCTCTCCTGCTGCTCCAACCCTGTTCCCCTTCAACAGACTGTGCCATTATTTAAAATGACCCAAAACAAGAGCTAAACCCAACAGTTGTGCTCACTGAAGTATCCATGTATTCATTTTAGTTCTGCCCTCATTTGCTGCCCACAGCCTGGTCCCACACAAATGCTCTTTCAAGTGGAGCATCTGACCAGAATGAAGAGTGATGAGGAGCAGCCAACATGCAGAGGGGTGTTGGTGAGCTCACGGGCGACCCTTCCCTCTCAGAGGCCAGTGAACTCCCACTCAAGCCAGTTCCAGTTCTGCCCAGGACTCAGAGAGTGGAGGCTCAGAGAGCAAGCACAGCATCAGGCGCTGGGAGCTGCTCCGGAGCAGCAGCGTTTGGTTCCTCTGGGACAGGGCGAGTTTCTGTAGCTGTGGGCTCCTGCTTGTTTTGCTGCTGTTTCCTGGAGCACAAGTGGGTTTATAGCATGCTTTCCTGCACAGAAAATGAAGACTTTATGAAAAATATAAAGCAGGGATTCAATTAATGTAAATCACTGGTTTTTCAAAGCACAGAGTGATATTTCTGTTGCTAATAAATGCTGACAGCCCTGCAAGCCTTGATGAACCTCAGCACGCTTCCAAACATCGATCCATAGGCTGTGTGGTTATTTAAATCCCATATTAGTTTGCAGGAGGTCCAGCTGTTTAATGTCACTGCACAGAGCCAGGCTGCAGTGTGGTACATGATAAATTAATTATGTCATGTTTTCCAGGAACGAAAGGGGGGGAATGTCATCCTAACAGAACGCCCAGGGATTTTTTCCAGTGCTTTTCAAGGCCAGACTTCTTACTGCTCCAGGCCCTGAACTTGTAGAAATTAAACCTTTTCTTTTCTTTCCCCCCACCCTCAGGAGGAGATCTGTCCTAGAGTGGAAGGTGAAGGCACTCAGTCCTGCCTCTGGGCTTCAGCAGTCAATGTCAGAGACAAGTACATTTATGTGGCACAGCCTAAACAGAACAGAGTCCTGATAATTGATGTCCAGACTCAGAAAGTCATACAGGTACTTACAAGGGAGTGTGTTATCTGCTGATGGCAAAAGATTTGATATGGGATAAAACAATTCCATCTTGGCCCAGTGGACCTGCTGGCATTACTAAAAAGCTGGACCTCTGTTGCCCTCGCCTGTGGGGTCACACTGCCATTCCTTGTTCTGGGACCTGGCAGGGAAAGACTCCTGTGTGGGCTGGAGATCGTTGTCCCAGGGCTGCCAGTCTGGTGAAACAGTGCTGGGCTGCATTTCTGGCTTGGCTGCCTGACCTGGCTCACAGGCAGGCTGGGGAGAACGAGCCTGGGTGGGGGCAGTGGCAGTTTTGGCCCCTGATCTACTGGCTCAAGGAACAGTTCAGGATGGAGTGATGTCTGCCCAGCAAATGGCTCCAAACAGCCAAATTTCTGTCCTGCTGCTGACCCCCCCAGTGATTTGAAGGCAGAGCTGCACAGGGAGTGTAACAGGGCACGTGGGAGTGCCTGCAGGGAGCTGGGTAATGTTCCTGTGTGCATTTGGGTCACTGTCTAAATAACCATCTCTGGGTTTTTTCAAGTCCTTGGATGTGGACCCGTTGCCAACCAAATTACATTATGACAAGTCCCACGACCAAGTGTGGGTGCTCAGCTGGGGGGACATGAGGAAATCCTCAACCACGCTGCAGGTAAGTCCTTCCCTGCCTGAGCCTTTGCTCTTCCTGGGCTGGGCACCCCTGGCAGCCCCGTTGGTGACTGGTGGGTTGCAGGTAATTAACAGCATTTAATGGTCTGGATACAAAGCTGCTGTTTCATTTGCATATCCAGTGTGTTTTCTCCATCCCTCCTCCGTCCATCCTCACGTATTTTTCCTGCTGTTTACTTTGGTTTTGAGCAGTGGCTGTGCTGCAGGCTGGCAGCAGGGCTCTGCTTTGTGTGAAGGCTGGGGGCAGAGCCAAGTGGCACAGAGTCAGACAGCAAGGGCTGGCAGCTGGCAGGGAGCAGGAGGAGCCTGCTGTGCTCCAGGGCACTGCTGAGGCACCTCAATCCCTGGGTCAGTCTTGGGTCCCTCACTCCAAGACAGTCTTGGAGGGACTGCAGCATGTCCAGAGAAGGGAAAGGAGCTGGGGAAGGGTCTGGAGCACCAGGAGTGGCTGAAGGAACTGAGCCTGGAGAAAAGGAGGCTCACAGGGGACCTTCTTGCTCCTTACAGCTCCCTGAAGGGAGGTTGGAGCCTGGTCAGGGCTGATCTCATCTCTCAGGTAACGAGTGGTAGAACAAGAAGAAACGGTCTCAGTTGTGCCAGGGAAGGTTTAGGTTGGATTATTAGTGAGAATTTCTTCACTGAAAGAGCTGTCAAGCCCTGGCACAGCTGCCCAGGGCAGAGGTGGAGTCACAGTCCCTGGAAGGATTGGAAAGGCGTGTGGATGTGGTACTTGGGGACATGGGTTGGTGGTGGCCTTGGCAGTGCTGGGGCGGTGGTTGAACCCAGTGGTATGAGAGGGCTTTTTGAACCCCAGTGATTCTGTCATTCTCTCACAGTAAAGTACAAAAAAAAAAAAAAAAAAAAAAAAAAAAAAAAAAAAGGAGCTCTCTAGGGCATGGGAAAAAACCCAAAACAGCAAAAATAAAGCCTTGGGGACAAATTCTGTTGCTGGGTGTCAGTGACTCCACTGGAGGGGTGCAGTGAGGTCCCTGGAGCTCCTCCATGCTCAGCACCATCAGACCCACAGTGATATTGGCACTGAATGAGCTGCAGTTTCTGGATCACCTTGACAGAGTCACCCTTCCATTGGCAGTACAGAAACACGGAGAGCACTCGTCCAGCTGGGCTTTTTGCTGCTGCTGAGGGTGTTGTATGACAGAGCTGGCACCAGAACTGATTTGATCCATCCTGACACATCCTTCTCTAGCAGTTGTTTTCTGGCCCTTGCTGCCCAACCCTTCTGGAAACTCAGGTGTCATGTGAATACTCCTTCTGCCAGGAATGTTTGCTGCTAAATCTGCATTAAAGTATTCCCCAGCAGGCTGAGAAGAAGAAGAGTTTTTAGGTTTCTGACCTAAAAACCTACACATCTGGAGTCCTTGTTTGTCGTGGGGTTGCCAAGGCTGCACTGGAGATTCTGGTGCATGAAGAGGGGATGAGCCACCCCCCCCCAGCCACGTGCCCCATCTGCAGATGCCAATAATAAAGACTGGACCAGCTACTCACCATGGGCAATTTCAGAAAAAGACACCAAAACCAGAATGGAGGCAAATAAATTGAGGTTTCCAAGGCAGTACCCCCAGTCTGGCTCACCTGAGGATGAGCAGATTCCTGTTTAGAGTATAAGGAGACAAAATGGGATCTCTTTACCCTTTCTGACTTAATTTCTTCCATCCAGCTGTGAGAGGTTTCTGTAATTAAAGTAGAGATGGCCCAAGCAGGTCATTATTAAGAAGAACACACCATCTGCACAGTTGGAAATGTGTTAGAAGACTTCAGCTCTCAGATGGTCCTTTGTGTTATCTTTATGAAGTGCAGTTACACACCCAGAGACGAGCTGAGCATCAGCATCAGCACATCCTTGCTTTTTTTCTGACCTTCTTTCCCAAAGGGTGGACAGTGACTCATTTGGCAAAATTCCTTCCTCAAACCTGCAGTGGTCAGGTGCAGACATGCAATAACATATCCTTTTTATCAGAGATGCTGCTGCAGAGGTTGATCTAAATTGCCCCTTGTTCTCTGGAAGTCAGGGATTTATCAAGCTGCCTGTGCAACCACCTAATAGGATGCTGTTGTTTAGCCATTACTGGCTTGTGGGAAGCAAATGTGTGGCCTCTTGAAAGCACTGTGCAAGGGTGGGCATCCTTCTTGAGCAATCTAATTGGAAGAAATCTAAATGGCATGACCAGAACAGCTGTCTGAACTAAACCTTTTAGGGATTTAGCATCTCTTTAATCAATTATGTAGCTATGAATTCAAAGCAACGACTGCTGCACATTAGAGCAGCAGAAGGTCCTAATGAATGGATTAAAATGATCTTGAATCCAGCAATCAGTCTGAGTATTCAACATGTTAATTATTGAAAACTTCTCCTTTCTGGAGCAGTGGAAGAGCTGAGTTCCCCTGGCCATGGAGATGTGCTGGAGGACAGGACCAGGGGCCAGCCAAAGGGCCCTGCTCTGCTCCTCCCTGAACTTTGCATGGGGCTGTAGATGAATGAACAGTTTTTCTCCTTCAGAGTGATAATCAGCTGCAGAGAGTTAGTGTTTGATCCTTCCAGCTGGTAAATCATCGCTGTGCGATGATGATCTCATCATTAGTGAGATTAATAAATATGACCATGAAGGAAATGTTTACTTTAGACAGTGAGGGATGGATTATTATGGTCCTAGAGTTGTCACACTGCTTCAGCTGCTGTGTGCCTGCTCCCTCTCGAGATGTAAACAGCTTAGGAAAGTCAAGTTGTGTGCTTACCTTACAAACGTCAAGCCTCAAATACTCTTTATTAGCACGCTTTTCTCAAGCTGTCTGCCCCAAAGGGAGTGTTTGGGAGTCACTGATCATCCTGAGCGCCCTGCAGCGCCCGGGGAGCGCCGGGGTGGTGCCCGGCCCGTGGCTGTGCCAGCCCCGCTGCCCTCGCCCGCTGTGTCTGCCGCAGGTGATCCCCGAGGCCAGCACCGCGCCGCAGCCGCGCGTCGTCCGCACACCCTTCCACGGAGTGGAGGACTTCTTCATCCCACCCACAAACCTCATCATCAACCACGTCAGGTAAGGAATTATCTTCATGGGGGGGCAACGGGGACCATGGTCCTGCTTTCTCATAACCCTACAGTGCTGCACAAACATGAGGGAATGAATGAATGAATGAATGAATGAATGAATGAATGAATGAATGAATGAATGAATGAATGAAACTGTGATTAAGTTGACCACTTTTATTCCCATCCTCACGTGTGAAATGGCTGAGCAAATTGCCAATAGTTATTCAGATAATCAATAAAAGAGGAAGAGAGAAGCCCTTTGACCAGAGCACATGTATTCAAACTTCACCTTGGTCAGCCATCCCTCCTTGCAGCTTAGGACACTCTGCCCTGGCTTGCTTGTGCCAGGAATTTGATGGCCCAAAAACAACCTTTCTGGCCTCCAAATCATCTTATGGATCTAGGCAGAAACCTCTGTCAAGGATTTATTGGAGTGGTAGAAGTGTACTCTGCCTGAAGCATAAGGTTCTTCCACGTTTCCAACTTGGATCTCTGTGTGGGGTGTATGGTTTGAGCAGGAAAATGGTATGCACTGCACATTAACAACAAAACCTCCATGAAGCATCAGTTGTGAATGTTAATGTGATGGAGTGGTTAATGAGGTTGTGTAACTAACATACTAATAACTTGGAGTAATACTGGCTGCTTCCCAGCAGGCACAGGAAGCCTCCCATTAACATTATCAAAATTGATGATAACTGCTCAGCAATTTATACTATTCCTTCCTTGTTGCAACATAACAACTGTTTAACCATCTTCTGTCCCCTCTATAGTTTAACTAAGTTAAACACTCAAAAAACCATAATGTGACTCCTTACATTAATCTTAGGTTTCCTGTGGGGAACACTGGGAGGGGAGGGGGTCACACTTAAGTGATTATATATTGGATCTGTTCCAAAATAAATAACTTTGCTTCCTGAAACACAAAATAACGTTGCATACCTCATGGCTGTCACTGTCATTGCTCTCTACTTCATTTTTCCGGTTTTCTTCTAAAATTTCATTATGACTAATGGTAGTGCCAGGAGGTAAATGACTCTGCTGAATGTGAACGCCTGAGCTGAGAAGGTGAGAACTGGGTTCAAAGACAGGAAGGTGAAACCGTTACTTTTTTGGTTGGTTTCTGATTGTCCTTTTGTTTCAGTGTGATTAGTTGGCTGTATACAGATAACCTTCCGTAAGAAATATTAAATGCAGGTTATTGCCTATAGTTTTTCACATGCAAAGGTGCAAATGCTGTTCCTGATTTCCTGTTGCATTTGTTCAGGGCCAGATCTTTGTCTATTCTCACTCACCCTCAGCACAGAAAAATAATTAATTGCTCGCAGTCTAATGAGCCTCACTGAGATTGTGCTCTAAATTTCCCACTCAGAAGCAAAAAATGGCAACACCAGCATTTCCCAGGAAGGTGAATATTTAAGGAACCTCTCCCACAAGCCAAAAAATATTTGTATGCAAATGTTGCTACCTGTGTATTTCAGCTGCCTCTTATTTCAGATGGATATCTAGAAATGTATCCATTTTTATTACTTCCCAGTGTAGATTGTTGTCTATTAAAAACTCTCTAAGTGCAAGGTTTGCTTTGAGATTTCAGATCACAGATTTCATGCAAGGGCTGTGCCTCTTCTGCAGCTGTGGGCACATAAAATACGTCCTGACCCACTTCTTTAAATGAAAGTTTATGATAAGAACCATTTCTTAACATCTTCAGGCATTTGGCCAAGTATTAAGGAAGTCTTGGGGAAAAAAATGCTGTAAGGGAAAGCAGTTTTGAAAGTGTACTTAAAATGCACTCATCCAGGAGAAATACGAGTGTCATATCCAATTTCCCCACACACAGTGTGCTGCAACTCTCCACTGCAGATATTCGTGAAGCCTCTAATGGAT
Organism: Formicarius rufipectus; assembly: GCA_013399695.1. Lineage (NCBI taxonomy): Eukaryota > Metazoa > Chordata > Aves > Passeriformes > Formicariidae > Formicarius > Formicarius rufipectus. The sequence continues at coordinate 3,624,631 of VXAU01000639.1, forward strand.
GTGAGTATAATGGGGAAATGAAAGGCTGAGCCCAGTGATTTTCATGGGATCATTCACTACATTGGCTCGTTCTTTAGAAGGGAAATCATTGCTGAGTGTCTCATTGACAGATGGATTAAGAATAAAGAAATAAACCCAGTTGTTTCAAGCAAAATATATGTTTTCTGCACAAAAGCATGTTGTCCTCCACATTTCACAAGGCAATTTTACATCTTTGGGGGAAGAGATACAGCATTAAGCACTCACTTCATTTCCTTCTGTCTGCACTGAACGGATGAAAAGATACTGGATGTAAAATCAGTTTTTGTAAGGCAGTGCCAGTGACCTGTGAATCCCGGGGAACACAAACAGCCTGTTTCCATGGGCTCCCTCTCAAATTAAGCAGAAACCTTTCTTGGCTATTCTTGACCTTTTCTTGTCTTCAGCAAAGGTCAGATGTGCTGCAGTATATATCTTTTACAGAACATTTATTCTCTGCTCACTATTTTCTGCCCTGTCTTGAGACAGAAAATAAAGACCCCTTATCTTCAGGGCACTCTGGCTGTGTTCCTCAGGAAATGTTTTACGCCTTCCCTGGGCAGGCAGGGTGGTGTTCACAGCCTGCTCTGCACCTCAGCCTTGCCAGCTCCTGCAGTGCTCCCCAGGCACCACTGGTGCCGAGCACACCCCACAGCTCCCCCCTGGTGTTGTCATTTAAGAGATGAGGTTAGACATTATATATATATGTTTTATATATAGTTGCTCTCTGGCCCCAACCTGGCAGCAATATGCTTGATTTTGATTGGTTTTCTATTTTGGGATTGAAGGCTTGAATATATATTGAATTATGTCACTGCAGGCTTCAGACAGATTAAATACAAACCTGATCAATAGTAACCGGCAGAACATCCAAACCTTGGTGTCATTCCTAGAGTAAATTGGTCTTCCCAATAAAAGATTTCAGCTCTTGAAGATTCAAATACCTGAGCACATATTCAAACTTCCAGGTGCAGATTTGAACTGTAGGATATCCCTCCTTTTAGGGTGTTTTAGAAGCACTAAAGCAATAGATTTCTTTCAGAAAAGAGACAGCAATATTCCACACTGTGAGGGTCAAATGCACACAGGTACCCCCAAAATACCAGGCAGTGAAAGTATTTAGAATTTATTTCCAAAGTCAAGAACACTTAACATCTCAGCACAAATTTGCACCAGACCTAAGAGACACACCTCCTGTTCTTCCCAGGGCTTTTATCATCCCTGGCCCCCCAGTAGGAACTTCTCTCGGACCCCAGGGTCATCTCCTCTGGAATGCAGGAGGAGAAAACACCTACACAGCTTCTGGGAGAGATGCCTTTCTCCAGGCAGAAAGGCTTCCTTAAGCCAATCCCCCCAATCTCCTCGGGGTAAAATCTTCTGGAAGGCTCCTCTCCACTTCCATACGCTCTTCCCAAACCAGCAGGGCAGAGCTCCCCAGTTCTGCCTCCCTCTCCCCTTTGCTGACACGTGTCCCCACGACTCCAGGGGCGACCTCAGCGTCTCGTTTCCCGTTTCAGGTTTGGCTTCATCTTCAACAAATCCAAGCCGGCGGTTCACAAGATCGACCTGGAGACCGTGACCCAGCTGAAGACGCTGAGCCTGCGGCACCAGGGCTGCACACCCCAGGCCATGGCATACACCCACCTGGGCGGCTACTACGTGGTGCAGTGTGGTGGGGCCAGCCGTGGGGCCAGCCGTGGGGCCAGCCGTGGGGCCAGCCATGGGGACAGCCGTGGGGACAGCCGTGGGGCTGCAGGGACACAGCTGCTGCTGGACGGGGTCACCGACGCCGTGCTCGGCCCCAACGGCGCCGTGTCGGGCGCCCCACACGTGTCCCCCGACGGGCGGTTCGTGGTGAGCGCCGACGGCCGTGGCAGGGTCACCGTGCAGGCTCTGAGCGCCCGGGGGCACATGGAGCTGCTCCACGACCTCCAGACCGGCGTGCCCGTGTCGGACCTGGCGTTCCAGCCCTCCTCCGCCCAGGGCAACCAGTACTACATATACGCCACTTCGCCCCTGCAGACTGATGTGCTTTTTGTAGAGCTGTCCACGGGGAAAATGAACGTACTGAAGAATTTAAAGGAGCCCATCGCGTCCAAAGACTGGCCCTGGAGCGGCTCCAACAGGGTGGTGAAAGACAGCGGGTTGTTCGGGCAGTATCTCGTCACACCCGCGAAGGATTCGCTGTTTGTTATAAACGGGAGGCAAAACACGCTACGCTGTGAGGTGTCGGGTATCAGGAGGGGCAACACAGTGGTCTGGGTTGGGGAGGTATGAAAGGGCAGCAGCAGGGGAGCCTTCAGCAGGCAGGACCAGTTGGACCTTCACGCTGCAGCAGCTGAGCAGTAGCATTGTATATTTTTACACTGGGAAAACAAAAAAGTCAAAAAACCCCTGTATAGGCTTCATGGTGCAACACTGGTCTACTTGCAAGTTTGATAATATAAGGTGTGCTCTGCTAATAGGAGGTGGTTTTGAAGGGATATTTTTTATTTGTGGGTATGATTTGTGGTTATGAGAAAAATGCTGGCGAAACAAATAATATCTCCACTGAGATACAGAACAAGCCACGAAACCCAGCGATTCTGTAGAACAAAGCAGGTTTTGCCTTTCCATGCCGGGCAGCTTTTGTGTTACGTCCAAGCCATCCGTGTCCCTCTCTGCACCCCCTGCCCAGGGGCTGCCCTGCCCACCCCCTGCCCGTGGGCTGCCCTGCCCACCCCAGCCCGGCGGCAGCGAGGGGTCACCTTCAGAAGGTGAGGGCAGCGGAGCACCCGAGCAGCTTTCACCGCAGAGAAGCCCAGGAGAGCAGTTTCACCCAACCCAGGTGGTCTCCTCTGCAGGATGGCTCTGGGAGGACTGGTGGGCGTGCTTTTGGAGGGGGAATAGACCTGTCAGCCCCTTTGCTTTGACGCCTCGGTTTGCTCTCGGTCCTGCTGGAGGCAATGGGATGAGACCCACCCCCCCTTCCAGTGCGTATCTGTGTGATGGTGTTTGAGAAATCTGCCCTGAAATATCCAGGCCATTACCCATCCAAGGCTGGGGAAAAGCCAGGAATATCTGAGGCGGGGGAGGGGTCAGGGTTTGTACACAGTGTAGTTGAGAAGGTGGCAGTGGTCCATCAGCAGCTCCCAAGTGCCATCAGTTTGGGCACAATATGCAAAATCTGCTCTTTGGGGGCAGAGAATTAGTTATAGTTATTCCCATAGGAGACAGCAACACTTCTAGACATCATAAGTTTCTCTCATTCAATATTTAGGAGCACTGAAGTCACTTGGTTCTTCATAAAATAGCAGTTAAAATGACAGAGGTTATTTTAATAGAAACCTCATTCTTTTCCGGTCATAGCCTTAATTTGCCTATTTCTTTTCAGAAATACCAGGAAGCAATTTTTGTGTGTGTGGTTTTTTTCCCCCTACACGTTTATAGTACACTTGTTTATAGTCAATTATCTTTTACTTATGAGCAAAGACATTCACGTAGAAGCAGCTGAATTATCCAAGAATGCAACAGCTGGCATTGAGGAATTTCAACAGAGTTCCCATAAAAACACACAGCCATTTGCATACTTGGAAGATATAAAAACTTTTCTAGTTGCATTTGTGTAACTTTCCATGTCCATCACCTTGAGGGAAGGAGGGCAAGAGCAGCTGTGGCTCAGGGGCTGAGCAGCAGTGCCATCCCAGGGGTTGTGTCCCTTGTGCCACGTGGAAAATGTGCTCTGGAGGTGGGTGGAAACTCTCTCAAGGTACATGGTGGTAGCTTTGGAACTACCTGTTGGCCTTTGGAAAGACCCAGCTTGGTCTGCCAATGACCTTGTTGCCCAGAGTTGGTGTGAAAGCTGCTGCTGAACACAGCCACTGATAGGTAGTGGTGTGGTAATTATTTTCATCCGCAGATGCTGAAAGTCACCCATTTCACTACACACACAGATTTTAAGCAAGAAGGATGCTTAGCACTGGTAATCTTTGCTTTAAATGTTAAACTTTACCAGAAGAGCAGCATTTCAGCATGGCTGTAGACCTGAAGTATTTTAAACCATTTCAGATCTGTAGGGAATATAAAAATCTGTTCCGACAGACGAAGAAGGGGAGCTGAATCCTATGAATTCATTAACCATGGAGTCCTTGAAATTGCCCTTCAGCTCCCCCGGGCTGAATGCTACACCTCCTTCACTTATGAGCCATAGGGGTTAGAAGAAATTCTTCCATCATTGCGACACAGACGTGTGAACCAGATGGGCACAGCCTTCCTCCAGCAATGCATGGTGTCCATGTTTTTCTACTCATCCCATTAGGAAACATACCCATGTCAAGGAAAGGAGAAGACCAGCTTTGTAAGTACCTTTAAATATGCACAGCTCCTTTCTTGAACAAAGCTGTATCCATACATTGCAGCCATCCTAAATGTGTTTTACCAAGGCCAAACACTGCTCTCGTGTTACCTTTTACGACTTGTTGAGTATTTTGTTATGCCTCTGGTAAGTTTTCCCTGTAGAGACGTTCATTGTGTCATAGATCAAGCAAATACTACTTTTTTAAGAATATTTAAAAAAAAAAAAAAGTCTGTAAATATCTGTTCAGGTAAATATTCTTGAGGCTGGTCTATATATAGGCTGTGAAAGATGTGTAACAGACCTCACTTCTTCCTGGTTGTCTCAAACTGTTGGAATAGCGTTCACTTGAAGAATCCCACTTGAACCTTCCAAAGATGTTCCCTTTCTTGCCTCTTCAGCCCAAGTTCTGGTGATGTGTTTTTCTAAATTCTCCTGATGGTTATATATGATACTTAGAAAATGAAGTACAACTTAGATTGTCCACACTACTTGTGAACGGTTCCAATGACAGTCAAATCTGACATTAAAGTGCTGCACATTTGTTACTCTGATTTTGTGTTATGACACAGAAATTTTATATATACTCCAAAAAATGTTTCAATTCATTTCTGCCTCTCTACTCTGTCAAAAAGAGACTACATTTCCTTGTGGACAGTTTCTTTCCCACTCCCTTTGTGTTCTCCACAAGTTCACTCTTAATTCCGAGTTAATAAATTATTAATTAATCATGGTGATTTATTGAAATTAATTGAAATTGAACTAATGACCTTTTCATTATGCTATACACTCGTGTCTGTAGGGTGTTCTGACACTGGAATCATGGGAGAAATAGTCCTTGATTACTATAATACTGCCGTGCCAAGATCAGATGCATTTACCATTCATCAGTGTATGACAGTAATACTGTTTTGTCTTAGTATTTCCCTCAACATTTTCACTTTGTGAATGAGTGAGAATTTTTACTGAACATTTTATCCGTGCACTGCAGTGCTGGTTTAGAAATCATCCATCTTTAATTTGGAAGAAAACCTCACGAGTGACTTAATTTGGAACCTGTGACAATTGCAGTATTCTTATCATTAAATACTTGGATGACTTCTTTCATATATATATACCACTGCAAAAAAATCAACACAAGTCCCCAGATAGTCGGTGGGCTGCCCTGCAGGACGGGTGGGGGATGGACCAGGGTGTCTTGGCCCCCTCTGCAGAAGGGGCTTCACAAGGGGCAGTTGAGATCCCCCCCTGCCTTGAAGGATTTGGGCTGTTGGGCTGCGCTGACCTCCACGAGCACAGCTTTGCCAGAGGAACACCAGTCCTGACGACCTGTTGACAGGCACTTATTTACTTGATTTATACCATGATTAGGCCTTAATTACCCGCGTGCCTTGGAGCTGTGCTGGGTGCGGTGTAAAACGGATGGAAAGGTCAGGATCTCAATTCTGTAAGGAGATAATGGCTAATTCCCTGTCTGACCCTACACCGGGTCAACACAGTGAAGGAACACGGGAATGGGGGCTGGTGCAATAGCCTGGTTATTCATAACAGCTATGCCCGTGCCCTGTGGCCTTTTTGTGGGATTTTTTCCCTAAGACCCCCTTTGTCCAGGGCTTCATTTTAAGAGAACATGCCTCAGGCTACAGGGACAGCCGCTGCTTGTCACCGAACCCCCAGGACCCAGGGATCCCCTGTGTCCATGTCCCTGTGACTCACCATCTCCCACTCAGATAATTGCTTCCCTGGAAAACCCGGGGGTACATCCTGCTTGTCCTAAGGAAGGGCATCCCACAAGCTGAGCAGCACCACTGGCTTTCTCTACTGGGTTACAGTTCCCACTGTGCATCCCACCTGGAACCTGCACTCTGCCTGGCTCACTGCTCTGCACATTTTCTCATGGGCTAGCCAAAATAAAAACAACCCAAACAACTCCAGTACAGTCGGGTTATGGCACACAAAGCAGAGATCAGTGTCCTGTCTGCCTCTCCGAGTGCTGCTGCTTTTGCACCCGAGCTCATCCCCCCAGCCAAGCACAGCGAGCCCAGGCACGAGTGTTCCTCTCTGCTGGTGGAGGAAAAACACACCTGAAATGTCACCCTGGTCTTAACCTGCCTCCAACAAGAGGGCTGGGGTTTTTAACGCTGATATCTAAAAGAATATAGTAGCAAGGCCATAAGGATTTTTTAAAGGAGCCTGAAAATGGAGAGAAGTGGCAGGCAGGCAGGTATCTCACATCTGCTCCCAGCTGCAGGAAACCAGGATGGCCCAAAACTGCAAAAGTGCTGACTTGGGGCTCGTGCATGACTGATGGGGGCTGAGCTGAGCCTGGGCTGGGACCATCTGTTGAAGGGGGCTGCAAATACAGACCTGACATTGTTAATTTAGTTGTCTATCCCTTGCAGTGTGGCTGGCTGTGCAGCCCAGCCTTTGCCAAGACAGCCTCAGTGCTGAACCCTCCAGCCCAGGGGGTGGGAGTTACAGCCTGTACAGGCAGGGCAGGGTGGTCTGGGCACGACCAGTGCCACTTGCCATGTTCTTGGCCCAGTCTATTCTCTGCAGGAGCTGCGGGAATGTCCATAACTCAGTTCAGTGGCAGCCAAAGGTCATCACCAGGCAGCCTGGGGGGAAAGATGTACCAGAGCCTTCATACTGCTCTTAATGCTCCTCACACCTTGACACAGGATACTCAGGTGATTTACAATCCTCACAGACCTGACTGGCCACTAAAGAAGCTCATTTACCTTTGGATTTTTTCCCTTGTTATTTCATTTCTCCCTTATTCCTGAAATTCCTGAAAAATGGTGAAAATTCAGTGGCACAGAACTCAAAGGCTCTTTCAAGTGTCATCTCGAGTTTAGGAAACACGGGGCATTGTGGGTCATATTTTCCAAATGCTTGTAGTTGAAAACAAAAAGCAAGGGAAAAAAAGTAATTGTTTTTTAACCAGTTCCCCAAAATAACTTTAGAAGAAAAAAAAAAAAACCAACAAAAAACAAGGAAAGGCAAGCAGAAAAAGCTCTGCAAACTGCCACAGCCCAGAGGTCTGTGTAACTAAACCCTTCAGCACCAACCCTTGGCAGCCCGTGGTGGCACTTTCTGCAGAGGGTTTGTTCTGAGGGCTGGCAAAGCCTGATCTGAGCTGGGTCACCGTGGAACAAGGTTGGCATCTTCCTCGTCCTTAATCAGGTCCAACCAAGATAGAAAAGAGTAAGAAGGCATTGATCAGTAATTTGGGGTCTTGGATTTTTTAAAACTATTGTATTATTTTCTACTTTTAACCCTCATCCTTTTCGGCACAGCTGCTCTTGCAGGCCAGTACCCCCTGTACTGCTGAGGCTGTTCTGAGCATTAAGGATGTGGAATTTCCCTCAGCTGGACATCAGCCCTGTTGTGCAGACAGTCCCTTATGAGCAGCTGTATTATATTCTTCTGTATTTGGAATGTTGCACTGGCCTCCAATCTCATCTTTACATGGAATCCAGTATGATTACTTTGAAATGCAGTGTCAAAAATATTGCTAGACCTCAAATAGAGGCTCTCAACTGGCTTATTATCACAGAATCCCAGAATGGTTTGGGTGGGAAGGGATTTTAAAGCTTGTCTATTCCACCCCCTGCCACGGGCAGGGACACCTTCCACCAGCCCAGGACTTCCACGAGCCCTGTCCAGCCTGGCCTTGGACATTCCAGGGATGGGGCAGCCACAGCCTCCTGGACAACCCTCTCCTCCCCCTGTTTCTCCCCAGTGTGTGATCTCACACAGCCCGTGCTGTGCCAACCAGCTGAGTTTCCCCTCGTTCTCTCCCTGCAGCCCTGCCCCAGAGGGTGCCCCACCCTGGCACACACAGAAGTGCCCACCACAGCTCTCCAGGGCCCAGACTTGCTCAGCACAGTCAGCTCTGTGGAAAGCACCAGCTCAGCTTTGAGGCTGGCCGGCTCTGCCATCCCCCCACTGGCACATGGGATGCCAGTGCTGTCCCACAGCCAAAATTACTCAGTATTTTCTCTCTGTAAAATTAATTCAATCCACTGAGTGCATCAGCTTCTTTCTGATTTCCTAAGTAGGTTTTATTCTCTCAGGGTGATGTATTTTCTCAAGCCTGAAAATTAGAGGGGAGGGGGGTAATTTATTTTTCATATCTTTGGTTTTTCACATCTTCATATCTTCTATTTTTTAATGGAGGAGGAGGATGAATTCCCGTTTGGAGATGACATCCTGGTGTGACATTGCCCCTTCTCCACTCGTACATGGGTGACATTGGCAAAACTCCCAGTGGGTACTGGCAATTTCTGAAACCAATAGAGGAGATAGAACATCGATGCCAACGATTGCCCAGCACTGCCAAGGCCACCACCAACCCCTGTCCCCTGTTGAACCCTGCAGGGGTGGGGACTCCACCACTGCCCTCTGCCAGGGCTGGACAACTCTGTCCATGGAGAAATTCTCCCTAACGTCCAATTTAAACTCCCCCTGGTGCAACCAGCCAACATGATGCCTGGTACCAGTCCCACCACAGCTTGTTCTTGTCAGAACTCCTCCTAAAAGCACAGGTTTGAACTGGGTGAGCTCCCATTGTTCTCATGCACAATGTACTACTGCTGTAGTTAAGATTAGCCTGACATGTCTGTGTATTTAATTTATAATTATAATTTTGGCCTGGGAAAAAGAAGTCTGTCTTTCCATGGAGCCATTGTAATGCTGGGACACAGATGGCTAATTATCAAAATGTCTAAGAGCATCTTTGTGCAAGTCCTAAGGCAAAAAAAAAAAAAAAAAAGAGAAACAAACAAACAAACAAAAATACTTTAGACAAGTGTTATTTGCTGAAACAAATTCTGTTTAATTAAGACATGAAGTCTGGACTGAAAGACAGCCCAGCTTGTCAACAATATTAACTGCAGCAGACACTGCTGGAGGTTATGCTTTGCATTAGGGCTAAATGGTAAAGGACAGGAGCTTTTTAAAGAATTATTTAAGTTTCCCCATCTAACAAAGCTAAGCTGGTTAATTTTCTGAGACAATGTTTAGCTCCGGAAGCTCAAATCAATGCTGGTGAAAGCACCCAGCCTGAGAGTTTTGGAGGTTAACATGCTCTCTGGACCCCAAAACCTGCCTTCAGCAGCACGGGCTGTTCTCTGTGCCCTGCCCCGAGGTGTGCAGAGCCCCAAACCCCCCGAGTGGTGCCTGTGGGGCAGAGGGGCTGTGTCAGCAGGACCATCCCCACTCGGGAGTGCTGCTCAGAGCAGGCTGGGGGTCAGCAAACCAGCCCTCCTTTAGCCACATCAGCAGAAAGCACGAGCTTCGTGCCAGGGCCGTGGAGGTCTCTGTGCACCTCGGAGGGGCTGAGCAGCAGCTCAAGGTCTGCGCTGGCCCATATGGCAGTCAGATTATTCAAGGAGAAATTATGCAGGTAGTCAACATGTTCCAGCTGCAGGTGGATGATGCTGAAAACATCAGCACAAGCAGCAGTCAATTTGTGTTACGGTCAACGACCGCAGTTCACTCGTTTTCTCCTGCTGGAGCCCCGGGGGGCTCGGGATGTCGGGAACGCTCCAGTGAACACCCTGAAGCTACAGCTCCTGCTGCCCCGGTGCCAGCACTTGGAAGGCAGCAGGAGAACAGCCTGTAGCAGTAATGGCCATCATGCAGAGGATGCGGCACTTCACCCTCTGGCCCCTCTTCTGGATGCAGCAGAGGGCAAGTGTGGCAGGAGTGAGGGCAGCAGAGAAGGTGCTGGGTTTGATTCCTGCAGTTCCAGCTCCAGGATGACTCCAGCACAGAACCAGGGGAACGGCTTCAGACTGGCAGAGGGCAGGTTTAGACTGGGTTTTAGAAAGAACATCCTGGCTGGGAGGGTGGGCAGCCCTGGCACGGGGTGCCCAGAGAAGCTGTGGCTGCCCCTGGATCCCTGGGAGGGTCCAAGGCCAGGTTGGACGGGGCTTGGAGCCCCCTGGGCTGGTGGGAGGTGTCCCTGCCCAGGGCAGGGGGTGGGAAGGGATGAGCTTTAAGGTCCCTTCCAACCCAGACCATTCTGCGACTCTGTGATTCTCTGCACTCCTGCTGCTCACTGGTGGTTCCTGGGGAGCAGTGGGAGCAGCCAGGACCAGCTCAGCTGCTCTGCAGGACCTGCACAGGCTCAGGTTTTGGGAGCCACAACCACGTTTGTGTCAAACATCACCAAGGCAGGAGGGAGGCTGATCCAGTCATCACACAACATCAGGTGATGACATCCAATCAATTTGTGTTTATTCAAATCCTTCCCGTAGGAAAAGCAAACCCACTGGCTGTGGTTTCAAAGTGTTTCTTTAAGTCAGCCAAACAGATCCCTGAATTATCATCTGCAGCAAACAGAAAACAGACACACTATTAAACCAGGCTGTAAATATCATTAAAAAACACACCCTGACCAATAAATTAAGGGCTGTGGTGGCAACGGGGTTAATGCAAGTTGGGAAGGAGAGGCTCGCTAGGGGCACATAAGGTATTTGTGGTGTTGCAGGAGAGAGGATGGATGGAGTTGATGGATGCCGGTTGTGCAGCACACATTGCTCATGAAACCCTTCGGAGCGCTGCCCAGATCCTGCCGACTGATGGGCGAGTGACAGCCAGGGAGATTTACAGTCCCGTTCGCACCTCCTCGGGAAGCCTGGGATGGTCCGGAGCGAGCCGTGAGCTCCTGAAAGCTGTGCCAACAACAGCTGCGGGTCACCCAGCCCCGGGCCAGGCTGCCCAGGCAGCCACAGAGGCAATGGGCATCTTCAGGAGGTGCTGTCCCTTCGCCTCGCAGGGAAAAGGATTTGCTCGCTGAGTGTTAGGAACGGCTGGAGCTGGAGGAGCACAGGAGCTCTGGCACCGAGGGGGGAGCAGAGGGTCCAACTCTGCATGAGCACGAGTGGTCCTGGAGCCACATCAGTCATGGGCAGGGTCACTGTAACCCAAAGGTGCTCCACAAGTCCCCAGGGTAGGAAAACTGCTCCCACTTCAGTAGACTGATGTGATGTGATGTGATGTGATGCACGAGTGCATGAAAAGGAGGGGGGGAAAATAAGGAAAGTTTAGGAGAGAATTTACAGCATTTATTAGAATTTACAATGCTGTCAACTCTAACATATTGGCATTTCAATTCATTAAAAGTCCAGACAAATTGGATGTTTGTATTCATTTAAAATAATTTCTCCTCTTTGACCCAGCTTAATTTATCATATGACGTCTTTCTGCAGTGCTTAGGCGAGCTGCTGTTTGAATGAACCCAGAGGAATATATGAGTAAAATATTAAGTAGCTGTCATTAACAACAGGGTCCATTAAAACCCAGCACCACAGCTTCCCTACAGCTATTTCTGCCAAGCCAAACACAAACTCTTCTCCTACAGATGTAGGGCTTGTGTGCCTCGCTGTATTAAAGCCCAGACACCTTGTGACAGTGTTTTCATGAATAACACATGTAACTCAGGATTGAATCACAGTCACTGCTACAAAAAAGAAGCAGCAGAGGGGAAATCCTGCACCTCAGTATAAACTAATCCTTATTCAAAAGGTAATTGCTCTTTTTTTCCTAATAAAAACCTCTCATGTTTCTGCCATTTTGTATATGTATTTTCAGCATGCCATGTGTTTTTATGAATAGTTGTATTTGTTGATAATCAACAAGCATCTACTCAGACATTCATACTTTCAATTTTGGAAATGAAGTTTTATTTACTTCACCCTTGGGTCTACTCTGACAAACCCAGGTGCAGAGTAGCATTTATGCACCCAGAGTCACAGGTAACCCATGAGTAACTTCTCTCCTGACTGCATTTTTCATTTCTCCATCATCAGGAATAGATAGTGTCAATGAAGGCTCCATTAATTATATTTATCCAGCAGGTTTAAACGAAGACAAGAAATCCTGCTGAAGGTTTGGTATCTTCTTTTTAAATGGCATGTATTAATGGGGCTGTCAGGAGGGGAGAGGATAAGGAAAAGACACAGGACTTCCCCAACACCTGGAACAAATCAAGGACAGAATGGAGTAAACCAGTGAAGACACAACAAATATTAACCACAGGTAACATTAGCTCAAAAAATCCCTTCCAGGGTGCTCCTCTGGTGTCAGGAAAAACCACTACTGTAGTTTACTGATAGCAGAGCATGCACACATGTGTGTCCTGCACTGGAAAATGGTGTGGTTGGATAGATAGATAGATAGATAGATAGATAGATAGATAGATAGATAGATAGATAGATAGATAGATAATTGATAGATTGATAGATAGATAGATAGATTAGAAAGATGTGTCTCTCTGGAGAAGATCTGGATTTTCAGGACATTTAGCAGGCAGCACACGGCATGCAGTGAAGGATGATCTTTCCTCTGTTTCTCCTACAACAGCAAAGTCTGTGGTGTGGAATTTCTGCTGCTTCAGCCCTTCCTTATGAAAAGGTTTTTATAGAAGACTTAATTTAAATGCACACTTCTTCTCCTGGCCGTGGTTTCCCAGGTGAGCAGGCTGACTTGTAATGTCACAGCTACCATCTGTTGACTGTCTGGGATGTCCAGGAGGATCTTTCCGTGTGGTCTGATTTGATTTCTGCCTAAACCCTTCCTTTGGATGACATCCAGAAAACACCTGTGATTTTTCATTTTGAAATACTGTTTGCAGCTTGCTGCAAGCTGGCTGGAGAGCCAAGAGATCCCTGGGGAAATGAGTGACATCAGCAGGAGCCATTTGTCATAATGACTCAGAAAATCACAGGATAAGATGATTGTATCATCATTACAATAGAAGGAGGGCTCACTTTTTCTCTCCATCAAACAAATAGGACTTTCTGTCCTAAACCAAGCCCTCTCTTACCCTGTGCTGAGGATGCCTTGAGGAGCAACCTCAGATGATGGACCCAACCTCCTGCACCCCAACCCAAGAGCCTGCAAGACTGAGGTCAGCAATGTTGGCAAAACAGCCAAGAGTGGAGAGCAGGAGAGGTGGCATTTTTTCAGGCTTGGAAACAGAATGGTCTGTTAAGTGTGGAGAGGACAACTAGTTAAATATTAGTAAATAAATACCGTTTTGGCCATCAGCTAAGCCTAGGAAGGCTGGACTCTGCTTGGAGCATCTCTGTGTGCTCTGTGCTGCAACATCTCTGCAGGGAACCTCGTGGTGAGGGGCACATTGGAGATGCCACAGCAGAGGAGCCTCCAGGGCCAGGGGGACTCTGCCTGGTGACAGAGGGGCAGGCAGAGGGACAGGTATGCACATGAAAATATCTATAAATAAAAGCCACAGCCCAGTGAGTAGTCCCTGGTAAGGCTGTTGCAGCCCATCTCTAGATGTGTCCATGTGAGAGCTTCTCTTCATGTTCAGCAGCAGCTCAGAGCTCAGAAAGGGACCTCTGCCATTCTGCCTTGTAATATAATAATATATGTGTAATATCTGAAGATCAAGACCATCTCTCTATTAAATTAGATAACAAATAATTAGATAATTTTAATTTACTCTCTGAATCTTCTGGAGAGTAAACTGCTTACAGGCAGCTAATGCAATAAACTTACTTTATAAGCAGAGAGCAACATCTGCTGCCACGGAGAGTCTGCAGCACACATTGGCATTCTGAGCACACTCAGCCGTAGTTAGAGTAAATGTATCATTAAGTTGGGATCCTCTCCTATTCAAAGCACACTTTTCAAGATTTATGTACTGCAGACAGTGAGATAGCAGGAGAACCAACTTGTGCTCAACTCTGCTCGCACTCAGCCCTTGTCCCATGGCAAGATAACATTAATGAAAAGGGTAAGTCAGAGCTTGGAAGTTGGGTCACTTCTGTGTGTGGCAAGGGAAACACAACCCCAGTCCCACACACTCCCAAAGGCACAGCCAGATGGAAACTGTGCTGAAAGAGCACTGCTAAGGTCACAAAATCAAGCCCCCAAAAAACAAGCCCCTTCAACAAACAGCCTTCCTCCCATACACACATAATTGCAGGGAGCACCCCAGGCCTGTAGGTAAACATTAATATGGATTAATATGACTTCTAAAAGTTCTTCAATATCTCAGCTGAGTTTGTGAAAACTGCACTTTTTCTGAAGCTTTGTGAGCTCAACAAACTGGGCAAATAGCAGTGACAGAAAGGGATGTTCTTTGTAAACAAAGCTACTCTGTGGTGGCTGTGACATCCCTATTCCACATCCAAAGGGTGCTGTGAAGATCAACAAATACACTTTCAGCTTGGCAAAGCACTGTGTTCAAGGGGCACGTGTCAATTAAAACACTTAAGCTGTTTCCAAGCTACCATGACACCACAACTTCAGAAGTGACCAGTGATTTCTTAGCTGCCCTCCCTGCCTGCATGGGGGAGAAGCCTGGTTTTTGGAGCCTGGATGCCTTTTTGCCATCCCCACAGCTTGCCTACATTTCTAGCTGAACTGGCAGCACAAGACAAAAATAAAAGCAAGTCAGCCGAGCACTGCTGTTGTGCATCTTAGCAGTAATAGAAAAGCACATTGTCCCTCCAGGCACATGAGCACAGCACTGAAGATCCGTCCTGATGTCCTTTATGAGAAAGCTGCATTTTTATTATAAATTAATCTACCATGTCAGTCACACATGCAAGCCCTGTCAATGGCCATCACACACACCAAGCAAATGAGCCCTGCTTGCTTCTCGACTCTGCAGCTGCTGCCTTGCCCTGCTTCAGGGCAACTCAACAAGGCAGGATTAATGGGCAGGACTTTGGAAACAAGCAGAGTTTGTCTGTCTTAGGGGAAAAGGGGGACAGCCCCTGCAGGAGCACAGGGCTGTATCATCCGTGTGCTTGCTGTGGGTGAAACTGCTGGAAGGTCCATGGCTACTTAGCTGGGAAGAAAGACCATTGTATCTGTGCTTTCATGGCCACCATGGGCTCTTATAATCCCCCTTTTCTCCTTTTTAATGTCTGAGGCAAGTCCCAATGAGGGACACTGAGTTTATGGATGGTTTGTGCCAACATCTTCCCTCCAAGAAGATTAAAGGCTTTGGGAAGAATGAACTTGAACACCATGAAGCAAAGCTAAATAAGTCAGCACAGGAGCCACCTCACAGTCACCTACATAACAAAGTCCCATCCTATGATGAATGTGGTGGAAAAATCCAGCAGACAGTTGATTTACCCTTCCAGACAGAACTAAGAGGAGCAACCCTCTGTGCCAAGCTCTAGATAAGACACAGACCAGGCTCCCTGGCTGCTGGAAGGTGTCCCTTGCTCTGTGGAAGGACACAGAGATGCTGACATGATGAATGGCCAAGGACTGATCGTGACAATGCTGGCACAAGGTCACTGCATGAATTGCTCTGCACCAGCACTGGAGCTGACTGCACCTTCCCCGTGGAGCTCAAGGGCCTGCAGTGGCCAAGGGAGCAGGAGATGATGCACTGAAACCTTGGAAGCTGGAGCCCTGGTTATGGAGGTTGCATTTCAGTGCTGTACTCAGCAATGAGCTGTAAAATCCCTCTTTGTTTACCTTCTGAAGATCATTTCATGCTAGATCAGAAGTCAGGAAAAATTCCTGGGGTTTTCAGCACCAAGGAGCCAATCCCAGTATATTCCCTGCCCTTCGCCTGGTGGATGTGTGGAGCCTGTGGTGTCCTGTGTCCTTCTCTGAGCAGGAGAAGCAGATGGAGGAACTGTACACAATTCACTTGGATTCTGACAATTCACTTTGACTCTGACCATGAATTTTCCAAGTAGGATTCAACTCACGTCTCAGCAGGGAGCTCAAGGTCAGCCTTTGTCAACGTGCTTTATAGGAAACAGGCTATTTTTAATCTCATTGTTCTTCTGGTCCCAAAAATCTTAGAATCATAGAACAGTTTGGGTTGGAAAGGACTGTGAAGATCATCTCATTCCACACATTAATTCCGCGATCATAATGCTCTGACTGTGAAAATTGGGTTGAATATGGGGCTTCGTGCTCCAGATTTGGTGCCATTATATGTGGTTGGTTCAAGTGATGTAGAAACATATGTAAAAGAACAGTGTCAAAACAACTTTCAGCCTCATGAGCCATTCAGAACAATGTATACAATTCCTGTGTGTGCAGAAACCCCTGTCTGAGCTGCTCTGAGAGGGGAAGAGGGAGCAGCTTAAAATGCACTGAAAATTTGATAACTGAATGCATAAGAAAGCATTTCCTGAGGGGGAAGAATCCACATCTTCCCTCCTGAGAAAGATTTTTAGAGCAATCTCATTTATCATGCATTCATTTGTTGAGTAAATATTCATAATATATAAGTGCTGGTGTCACTTTAATATTCTGATTAGCATGGTACATCGTTTCGTCTGTCTAGATAATGGTGAAAGTCATACTAATCGGAGTAATGTTGTGTGTCAAATGATACAGAGCTGATTTACTTAAGACTTGGATGTCTGCTCCAATTAACTTCCAAAGTAAATTACACTGAAGTTCCTTTTTCTGTCTTTTGTGAAATAGAATACATCAAAAGTATGAGCTGCAAAGCAGGTCTGCCAAAGTTCCCTCAGATTAGCTGTCGACAGACCCCCCGACCCTCAGCACAGAGCTGCCTGCGGAGCTCCTCAGTGATGCCCCTGCTCTGCAATGAACTCCTTCTTATTTGCAAACACACGCCCAGAGAGCTGCCTCGCTCACATCTCGGGCTTTCCTGGGCACTGCACAGCTGTGGCAGCAGCAGCCCTTCGAGAGAGAAAGAAACGGTACATGGAATAAAAGATGTGAGAGACATAAAGTCCATATGGTTGAGTGAAATCAGATCATTGTGCCTAAATTGCTTCTTTAACTGTTGCAGGATGTTTTTATAATCCGCCTTTACAAGGCACACAAAAAGCACCATAGAAAGGCCGTGCTCATTAACACCCACTCCATCCTGTCAGGTGCTCTGCCGCTACTGGCTGTGTCGCACCCACCACTCCGATACCTCTGCACTTCACAAGGGCATTTGAAAAGTAGTTTACTTGGCAATCAAGCACGCGTTTCAGGCAGAGGGGATGCAATGAACAACGAAGGGCAAGGAAACAGTAGCTGGGCGCAGTAAAAACAGAATTATTTCGGCCACATCAGTTTCAAATGAATTGAAATCAAACAAAATATTTAATGGTTGCAAAGATGTTTCTTGAGGATAAGGCGGGGAAGTGTGAAAGGCTGGAATCCCTGTTCATTTGGGTTTTAATGGCAAAATTACCAGTTCAGCTGCCAGCACACAGCTCGTATCTCAAGTCTATAAAAATTAACTGTAGGAAACCTTATTCAGGCTCTCATTCAAAGCACCCGAGCCCAAGGTATAACTCCATGATCCAACCTAAAGCCACTCACACTCAACCCACGTGAGCTCCAAAACACTAAGCACTTGTTCGGTGATTTTTAAGGGGAATTTAGGTACAGGTTTCAGCACTTTGCTGAGCCAGCTGTCAGCAGAGCTGCCGGAGCTGCACAGCCTGAGGTGTCCCACCCCAGGGAAGGGTTTGTGCAGTGCCTGCAGTGTCTGAGTGCACAGAGAGGACGAGGGGGTGCAGGTACCTGCACCCTGAGGGGCTCAGCTGAGGACCACCCCTGTGCCCGCAGCCCCTGGGCACTCTGCTGCTGCTGCCAGGCTGCTCCTCAGCGTTTAGTGCCTCTCTAAATTCTCCTGGTGAACCAGAAGTACCTGAGAAGGAACAAGTAAATATTTAATCTACTGAGTTTTAACAGGTAGTTCTGGGCAGAGCTATTGAATTTTTATTTGGAAAGATGATTTGTGCTCAGAATATTAGAATGGGATGCTCACTCAGGGATGTTCAGAGCAGCAAACTCTCCCCAGAAATACTTGAATTATCAACATTTCAGCTGGGTTTTTAATGATTCTTGCTTAAACTGAGGGGACTTTATCAGTATTCATGCACTGGAGCAGTCAGGGAAGCTGCAGCCAAGCCCCAGACTCTCCAAAGGCAGGACCGAAGATGACTCGCACCACTCGGTCACCACCAGCACATCAAACCCAGCCCAGCCAAGAGCGGCTGACAGCGCTGGAACACCCCCGGGGATGCAGATGTGCTCCCAACCCTGGGGATGCAGGTGTTCTCCCACCCCGGGCATGCAGATGTGCTCCCCGCCCCGGGGATGCAGATGTGCTCCCAAGCCTGGGGATGCAGATGTGTTCCCGCCTCCAGGAATGCAGATGTGCTCCCGCCCCGGGGATGCAGATGTGCTCCCAACCCTGGGGATGCAGATGTGCTCCCGTCTCCAGGAATGCAGATGTGCTCCCGCCCCGGGGATACAGATGTGCTCCCAACCCTGGGGATGCAGATGTGCNCCCAGCCCTGGGGATGCAGATGTGCTCCCGCCCCCGGGAATGCAGATGTGCTCCCACCCCGGGGATGCAGATGTGCTCCCAACCCTGGGGATGCAGATGTGCTCCCAACCCTGGGGATGCAGATGTGTTCCCGCCTCCAGGAATGCAGATGTGCTCCCGCCCCGGGGATGCAGATGTGCTCCCAACCCTGGGGATGCAGATGTGCTCCCGTCTCCAGGAATGCAGATGTGCTCCCGCCCTGGGGATACAGATGTGCTCCCCGCCCCTGCACCCCGGAAAGGCCAGCCCCCTCGGCTTTCATTAGCTTAATTGCCCAGGTTCCTTTAATGAAGTAATCGAGGTTAATTTCCTGTTGGAGGGGGGAGGCTCAGCAGGCACAGCTGTTGGCCCCTGCAGTCCGCAGCACCGAGAGCCGAGGACACTCCTCGCTCCGTCTGACCTTCCCTTTAGTGGCTCAGATGTTGGGAGGTGGCGAGCACTGAGGTACGTCGGAACATTCTCTTCTGCTCTGGGCTTTTTTCCCCCCATTCTGCCTTGAATTAGCTAGTAAAAAGCAAGATGGAAAATAAGGTGGTAAACCTGCCTTTGAATACACAACAAACACCTGGTTTGGTAGTGTTTTTCTGATATAGGAGAGAGGAGTGTAACCAGGGTTTGCAATAACATGATGATTTTTTTAAAAAGGTGTTTAGGCCAAGCTTTATTTATGTGCTTTATTGGTAAAGGGCTTGTGTTTCTGTTTCTTGTTCAAAGTCATAACAGTAGGAAAAGGTGCAGGACTGATTTAATAGAGGCTGACATAAACGTCAGTTTTGGCCACACTGTCTGAAAACTTGTCCGTGGTGTATCCTCAGTGCAGCTTGGCAGGGGTTGCAAATGCAAAACTTGCCTTGGGTTGTAAGGCAGAACAGGCTTGTTTCTGTCTGAGATGGGGCAGGGAGGGAAGAAAGGGGAATTCTTCAGATTGCTTTGGGTTTAGTCACTTTGTCAGATTTGTCAAACACAATAATAAATTTAAGACACAAAATTCTATAGTAACAGATGCAGAGGTTACATGGGGAATGGCCTCTCCTGAATGTGAGAATGTTTTAATCCATGGCCAGAGTTCTCAGGTTTTGGTCAGATGAGTTTCAGATGACACAAAGGAGGTTGATGTCACTGCCTGGGGTTGCAAGTCCAGGCACTGTGAAAGGAGAAGAGCTGAGAGCCTGAAGGCTGAGCCCCGAGGGAACGCTGAGGCTGATCCTGAAGCAAAGCCTTGGCCATTGTTTTGGTCTGGGGAAAGTCAAATTTGGTAGAGACACTCAGGATCACAAAATCATGGAATCATTTAGGTTGGAAAAGACCTTTAAGACCCTCAGGTCCATCCATTAAGATATCTTGACTGAACCTTTTACACTGAGAAATAATCTGGCTACTCCTGCTGCCCTTTTCCAGCTGGAGGACATGTCAATCTACACCTTGTCTGTGTAAAGATCTTTTCATCTACTTGGATTTAACCAGGCTGGGAGCAGAGCGAGCTGTGCTTACCCCCAGCTCCAGGGGATCAGGGATGCTCAGACCCAGAGGTTTGCAGAGGATTTGTTGGGGTGAGAGAGGAGAATACACCTGGAGAAGTACTGTTCAGGCATTAGTGGGAAGGAGAAAAGTCATAACCTTGCCCCAGGAAAGTGTGCAAGCACCACATTTTTAGGGAAGAAATCATTCTGCTGGAAGAAAATGACACCCTTTTCTTCAATAAAAAATGTATTTCCAATTACTAAAATATGTGAACCATTCTCTTATATTCTACTAGCTCCAAACCATAAAACTTTACAGCTGAAGCCAACTCTGTGTTGAGCTGAAGCTGGTAAAGGAGATCGGACCGTGACTTGTTACGTAAATAAGCCTGTAAAAGTCTTGTGATTTTCCGTGGAAATCAGATCTGCAGCAGCACTTCTGCCTTAGCTCTGCGGCTTGTTTAATTTGCATGTACATGATTATGCAGTGTTGTTATACAGAGAAGGCAGTTTACAAACCTTTAAGTGATCAATCAGTTAAATAAATAAAGCACCTCTGGTGGTGCTGGACTTTTTCCGAGGCGCCTCATCCTTCTGTCATTAACATAATCAGCTTGAGTAATGTTTTCACAGCAATTACCACCAGTGGGTCAATGTCTGCTATTAGCAACCTTTCCTCCACGGGTCACGAACACAATAAGGCGTGAGAGCCCCAGAGGGCACGAGGTGCCAGAGGACTTTCCCTGGCATCGGTGCCACGCTGCTTCAATGTGGCACACCCAGGGACAGCAGATTGTCGGGGATCACTCAGTGCAACAACAATTTGCGGTCTCAGTGGGACTTTCCTTGTTTCAAGACGTTCAGCGAGTGTTATAAATGTGTAAATTACATCAACTGGAAGAGGAAAGTACACATATAGCAAAGTGGTTTGGAGCAATAAAAGTTGTTCTGGCTCAGAAACTGCTTTTTCAACCTGCATTTCCTTTCCCTCTGTCGTTACCTCTTGGCTTTAGCTCACGTGGGGTTAAGCTGGCACCAACAGTCAGGTTTTAACGCTTGTTGTTGCAGAAGAAATGCCAGTAAAATGTGTTAGGGAAAGCAGTCCTTGGCCACTGAACTTAATTAAAAGCAGTGTGATTTAAGCCCAGTACCCTGGGGTTATCTGGGGGGTTGTGGAGGTTAATTGCAATTGTTACTGTATGACTTCCCAAACTCAGATTTTTTCAGTCCTTCTATGCAATAAATCCTGCAAAGTCAGAGTAGAAAACTCTACGTTTGACCCGAGCATTTTGCTAATTCTAATACAGGAAAGGGATCTCCAGACACTCAACACCACCATAGGCTGGTGAACTGATATTGCAGACTTCATGGCAGAGCTCCAGAGGCAGCAGGACAAGCGTGGGAGCAGAATCCATCTGTCATTCCCAAGGAGCATTCCAGGCATGTCACTGGTCCAGCAGGAGGTGTCACAGCAATAGGGCCATTGGAAAATGCAGTGCTGCAAAATCTTCCATTGTGACTAAAGTAGACGTTTTCTCATAAATTCATTGATGAGGGGGTATTTTCTTATGCAAAATACATGTAGAGACAAATCTGTCTGCAGAAGTAAAAGAAACAAACTAACCCAATACCCAAAAATCCCCAAACTTCCTAATTTTTACTGGTAGGAGTTGCTCTTCCATCCAGACTCGGGATTTGGATTCTCAATTGGGTGCTTGGGAATAATTTCCTCATTTGTTTTCAGCACCAGTTCTTGCAGAGTGAAGCCACCACCTTCTCCAGGCTGGGCGAGGGGTGTGGGGCCTCCTCCAGGGGAGAGGACAGCAGGAGCCCCTCAGGCTTCCCCGTGGGTGCAGCTCCCTTGGGAAGCAACAAGGTCAGATACTCTGAAACATGTGATTTTACTGAATAAGCTAACAAAACAAAACCTCCAACAAGCTCATGGGTAATATTCGAAGTTCTGATTAGAAAAGAGATTTTTGCTTTATTTTTGAAATTCTTCCATGCTGCCATTTTGAAGTAACAACTGTGCAAGTCTCATGTCTGGTGTTGTAACAAGCAGAAAATTATTGTATTTAGTCTGCAGAACTTAACGTGATTTATGGGATCAGGAGTTTGAAAAGCAAACCCCACCTCTGTCTTCTCTTCTTGGAAGCACTTCAGCTATTCCCACTTTCAGTCATTTTCAACTCCATCAGCGTGATCAGCATATTTAAATCCACTCAGCCTTCTCGTTTGAAACATTTCATGTGTGTGTCACACTAACAATCAACAAGAGTCCTGAATTTAACATCTGGTCCTAATAGTAAAGGGGTTTAATTTGAGAAATGAAAAAATACATACCATAATTACTAGGCATTCAATCAGAATGAATAATGTGTTTGCTCCCAGCATTCTGTCCTGTCAGCAAGAACCCTGGAGAGGCAGAGCAGCATCGGAGTGGAATTGCTAAAATCTGGGGGGGGGGAACACCCAAGAAAGCACTGAAATGGGAGAAAGATGTTGCTGTGGCTTGCCTGTGGTGCTCTGCTGGCCCTTCATCCCATCGCACCACCCTCTGCCCTGCTGCTCTTCTGCACAAGGGCTGGATCTGCTGCCACAGGGCCAGGGGGAGTACAGGGGATGGGGGGGAGGTGTCCAACTCTGTAACCAAATGTTAAAAACCAGTAGTAGATATCCAGTACCTGAACTTTAAA
The DNA here is from genome assembly GCA_013399695.1 of Formicarius rufipectus. NCBI lineage: Eukaryota > Metazoa > Chordata > Aves > Passeriformes > Formicariidae > Formicarius > Formicarius rufipectus. The sequence continues at coordinate 3,647,455 of VXAU01000639.1, forward strand.
GAAAGGGTTGGTGAGTCTGGATGGTTTCCTGTTACTCAGGTTGGATATTAGGAAAAGTTTCTTCAGCTGACAGAGTGGTGAAGCCTCAGAGACTGCCCAGGGAAGGGGGCACTGCCCATCCCTGGAGGGCTCAGGAAGGAGCAGCTGTGGCATTTCAGGGTGTGTTTGAGTGGCCAGGGGGGTGTTTGGTCCAAGGTTGGGCTCGATGATCTTGGAGGTCTTTTCCAACTCAATGATTCTGTGATTCAGAACATCATTCTTGCAGATATCCCATCTAACCCTATCAGTTTTTGGTGCTTAGGGAATAAACCTTGCCTTGCCCAGGGGGCAGGGATGGCTGGCAGAGGTTGGTTTATTTATCTGGGACATGCAACTCTTCACCCTCATCATGTTCTCTCCCAGCAGTCCGTGGATCTTCCTGGGAGCATCTGCTGTGAGTCACCAGCCGCCAGCGCAGAGACAGAGGCACTTTCCCAGTACTGCCTGGACCTGTATTTTGATGCATTTTTGGGCACAGGGGAACAAATGAAACTGAAAAGGTAATTATTTTGAAATACGGTGATGTAGAAAATACATAGTCACTCCTTTTTGCCTCAGAAGTGAGAAAAGTACTTCTCATATTTTTGGGCAATGCTCCATTTAGTTCATAATTTAGATGTATGATTTTGTATCTTGGATCAGCTCAGTCAGATGCACAACACAATTTTAATTATTTCAAAATGTTTTAAATGGAATAATAAATCTGGTGTTTGATGTAACGTGGCTGCCTGACCCTAAGAAATATGTGGGTAATTATCATGTTTCCCAAGTGGATTGTTTTGTTCCCCAAATCAGTCACTAATTAGTGGCTACACTCACAATGATCACTCGGAGTAATTGTGATGTTTTGCTGCATTGTTTTGCACAAGAACAAAATAATCCTCTTAATGAAAACAAATTTATAGCTGTTACTCTGAGGCCAAAATGCAGATGTAGTTGCTCTGGTGGTTATGAGCATGATAAACAGAAGTGACTTTAGAAAACACACCGGTTAGGGACTTGGAATCCTTTTCTGACCCAGGGGAGTTGGCACCAGCCCTGGGTGCAGGAGTTGGGGCAGACTCTGGGGAGAGGCCACCACACCCTTCCGGGGGGCAAAGCAAAGGAACTGACCCTGGGCTGCCCCGGGACACCCCTGGGGAATGTTCCAATAATTCATTAGCTATCTGTGAATCAACGCTCTCCTTGAAAGTAGCTACCACTCCATTTTCATTGCAGAAGCCTCAGCAAGGTCAGGGCACAGGGAGGGCAGTGGAGATCACTCTGGGGCTGAAAGGGTCCAGCCATGGGTGAGGACTTTTGGTCAGGAGGAGAAAGATCAGTGTACCTTAGGGGTGCTTTTAAAACTTCTCTGTATAATAATTCCTGTGTGATCCAACACCATTCCAAATCCCGTTTTCTCAGAGTAGCCCAACTTTCTACCATCCAACTTTAGGTAGCAAAGTTCTCTTCAAAGGCCAACGACCTAAATTAATAATAACCAGCGGTAATAATGTTGATTTATCATCTCTGGAGCTATACTTTTCACAGGTGTCTAGTTAAACTTCCAGTAATCTCCTGTGTCAGGATACTCTTACTCTCAGTGCAGGTACTCAAGTGCAGATTTCAGCTGCATTTAAAGTTGCTCTCAGAGCTCTAATCTGTGTTTTGTCTTTGACTGGTCAGGGAAAATTAAATAAAAAGTTGGTTGTTGAGGCACAAACAGGAATGGAGAGAGCCCAGAAGGAGGCATGAAACAAAAGCTCTGCCCCCAGTCCTGCTTCATTTCATAAATCCTTGGTTATATGTTGAGAGGGTGGTATAACCTCAATAAAAATTCCTCAGACTTCTACAGTATTTCAAATAAAAAGAAATGTTCCTTCTCACTTGCCTTTTAGTCTGAATGTTGCTTTTTTCTTACTGTGTGTGCTTTTTAAAAACAAACAAACAGCCTTGCTACATACAATGGTATTTTTTCTTTCTTTAATTGCATTACACAGGTATTTAGTTCAGAGCAGCTGTGGCTGCCCCATCCCTGGAAGTGTCCAAGGCCAGGCTGGACAGGGCTTGGAGTAACCTGGGCTGGTGGGAGGTGCCCGTGGCAGAGGGTGGACAAAGGTGAGCTTTAGGGTCCCTTCTGACCCAAACCATTCTATGAAATGCATGATTATAAATGTCTCCCAACACAAACTGTCCCCTGCTCCCCTCACAGTTCTCTCCAGGGAGTGGGGTGTGACCTCCTTACAGCAGCACGTTCTGAGGACAGAGGCCACTCCGTGGGTGGGTTTGTCAGCCCTGGGTTGGTCCCCAGTGAGCAGGAGGGGGCTCCTGCAGGTTCTCCCTGTGCCCTCTGGCACTGGGGGCTCTGAGCTGCCTGTCCTGCCCAGCCTGGAGCTCAGAGCTGCTGTCCCAGCCACAGCAGGCTGCCCCCAGCATGGGCCACATCTCCTTTGAGCCTCTTCAGGTGGCAGCAGGTCCTGCTGATCTTACTCTTATCAGCACTTTCCAGGGCTGGGGATGGTGACTCTGAATTAGCACAAAGTGAGTAATTCCCCCAGTCCTTTGGAAGAGCTTTCAGCGAGAGCTGCTCTATGAAATTATTCATTTCCCCTTGCTGTCAGCAGTTCTTTTATTTACTGTGATTCTTCTATCCTTTATCCCCAGCCCTAATTCTGCCCTTTAACTCCCTGGTTATGGCCTGTTCTTTCCCCAGCCCTCAGAACTTGCTGTTAGTGTGGGAGGCTGCAGTGTGGTGCTGTGACAGCAGAGCCGGAGGACTAAGGGAGGGACTGGGAATATGGCCACACAAAGTCATAGAATCACACAGTCTCCTGAGGTGGAAGGGACCCAGATGTCTCCACATCATCATTTAAATGAGTTTATTAAACACACTCACCTTCAATGCCCCCCTCACTTGTGCTGTGGGATGGTGTCCGGGTTTTATGGTCACTCCAAGGGGCTTGGGGACCACAAGCAGCAGCCCCTGCCTGCACATCCCACACCTGGAAAGAGGGCAGAGACCACACCGACTTTCCCAGTTTGATGGGAAGGTCTGGTTCTTGAATTATTTCCTCATTATATAGGATATAGCACCACTGGTGTGGGGGCTGTTTCAGGGGCTGTGATTTTGCTGTGGAGAAGGTGAGAGAAGGTGCCAGTAATGGGCTTAAGACAGAGCCGGGAACAGAGAGCTCCGAACTCATAAAGCAGGAGGAAGTCTTTTTATCTTCCCAAGTTCCCATTTCCCTTTGGCTTCAGCACAGTGAGGAATGGCACAAGGGCACACATCTGTGTCCTCATTAATGGGAACCAGGACAACAGGAAGAAACAGCTGGAATGGATGTCACATAAGAATGCAATCTTTAGGGAATGGGAATATTCCCCTGTGCTGAGCCCCAGAGGAGTGTGAGCAGCAGGGAGGGCTGTGGAGACCCCCCAGCATGTCCCAGCACCCGTGGGACAGGGGGGAGTGGGGCTGGCCAGGAAACCACACTAGTGACACCACCACCAAATAGAAGTGCCTTTTTGTGTGTATGTATATTCTTTATATAGATATCTCTATAAAGGACCTGTATATACAGTCACATCAGATCCAGCCCAAGATTTCTTTCTAGAGTATCTGAGAGTGCTGGGCCACAGGTCTTGCCCTGTCTCCCCCCACCTGAGCTCCTGATATTTAACTGAAAACCAAAGCACATGCTTCAGAACTTTGCCAGGTGTTTTTATCCATCATTTGTGAAGTGGGCATTCCTTGTTGCTGTATGGATAGTTGATCTTCCTGGAATCTGTAAATGAAATATTTCAGATTTATAAGACAATTCCAAGAGGGCATTCTTGTGCTTTATTTCCCATTTCACCCTCCCTTACGGAGTTAATGGCCAAATGCCCTCGCTCACTATCTCTTTGCAGGGATAAGCAGAGATGTACCATAGCAAATCTACCTCTAATAAAATGAAATGTCTGGACTGAATTAAATGAGATTGTTGATATCTCTTGCTGGAAAATCAACGTCTTCATTATTAAATTGACCTGTCCTTCAGTCTCTTAACACCTAATTGTTACTTCCCTGATGTCTGCTAATGGCTTTGAACTCAAAGGAACATGAATGATAATTGTAGTGGTTTAAATTCCTTCAGGTTGGTTTCAGTCCTTCCTGGAGTCTTTGCAAATACACACACGGGCTGCTGAGTTTGCACTCATGCAACACGTGAAACCCAGCTCTGAAATGGCAAACCCACACTGATGTCCATTCAGCCAGGGCCACCTTTCACTTTGGTGGTTGGATTCTCCAGGCCTGTGAGAATAACATCCAAACTTGCCCTTTTCCTGGGATCCCACACTTTCAAAACTAGAGGACTCTGATTTTCACTGGCCTGTGTGTGTGGCAGGGCAGGAGGCTGTGCCAGGGGAGAGGGGGAAGCTGTGCATGTCCCACGGGTGTGATTTTGGGGTGGCAGCAGCTCTAACAGGTACCCAAGGCTGTACTTTATCTGTTCCTGTTTAACCCCTAGACCCAAAAGGTCACTTACTTCCAAGCTGTCAGTGGCTCCAACAAGGAACAACACTTTGACCAGTGTCATTGCCTCTCCCCTGTGGCCCGATCAGATATTCCTAAATAAATCAGAACAAAGGGACTTTAGCATTCCAGTCATACTCATCTCCTCCTCTGCTTTCAGCAATGCCATCTAGGTGGAATTTATGCTCAGTGCAATGAATTCAGAGAGTTTCCTCCTTGATTAATTCCCCACCTGATATTTTGATCTGGTGGTAATTTTGCTCCCTCTTTTAATGCTGCCCTTTTTTTTACTGTGGGGGTGACCACTGGGCCAGTTGATACCCCAGCCTGTGCGGGGGGGGGACTGCCCAGTCCTGTGCCCTCCCCAAACAGCCCTGGCTCAGGGGGTCTCACCTTTCTGGGTGGAATTTCTTCTCCCTTCCCAATATTTGAAATGTTGCCTCCAAGCAGGAGCTTCTGTTCTCTCCTCTCTCATTGCCTGCAGAGCATATTTTAATTCAGATTTTCACTTCAGAGGAAAACAGAACCCACCCGTGCCCAGGAAACAGAGGGTGTATCTCTGCACCACGAGGGCTGGGAAAGACTTCTCAGCTCAAATGAAGAGACACAGCTGAAACCCCAAAGATACAGAAAAGGCAGCACCTCTAACACCCAGTGAGCTAACAGCAGTGTTGTTCCTGCTCACAGGTATAGTGGAAGGATTTGAAGAGATCCTGCCGTTTGCCCCTTCTGGCAAAGAGAGGGTGCTCAGCACCAGCTGCAGCTCTGGGTGTAGCTGTGGCAGCAGATGCAGACCTGCTCAGAGGGCAGGGCACCCCAGTGGGGCAGGGGACCTTTGGAGCCAAAACACCTCTCCCTTCCCTGCTGTAGAGCACAATATGCTACAAAACCCTCAACTGTTCCACCCTGGGCTTCTCGGGCACAATTTCCAGAAATCCAAGATAAAAAACCACATCCCAGTAATTTCTGTCTCTCCATAAAGAGACAGCAGAGGTATTTCCATGGCTCCAATATTTACTGAAGGTTCAAGCAATCCCTGCTTTAGACCCCCCTTTTAACACAGATCTTACCAGTCACCAGGAGAATGTGCAGCCTGACATCTCACACTGTGCATCACCTCAGCCAGGTGTGACAGGACAAGTCATTTCTCTCCCTCTGGGATTCAGGAGGCAGGTGGATGAACTGCTGCTGGGTGGTCATTGCTGGGCAAAATTTCCTCATCACCCTCCAGAGCAGCAAGAGGGGCAGAGCCTTCAGCCAGGGACCTCCACGGCTCTTCAGCCACGCCTGGGAGTTGGGGAAACAGATTTCAGACTGTGGGATTCAGGCAATCTCTTTCTCAGGAAATCACAGAACCAATAAATGGTTTGGGTTGGAAGGGACCTTAAAGACCATCCAGTCCCACCCCCTGCCCTGGGCAGGGACACCTTCCCCCAGCCCACATTGCCCCAAGCCCCATCCAAGCTGGCCTTGGACACTTCCAGGGAGCCAGGGGCAGCCACAGCTTCTCTGGGCACCCTGTGCCAGGGCTGCCCACCCTCACAGGGAAGGATTTCTTCATTTCTAACCTAAAACTCTTCTCTTTAAGTTTAAAGCCATTGCCCCTTGACCTCCCCTTGCAAAAGGTCCTTGTGAGAGAGCAGCTGCTCAGGGTTCTCTCTGAGGTCCTGGGGCTGCCTCCTTTGTCCCCTCCTGCTGCTGAGACTCAGCCCTGAGCTGCCCCCAGCTGTGTGTGCGTCACCCAGGTCATTCTGGCTGCACACCAGGCAGGTGAGCTCAGTCCCACACCAGAGCCACGCATAAGAGCTGGTGCATCCCACTTTGAAGGGCAGTGCTTTGATCCCCCGGGGATGTAACTAAAGCCACTGTGGGCAGATCCCCCAAACCAGTCCTTGCAGGGCTGCTGCCAAAGCCTGGCTGTAAGCAAATTGTACCAGGCAAGTTTAGAGTAACCAAATTAATGCCTCCATCACTGGCAGGGTTTGCTGAAAATAGGAATATTTTTATGCTCTCAATAGCCTCATTCAAGGCTTGCTGGATATTTTCTATCAGATGATCAGTAGGCAGTAATATTTTGATGCTTTGATGCTACTGAAATAAAGCCATCCCCAAAAATGCACTGTACGATTTTTATCTCCAGGAAATCTAATGCAAAGTGCCACTTCAGGTTTTAGTTAAGACACCATAAACAACAGGAGGTATTTTGGCTGCCTAGCACAACCAATCTTCCAGGTACACCCTTTCCCAGCTGCAATGACATTTCACTCTTACCTTTTTTTTAATAGAGAGTTATAAGACAAATATTGTTAGCATGAGGAGTTTTAAAATCTCACTGCTTGAAAGTTTAGACTCCTGAGGAATACAGCAGCCCCTAAAGACACCAACAGCCACGAGGATGAGAAGCAGAGCAGACCTTCTCTGCCATGTCAACAAGTATTTGAAATCCTGGTTGCAAAGCTGCACAATTACACTATGGGGGAAGGCATGTGAGGAAGCAAACCCCCCCGATTTCCCCTGGCAGCAGGACACGCTGCCTGGGAGCTGCTGGCACATTGCAAGATCACTCTGCAATTCAGGCAGGCATTGATGAGCAGCCCATGGCACGTAACGAGGGGCAAAAAAGAGCTGGGAAACTTCGGAGAGGAGAAGGGGCTTTTCCCGGGCTCCTACCTATGGTCCCTCTCAATGAGGAGGCTCAGGAGGATGGCCAGGATCACATGGGTCCTGCAGCACTGCCCAGAGCTTACCTGCAGGAAATACAAGATATTAAAGCAATGATTCCCTGGATTCCACGGAGGAAGACTCTGTCTCACTTCACCTGGGAAGAGAAATCCTCCTCTGTTTCACAGCTCAGCTATAGGGTGGCCAGAGACCCAGTGGTGAGGAGGACAGAGGGAAGGCAAAGGGATCAATCCATGTCTTGGTACCAAAGGGTTTTTCCAGATGGGTGTTTTGTCACAGACCTTCCTGCCTGCTCACACTGAGAGAAAATAAAGTTGTTGTTGACAAATTAGTACAGTGAGACAATTACAGAAACAAAATCTGCTCCATCAAAATAAAGGACTGCTGGCTAACTAAAACCTAATACCTACTGGTATTGCTGTCCAAAAACCCCAAATATTAGAGGTAAAAATAAATGGAGAGTTATGCTGCTGCTGACTCTCTTAGCTGCCCTTCCCTCCCCTGCAGGGGTACAGCAATACCGCCCCGTGCCAACGCCCCAGGGAAGCAGCAAACCCTACCTGAACTGCCCTCTTTTGGGTTTAACTGCCCTTAATGTAAGAAATTTAAATTAAATTAAAACCAAGCCTCCAACACAGCAGGATGAGAATCAAATTTGCTGTAAAATGATTACACAAACCTGGTGCTGAGCTCATATAAGCAAAGCCATTACCAAATGTTGTAGTGTTCCTTCTCAGCCCTCATCCCCTGCAAGGGCTTGTGGCTCCATGTAGGAGCTCCCCACCCACCCACAGTCCCACAGGTGCCTGGGGTGCCCAGAGCACCAGGGATGGCCACAGACCTGCCCAAGGAGCTTGGCAACACTCACGCAAAGACATTTCCGAAGCCAAACACACGCAGCAGGAGTTTGCTTCCAAGGGCTCTGGTCGGTGGAGGAGTGAGGAGGAGCCCAGGACGTCCCTTTGCCCTCACAGAGGGATCAGTGGTGGAACAGCCACAAGAAAATCTCCACAGCTTGGAGAAGTTGTTCAGGGCTAACCAATGCTTTTTAAAAAGCAACTTTTTGGTGGATGATTCACACACAATAAGTGAGATGGGGTTTGTCAAACAAACTGAGCACTCAGAAGGAGCTGCTGAAGAGCTTCCATGAGCCATCTGGGGGCTCAGGATGCCTTGGGAATGTTTCTCTGAGCCACCTCCCTTCCAAGCAGCTGTACTAGAGCATCCTCCCTCGAGATGAGGGATGAGTTTACACAGGGTGTTTAGATAACAAGAGTTGGGATCATTTATACCAAACAAACGAGACAAATATTTAAACAAATAAACAGTCTGTGGCTCCATGCAAACATGATGAGTTCATAATGAATCCTTCCCAGGCACTGCAAGTTCCTGCAGGGTTCAAACCAATGTTTTCAGTGCGACACTTTTGAAGAGGACAAAAAGCACTGGGGCAAGGCTGAGCTGTCTGTGATGGTGAGGCTGCCTTGGCACTGCCAAGAGGACTCCAGGGGTGCGTGGGTGGGCTCCCACCCCCCTCCTGGCACTGCCCAGACAGCCACACTGCCCACCACGAGGGAAAGGCTCCCCACTTCTTGAAGAGCTCAGAGGCCGAAGGCTGAGACACACCCAGCACTACACCTGGAGTGTGTCCTCTCTTAGCATTTCAGGAGGATGAGAAAGTGAAAGACAAGATTAATGACTTTGCAAAGTCTGCCCAAGCCCTCTCCTCCAGATGTTCCACTTGAAAACTCCCCGTTTCCTCAGCCACTTCCACCTGAGCCAGTCACTGGGACACTAAGCCCCATTTTGATCTGAAATTCCTCACATTAATAATGCCATACATCACATTTGACAGCCTCTAACTGATTCTCTGACTTCCGTGTGGCAAAAGCTTCTGGCAGTGTTATTGGCTTTCCCTTTTTATGAACTGCTCTGACTGGCAGTGAAATCCCCACCAGAAATGGATGTTCCCAGGGGAATTCTGCAAAGGTGAGAGCCTCTCGTGCTGATGCAATGGGTCTGTCATCATTCAAGAAGACAGATTAATCATTCAGGCCTGTATCCTAATCACAGGAGGGGGGGGAAGTCAGTCAGGTGCTTAAAAAAGGCTTAAGCATTTAAATACACTTCCCAGATTTAGTCCCTGGTAATCAAGCACTGGAACAGGGAGAAGAAATGAGATAAAGGAACAGATGTTCATTCCAGGCTCTCAGAGAATGGCATCAGGAAGGCTGAGATGGAAGAAACTGGGGGGTTTCCTTAACACGAAGGTAGAGACTAGGTCAAAGAGTGCCAACCCTTCAAGTGAAGTAAAAAGGGCAATAATTCTCAGCTTTTGAGGACAGTGAAGCTACACAAGCCCAAGTCACTCACAGGTGGTTTCTACACTGCCAAAGAGCTCCATAGCTGCTGCAAAAAACCACAGTGCTGTCCTGCATTCCTGCAGTGCAAAGACCCAGCTGAGAGCACATGGACCAAAAGGAAACAACATACACACTGGCCAGAAAACTTGTGTTTTCTTCAAGCCTGTGCTCTAAGCTCGAGGCTGGATAGCTGAAATCTGTCACATGTAATGAAACCTCGCTGACTCAAACCTGAACTATCATCCCTCAGATGGACAGGGAGGGAACAGGTCTCTTGGGACAGACTCTCTTTGCCAAACATATCTCTCCACCACAGGTTACGCTGTCCAAAAGGTGCTTGTCCTCCTTACCTTGGGCTGTCAAAGGGCAAGTCCTCCTTTCCTTCACTCCCTGCTCCACAAGGCCAGTTGGAGGAGTCCACCTCCCTTCTCCAGTTCCCTTCCAACCCAGCCATGGATCATGCTGCAGATCCACTTGGCTGAGCTGTGCAGACCAGCCCCAGCTGCTCTGGCTCTCCAAGGGCAGCTCAGTGCTCCCAGAACAAGTTGCCTTTTGCAGCTCTCTCAGCTCAGGAATCGTGCCAAGCTGTGTTTGACAGGTGAAGTGCATTGCCTTGTTCCTGAGTCCTGGTGGGGCTCATCTGTTCCAATCAGCTCCCAGGTTGTTCACAACCCCCTGACACAGTCCTGTTCATCAGGAAGTCAATATGAGGTCTGATTATTATGGTCAAGTGACTGAACCCTTCGGGCAAGTCAGACATTGGTCCCTGAAAAGCCCAGCTTGACTTCAGGCCCCGTGTGAGCTCCAGATGAAGGAGCAGAGCTGCCCCCAGGGGCTTGCAGGCTGTGGACAACTCCCTAAATACCATCACTTTCTCCACCCCATTCTGGGTTTTATTGCAAGACTTAGTTCCAGTGACATTCAGCTGAAAAACTATGTTCCAGCTCATGCACAAAAGTGCTCAAGGCAGCATCCTGTAATCAGTTAAATCACAGAGTATTAAGGCTGGAAGAGACCTCCATCATCAAGTCCAACCTTCATCCAAACCCTCCCATGCCCACTAAACCATATGGCAAAGTGTTGCATTTACTTTCATTTTTTTGAACATTTGAATAAAATAAATAAAATCATACTAAAAAAAATTTAAAAAATAAAGTAACTCTCTTCAAAGACACAGCTCAGAGTGGCATTGCTGAGGAAGGAAGGCTTTTGCACTGCTTTCACACACATATGCAGACAGACAGAAGGGGAGTTGTCTCCATAGACTTCAAAAAATCACAGCAGAAGTGTTGGGACTTTGCTTGAATTCCAGTCTTTTAATTCCATTACATAACAAAGCTGGCATGCTTTTTCTTCCTTCCAGACATCACAGCAGCAGCCAGTGATTTAAACCACATCATTCAGTCCTTGTCAGATTAGTGTAAATCCCTTCCTAACATGCAGAACAAGCTTAAAATTAATAAAACTAAACGGGAGATTGCCCAAAGTTGAAATGTTCTTACCAACTTCATCAGAAGCTGCACGTGGCTCCTGCTCTGCTGCAGGACTCTGGGCACAGCAGTGGACTCAGCAGAGCAGCTCCCCTGCCTCTGCTCCCTGCTCACAACACTGCCCATGGGAGTTGGGAGGAATTTATGAATCTTTTCAATTTATAGATTATTTCTTAGAAAGAGGAATTTATCACATTCAATTGAAAGTGAAAATCTGAGTACCTTTTCATCCCAAGTAATGAGAAAATGCATTTGCTCTTTATTCTGCAAATCTCCTTATTTCAGCAGACAGCCCTTTGTAGGTGCTGCTGTTCCCTTGCCGTGGGGAAGGCATTTCTCTCACAGGTTCCCAAGAAGATGCTCTCCTGAAGAAAAGGCTCTCCTTTTGTCCTGGGGATATTCTGTGCTGGGTACAAGGGCAAAGGCATTTCCACTGTTCCTGAGGAAATGAAGGCATGATGCTTCAAGAGTTAATTCTTCCCCCTCCTAAAGCACACTTTGTGCCTCTACAGACTCGCTCTAATATGCAGAATTTAGGGAGCAGAATCTGCCCATCACTGTGCTGAAGACTTCCCCTGGGATCTACCATACCTAGAGATTTAATTGTAAAAGCCAGCCAAGTATTCAGACTAACCAATCACTTATTTGCCTAAATGTTCAAGAGGGAGTGTTGAATTTATTCTTGACATCCCCCATAGATAATAGCTCACATTAACATGGCATGAATATTCAAGGTTGAAGCCTTAAAAGTTGGACTGTGGGTTAGTTATATAAATCACATAATATTATTGCTTTTCCTTCATGACATATGTAACTAAGCAACAAATCATGGATTCAAATATTAAATTTCTTACATTCTGCCCTTTTCACGAGGATAAGTGATATAAAGATCTCAGCTTAGCAGGAGGTGGGTCATGCTGTCCTGAAGGCAGAGAGGCAGAGAAAATTGTCAACTCAAAATCCAAATAACGCTGCCTGTTCTGGATTAGAATTTACATAATGAGCATCATTGTCCTGGTAAGACTCGATTGCTCAGTTATTCTCAAAGATTAACTCAAAATACCAAGGATAGAGTCAAGGCTTGGCATCACCTTGAATTCTGATGAAGATGCAGAGAGACCTTTGTGTCCATGGCCACCACTCACTGCCAGTTAGCACAACACCCAAGGAATTTGTAATAGTTGCTGTAGTTGGTTGTGATCAAAGGGGGGATGTGGTAACACAAAGACCTGGAAAAGCAGCGTGAAAGGAGGAGCTCTCTTCAAAAGTGTTGGAAGAGACATTTGTCATTTAAAACAAAAATTGAAGACTTCTAAGGTTAAAAATGGCAGAATAACCTTCGTGGAAGAGGTATTAAGGTACTAAAGGGAGTAACCTTTAAAGCCTGCCTACAAAAGGGATCCCTGAAGTCCTGAGTCATAACTGCAGAGGGAGGGGAGAGAGCATTGAAATACATGAGCATTAGCCCAGAAATCTCCCAGAGATGAGGGGGAGTGCAGAAGTTTCTTGCTCAACTCTTCATTTTTTAACTTCTAAGTAGCACAGATTGCTAGAGGAGAGGAGAAAAGAAGGATAATAGGAGGGGAAATAAATCTCTTCCTTTAAATACCTTTAGTGGTGTAGTGCTAGGGGTAGGATTACACTCAATTTGATCTGAATGGATAACACAGGCCAGGATATTATCCGTAGTTTCCTTAAAATCTTCTCTGAAAAGTGGCTTTAGCATTTCTTTCTGCAGCAGCAGCTTCCCTCCCCGGCTGTGCCATTTCCCACAGCCCTCAGCTGTGCAGGACAACCCTCAGCCAAAGGGGCCTCCTGACACAGCACAGAAAAGACTCGTTGAACTCAAGGAGGAACTGAACTAGTGGATAGGGTGGCAGGAGTCCTGAGCTGGTTAGTTTGGGGGAAACTACATGACCCACTCGTGTAAAGCAGCATGGGTCCACCAGGAACACTCCTAAGCTGTGGCTGTTGTTAACCAGCCGGAAGAGACAGAAGGGGTTGCAGGAAGACCTACCTAAAACGTGAGTCATTTGCATTCCCCTGCTTTGTGCAGCCCTTGTGCAGCTGAGAACCCACCCACCACTTTGCCAAGGCAGAGTTTCTGTGCAGTCCTGCACATCAGCACACCTGGGGTTGTGTAGTCCAGACAGGTTACAGCTCCTGGCTGCTCCAGCTTCGGTGTCCTCAGCAAGAGTGCACCCCACCCCCTGTCACAGGGATGCAGGAATGGCTGACCCCAGGGAGAGTCTGGAGCCGTTTGATCCGAATTTGCCACCCTGTCACTTCAGTGAATGCACCGTGGCAGGGCTACACCCCCAAATGTCACTCTGCTTCCTGGGCACATCTTCTCACCGAGCTGTTACCCAGAGACTGAGACTATGTTGTGTGATCTGACAACGCAGTGCCAAACATGGGAGGGAGAAATGGATGAAGATTAGTTCTATTTTTATGGCAAACTTCCTAATGGTACTTAATTAACAATCTTAGAAGAGCTAATCACTTGGTGGCTCCTGCCTCCCCTGGTTTCCTCAGTGACACGAGGGCACACGACAGGGGTGAGTGGCTGTGCCACGTCTGCTCACAGCAATCCCTCACTTCTCCAAGGGCTCTGGTGCCATTAACTGGGTTAATTGGGTTCGGAATTGTTGCCAATCCAGACATCTGTGCTCAACTGCTGCCACTTACGAAGAAAAAAGAAGCAAAACACAAGTTCCCTGAAATGCTGCTGAAGGGAAAAGACGGCTTTTACAACCGGAAGGATTCCTGGAGAGACAGAGGGTGTGCAGGGGAGAACCTCCTTCCTGGCAAGGTGCTCCTGGTTTCAGAAATTATCTCCTGAAACACAAGTTCCAGAACATGAACCCCTAATTTTCTGCAACAGATGTGGGAAGTTTTCTGGTTAAATAAGACCAAGAATGCCAAAGGGGTTTGGCAAAGGGAGACTCTCAAAGGAATTATTTTAGCCAGGAAAACCATAGTGCAAAGTGCCACATCTACAATCTTTTGAACCCTACTAGGGATGGTGCCTCCCCCACTTTCCTGGGCAGCCTCTTCCACTGCTTGATCACTCTTCCAGTGAGGAAGTTTCTCCTGGAATCCAGCCTGAACTTGCCCTGGTGCAGCCTGAGGCCATTCCCCAAGCACTGGGAGTCCTGTCCCAGCACAGGGTCAGGGGGCACTGACCACGACGTGCCCCCAAAGGGGTCAGAGCAGGGCACTCAGGGGGACAGCCCAGCAGTGAACCAGCACAGAGCAGCAGGACACTTGCACTGAGTATGACCAACATCTGGGATCTGCCTCCATTCCCCTCTTCAAATGCCTTCCAAAGTTCCATCCCTAATGAAATTCCTGTGCTGGGATTGATGAAGGTCTGCAAGCAAAAGGGAAATGGTACCTTAACCCAGGCCCCATAGAGTGGTGCTTACTGGGCAATGTTCTGCTCTGGGGATGTGTGTGCATCTCAGAGGGGGATTTTTCCATTTCCTTTTGTGGGGAAATAAATACAAGCTGGACAAGAGGAAGGCTTCTACTCATGTAAAATGTAGGAAGATATAATGGAAGTTTCACAAAACCCTTTCAAAGTACCTTAATACACATCAGGCAGACCATTTTGGCTGCTGAAGTCGTTCTACATCTCCCTGCTTTCTGTTCAATACTTGTGAAATATGGTGGGCTTATTATTAGGGTGCTGTCATTTAGAGGTTTGGCTTCAGTCATTCATTTAGCAAAAAAACTCTTTGTCCAGCCAAAGAGAATAATTTCATCTCTGTCCAGCCTGGGAATATCCATTGATGCTCTTTGGCTGCAGCTGAAACTCGGGGCAGAGCATGCCACTCATCTTTTATTTTCATTTTATTCTTCCCAACCCATACAGTTAAACAAATTATTGTAAAATAGCCAGCCTGAAGAGCTCGTTCATTGGCAGAAAGTGGAAGAAAATCTCCTGCTTGCACAGGACATATTATTCCAGAAGGGAAGTGCATAAGAGACATTTACTATTCAATTACAGACCCTCTCTTGTGCTGACAAAGGTACTGCAAAATTTGGTCTTGGATTTCCACGTGAAAGAAGAGACTGAGTGCTTTGGGGTGCTGCAGATATAATATGGGCTGCCTTGTTGAGGACTTGAATTCAAGCCAGAGCAGATCTCACTCCAATGAAATAGTAGAAATATTCCCATAAAACACTCCCCACACCCTCTCCCCAGATACTCGGGGCATTTGACAGGAATCTCACACGCGCTGGTTTGCAGTGATGATGAGCTCCCATTACCTTGCTCTGAACACCAGGGCAGCCAGCAAGAGCATCACAGGAACAAGAGGCAGCCTCTGGCTTGCTTCTCCAGGGGTTTGTCCTTCCACACACATTAGGTGAATACACACATGACTTTAAAAGAGACCATTTGGTTTAAGCTGAAAAGAGAAAAAAAAAATATTTGGGTTAATAATTCTGGGCTCTTTTTCACTCCAAACTCTCTACTCAGAGGGGGAAAATGTGCAGTGAAAAGGAGGTGAATCAGCTGTAAAGGGCAGATTTTGACCGGATAAAATTGGCCTGGCTATTTAGGGAGCAAGATTTCATTAGAGTTGCTATAGCAATTGGAAGAGTTTGACAAAACCTAATGAAGGATTACGACAGAAATAAAGGAAGATATAAACCATCAAAAGCTATAGGAAGAGAAGCTTCTCAGGTTTCTGAGCAAAAGCCCTCTGGAAGTAGCCTGCTCTCCCTGGAAGACACCACACTCCTTGCAAACACACCTCCAGGGTGCTCAGGGAGCTGTGACAGCAGCACAACCCCAGTGCCCTCCCCACTGTGAGGTACTCACAGGGTTTCCCCTCGGAGAGGCACCCTGAGTTCTCCAGTGCTTTGTTACACAAATACTTGGCACTTGCTCCCGATGCTGTGTGTTA
Organism: Formicarius rufipectus; assembly: GCA_013399695.1. NCBI lineage: Eukaryota > Metazoa > Chordata > Aves > Passeriformes > Formicariidae > Formicarius > Formicarius rufipectus. Next base: position 3,663,440 of record VXAU01000639.1, read on the forward strand.
ACCTCCTCCAGAAGGTGTTAGAGACGTCCTGTGGCTGAATAACCCGAGCCAGAGGCATTGCAGGACCTCCCTCCGCCTCTCCAGGGGTGCAGCAGAGAGACATTTGGGTCTGGGAGCTCCCAGAGCTCACACAGACCTTGAGCAGGGGGCACCTGCAGAGCTCTCCCCCACTGCCAGAGGGCAGGGTTAGCGGGATATTGGGAAGGAATTCCCCTCTGGGAGGGTGAGCAGCCCTGGCACAGCTTGGGCAGAGCAGCTGTGGCTGCCCCAGCCCTGGGAGTGTCCAGGGACAGGTTGGACGGGGCTTGGAGCAGCCTGGGCTGGTGGGAGGTGTCCCTGCCCATGGCAGAGCAGGAGTTAGAACTGGATGATCTTTAAGGTCCCTTCCAACCCAAACCATTCTAGGACTCTGTGTTTTCTCACCCCAGACCTGTAGAAATGCTGGTTTAAATTCAGAAACACGAATTTTTAATCTCCCTGCAGAAAGTTTTCCTTACTGATGATGCAATAACACTGGCTATTTCTCTCTGCCATATCAGATGGCTAATCCCTCTGTCAGGTTCAAGTCCTTAGTCTAAATGCTGTGCCACAACATTCCCACTTAGCATTTAGACTAAGGACTAGGGGGGATTAGACATTTTATGTTGCCATGTTCCCTCTCTAATATGTTGGAGTGCAGCAGGTGATTGCCTTGCACACTTTCAGATTGCTGCCTCTCAGTTTTAGCGCTTGCACAGAGAGATGGGGAAATGGCATTTCCCAGCCCAGGTGAGCATGTAATTAATGTGCCTCGAGCAGAAAAGGGAGGAGAAAAGACACACAGCCAGTTTTGCATTGCTCCCTCAGCTTCAGCTGGTGCTCTTGGTGCCCACTGCAAGCACAGGAGGTGTGGGAGGGAGCTCCACCACCTCCGTGTCTCTGTGTCTTGCAGCTGGTCCTCCAGTGAGTGCCACTTGGGAAGTGACCACTGCTAATTTATGAGTTCCACCTCAATCTCCCTTGTTCAAAAGGAAAGTGATGACTTTAAAAGAGGTCCATAATCTAATAATTTCTAGAGAAAAATACTTAACACATGCAAGAGCATGAGCAAGTCCTAAAGAGGAAAATATAAAATTCAAGCGGTGTGCATAGGAGAGGCTGTATGCTAATGATCTGCAACATTTTGTACAGAAAGATTACAGTTGGGTTCTCACTTATAATATCCTTTCTCTCTGAATGAAAATTCTTGCACAATGATTACCAAGAAAAGAGAAAGGAACCCCTTTGTCTGGATGGACTACAATAATGCATTGCATTATTATATACATATAATTAAGTCTTGTACTATAACATGTTTCACTTTTCACATCTTAAATTATTTTATTTTGGGTTTCAAACCTTTACAGAACCTTTGCAAACAGAGTTAAATACCCAGCACAGTGTTACCCTGATAGCACAAACACACTCCTCTGATAGCACGAGGCAAGTTGGAGAAACAAAAGAGAAAACAAAGAGAAACTCGCGGTGAGCAGAAAGAGATCTTGGTTTCACTCCATCAAAGGGATGGGGAAAGGAGCCTTTCCAACCCTTCAGGGAAGTGAAGTCAGCAGGTGAGGTTTTAAGGGTGTTCCAAGCATGTCAGTGACAGAAGAAATAAAAATACATGCATCAGCTTCTCTGTGGGAATGTGCAAAGCCCCAGAGCTTGTCCCAGGGGGCTCTGAGGAGGGTCTGGGTGGGGAAGGGTCAGGCCCCAGCCTGCTCGGGGAGGGGTTTGGGGAATGATGCAGATGGAAACTCTGAATCCCCCTTCAAGGGGTCGTTCAAACTTCAGGACAGGCCAGCACCAAATATGTGCATGCTTTAGGGTTCAAATCTAGCCACAACTTGGCATTTAATCATTAAACTCAAAATTTATGATTTTAAAGTAACAAGGACCTGATTTGCTGGAGGAAAGTAACTACATTCTGGGAAAAACAAACAAACAACTTTCTGCTTTTTGAGTCGAGAGCAAATTTAAATGAGGACTTTTTCAAAGTCATTATTATAAAAAATGTCAAAAACCAAATGAATCTGAACCCACAGAGCTGACAGAGGGCTCTGCTCTGGCTGTGACAACACTCTGTTCTCTGACTCTGAGTAGCCAGCAAAGGGAGTGGCTCAGAAAACACGAGGAAACAGCAATAATAACAGGAATCTTTGATTCACTCCAAAGATAATAGTCACAGCAGCTCCCAAACACTTGTCTTCATTTTCCTCCCTGCAGTCTCTTGCCAAGCTTTTCTCTGCTATTAATGTTCACTCCTACTTCTTTCAGGTCACCACGGAGTAACTACAATATGCTTGGCACAGGCTGGACTCACAGGGTCACACCATTAGACTGTCATTTTCCTACAACTTCCAAACAGCCTAAAAATAAGAAGTGGTAGCATTTAGGGAAGTTTTCAGCATATGGCTACATGAGCAAATTTTAAACATATGGGCTATCAAATGCGTTCAAGATGTGCTAAAGCCCATGCAGAGATCCCCAGTCGGTTGTTACACAACATTCCCTGAGAGGAAGGGGAGAGGTGCCCTTTCCAGTCTCACAGCCAGTCCAGGGGAACTTCATCCACAGGAGAAAGGTCAGAATCCACCTCATTTAAAGGGTATGCATTCATGTATTGCCTGGGAATTTGTACAGTAAGAAACTCACCTTTGGGATTTCTCATCTTTGGCCTCATATTAAATGATATCCACTTGTTATTAAAGACAAAAATAACAATCAAAATGTGCCTTTAAGTTGCTTCACACAGGGCACAGAGGTGAGCTGGCTCATCCATCCTCTCTTAAAAACGAAAGCAGTAGCAGGTATTGTGGGCTGTATTATCCCACTGGGAGACAGAAATAAACCCGAATGCAGAAACTGAAATCACTACTCACAATTTGCTAAAACAAAACAAAACCAGAAAGAAATATGGTATCTTCTCTTTCTCTAGCAATATCTAACGTAAAAACGACAGCAACAGCAATCCGTAACTATGAAGAAGCAACTGATGAAAGCAGATCTTTCATGATGCCAAAGATAATTTATATAAAGCTGTAACACTTTTTCCTCTAAGAACTGAAGGTCTTCCTGTTGTCTTAAGGATTACAATGAATCAAGAAAATTATTTTTGAACAAATGGGTGGCTTATAAAAGCATAACCCTACCTCTTCCCTATAATACACTCCAAATAAAGATGCCTGTCTTAACTTAAGCAACAGATAGTGATCTAGAGAGCTGCAAGCTGTGCCGATGAAGTGTCTTTTGGAGATAATGACTAACTCAGACAAGGTGCTTAGCCTCAGCATTTCGGTGATCAGCTTCCAAAGGGAGACATTTCCCCTCCAGTTCCACCCCGTTCCTCTCCCCCTCGTTGTGCCCCTGTGCCAGCCGTGCCCTCCACCCCTGGCACCCCTGGATGCAGAGGGTGCTGCCCTTGCCCTTCAGCCCAGCTGAGCCCCAGAGCTCTCTGATCACTTCAGGGATGTCAGCCACGGTGCTCGTGCCAGCTCCAGCAAACCAAGGGAGAGAGGAGCACCCCAAATGTCTCCAGAAGTGCACCTGAGATGCACTGCTGGAAACCTGACTCTGCCCCGGTGAGGACTCACAAACTGGCTCAGAAACGTGACTGTGGGAGGAGAGGTTGTGGAGTCTCCCTCCCTGAAGATACTCCAGAAGTATCTGGGTGCAATCCTGTGCCATGTGCTCTGGGAAGACCCAGCCTGAGCAGGGAGGTTGGACCGGATGACCCACCGTGGTCCCTTCCAACCCAACCCATTTGTGTTTCTGTGAGTACACCTCTGTGGAGTGGATGAAAATGTGTTCTCCCCTCCAAAAATCAGATAAATACTAGAGGAGAGTAAGCAGTGAGCAGGCAGGGTGGTTTAAAAAGGGGTAGGGGGGAAGAAGAAAGGAAAGGAAAGGAAAGGAAAGGAAAGGAAAGGAAAGGAAAGGAAAGGAAACCCACAAAACAACAAAAAGACAAACTAACAAACAAACCACAAATATTTTTAAAAGGAAACACCACTGTGTTAGAAGGAACCTCGTGCTCCGAGGGTGAAAATCCCTTTGCATCTCCCTTCGCAAGCACCTCCTGTACATCCACACCCCCTTGAGAAGGAGAAGACTCCAGCAAACAGCCTGCAGTTTCTGCCGGGTCTTCTTCCCTGGGGAGAACAGTTGGGCTCGATATCCTTCAGCGAGCTTCTGCTCTGCAGGGCTCATTAACACTCACAGAGAGTGCAGGAAAGTTTGGGTTTCACCTCCGGCAACCTGCTCGGGGGCACTGCT